>UESW01004000.1:1518064-1998207 GCA_900491605.1 Calamus simplicifolius | reverse complement strand
ATTTGACGGGATACAACCTGCAGTTCTGACAGAAGACGAAAAAGTCTTCATCCATCATGAAGCCCTAATTACTCAAATTAGATGGGACAAACCCAACTAATCCTGACATTCAGCCCAGAAAGTCATCACCTATAAAGTCATTATCCATCATGAGACTCCACGTGACTCATTCCACATCCATCCATAAAGTCATCATTCCATCATGAGACTCCACTTGACTCATTTCATCACTTGATGACAAGGAATAAGAAACATCAATAAAATGGGTAAGAGGAACCTCCAACCAAGTAATTCACAACTCATAACCAACACAACACTCCTAAACGCTCATTCTGGCTCATATAGAGAGCGCTTCTCTAATTAAGCCTCTCTCTCTCTCTTTCGGACTTTCTCAAGCTTATGGCTATTGCCTAGAGCACTGACTTGAGCGTCGAAGGGTCCATGTCGGAATCTTCGGTCCCCAAAACTTTTCGTAGGCTCCCAAATGAGAGAAACTCATCGAAAGATCTCGGGCTCGCCAAAGAAGGTGATCGGATGCTCGCAGATATTCAAGGAGGGTGATTTGGCTACATTAGATTAGCGTGCCAAGTAAGGGGTAGAGCACGGATCGTCAGTGATGCTAGCTTGTAAATCCTCATCCCCCTTAGATCAAAATGATGGATCAAAAAAGATGGTGAAGGCAAGAGCCCAAGTAGCTTTCATCAGTCATGCTGGAGGGGCACCCTCAACGAGTTGAGCAATAGAAAGCTAGCCGCTCTACACCATCATCACCACCACCTCAGTCCACTTAGGTGGACCAGCTTGCCGCCATCACCCAACAAGTCCAAGCACTGATGGCAGTTGTCCAAAAGCTCTAGGAGCAATATTTCATGGCCATACAGTAGTAAGCAAGAGCTTCCGCTTCTCCTTTAGTTACTGCTCAGGCTAGCCATCAAGCTCTTCAGCAAGAGCATCATCAAGCTCTTCAGTAAGAGCCTCCTCAAGCTCTCTAGTAAAATCATCATCAAGCTCTCTAGCAAGAGCGCCACCACCACTTGCCGTCCAAACAGTCTCCTCTCCTACAAACGATAATGCATGAGGAAGCCCAAGTAAGGGTGCCAGTACCTCCCCTCCAATCAACATGATTCCCTGGGAAGGCAGATCACCAGCATGCCGAGGTGTTCAAATCAGTGGAAAGAGACAATTCCTCCAAAGATATTTTACAAAGGAGCTCCAAGCATGCTGCTTCATCGTCCAATCTCTCCATGCAGTGAAGATGGACCTTCTGACTTCATGAAGGATGCCCCTCCAATAGGCCACCTGGGTAGGATCTTCAACAAGCCATCCAAGTAAGAACTCCAGTCTTCTTACAATATGAAGATCAATTTCTCAACTCTACATCAGATGAGTCCAGTTGACTCATGGTTAGGAGAGGTAGATCTCCTGGCTCACAGTTGTCTGATGCCCCCGAGCTGGCCTCAACGGCCCCAAGCCTGCTTCGACAACTCCAAGTTAGCAAATGGCAATGAAGAGACTTCTAAACTTTATGTCAAAAAAGAAGACAAAGTCAACTCACATATGGGAGAAACCTATTTTCCAGCTTATAGTTGATAGTGTTGGCCACTCTTAGCCAGCCAAGAATCCAAAGTCAACTCATAGTTGGAAGAGACCAACTCCTCAGCTCACAGTTGATGAAGTTGGCCGCTCCCAGCTAACCAAGAAGATCTAGCCAGCCTCCCGAGTAGACTCCGACCTGTTCGGCCAGTCAGGCTATGCTTTATCTCATCCTCAATGGCTCCATATCAGCTCCAACGGCTTTATTTCTACCCCAGCGGTCTTATTTCAGCCCCAGGCTTGATATCTTCTTCAACAGTTTTATCTTAATTTCAACGGCTTTATCTCTGCTTCAGCAGTTTTATCTTAGCCTCAACAGCTTTATCTTAGCTACAACGGCACCATTTCAGTCTTGATAGCTTTATTTTTGCCTTAGTAGCTTTGTTTTAGCTTCGGTAGCCAATGGCCAACCGGGTAAAGCTTTGCTCAAATTGTGTAACAAGTTCACTGTGCTAGTCACTGTTAGAAGCCCCAAGTCACTCTTAGAAGCCCCAAGTCAACTCACAACGGGAGATATCAGCCCCCTAGCTCACAGTTGACGAACATCAACTTCTAGACTCTGCGTCAGAAAAGGATTATTGGCTGCCCTCAGCCAATCAAAGCCATCTTTTTGGGAAGGACTCCAATCCGTTCGGTCACCCAAGCTGTGCTCTATCTCTTCCTCAAAGGCTCAACTATGCTTCAGCGGCCAATGGCCAACCGGGTAAGGCCTTTTCTCAAATTATGCACTAACAACAAATTGGAGCGTAGCCCTTGGGTTGGTCTCAGCAGCTCTCGAGTCGGTCTCAGCAGCCCTCGGGCTGACCGAAGAAACCCCCGAGCTGATCTCAGCAGCCCTCAAGCCTGTCTTGGCAAATTAAAGCAAATTAGAAGCCCCAAGTCAACTCACAGCGGGAGAGATCAACTCCCCAGCTCACAGTTAACGAGCATCCACTTTTAGACTTTGCGTTGGAAGAGGATTACTGGCTGCCCTCAGCTAGTCAAAGGTAATCAACTTACTTCCAACATTGCCTAAAAGTTTTTTGAGCAAGCAAATGCACAGCTTCAAAAAGAAAGCATGAAAAGACAAGTGTAAAGATAAAGAATTCTACATTCCTTTCGCTTGGCGGATGCAAGGCACACAGTCATACAAACTCAAGAGTGTGGGGGGCATTGATAGGGCCAGTTGACCCCATAGCTACAATGACCACATCCGGACCCGGCCTCGCTCCAAGGCAGCCCCGACTCCAAGATAGCCCCGCTCTAACATGATAGGGCCCACCATGTACCCGCTCCAAGGTGGCCCTACTCCAAGGTGGCCCCGCTCCAACAAGATAGGGCCCACCAACTGCCTGCAGTCCATGTGCCTGATGGGACCTGGCTCCACCACTGTCCATACAAGCAACAAACATGTGACATGGGAAATATATTTGTTAAGCGTCGTAGCAATCGCCCTACAGTAGCCTACAACAACCTGTATCTGCCATCTAAATCAAATGGCCACCCACTCTGATAAAACTTGACCCACCAACTATGCAGCCACCCATATTTCACGGGACACAACCTGCAGTTCTGATAGAAGACGAAGAAGTCTTCATCCATCATGAACCCCAATTACTTAGATTAGATGGAACAAACCCCACTAATCCTGACATTTAGCCCAGAAAGTCATCACCTATAAAGTCACCGTTCATCATGAGACTCCACGTGACTCATTCCATATCAACCCACAAAATTATCATCCATCATGAGACTTCACATGACTCGTTCCATCATTAGATGACAAGGAACAAGGAACATCAAAAAAATGGGTAAGAGGGACTCCCGACCAGGTAATTCACAACTCATAACCAACACAACACTCCTAAACGCTCATTCTGGCTCATACAGAGAGCACTTCTCTAAGCCTCTCTCTCTCTCTTTTAGGCTTTCTCAAGCTCACAGCTGATGCCCAGAGCACTGACTTAAGCGTCGAAGGGTCCTGAAAAAAGCTTAGGTCCCTGAAAATTTTTGTAGGCTTCCAAATGAGAGAAGCTCGCCGAAGAAGGCGATCTGACGCTCGTGGATGCTCAAGGAGGGTGACTGGCTGCATCCCTATCATTATGGTGAAATGGAATGGGATAATATTTTAAATATCAACCTACTAAATGAGTTCTTTCCTTTGGACAGCAAATGGGTTCAGCCCACCGGTAAAACATTTTCTATTTTTCAAATACTGCTATATCTAAAAATCAATTTGTAACTCGATGTCGTGATAACATGAGCTGTAGTAAAAGTTATCCAAAAATCCCCTAAACCTCCACTTTAAATATTGCCAACTATTTGCCAGAGGCGTCTCATACATGTAGTAAAAGTTATCCAAAAGAATTTAGATCTTGATCTCTAAGGAAAATTTCAAGGTAGAATGATGCACCCAACTCATTGTAAATCACCAAAAAAAATGAAGTTAATAATCTTTCCTTGACATTATTTTGAGATTGCACTGTGCTAATCTTAATAAAGATATACTATAAATAGTTCAACTTAGAAAGAATAAGTGCATAAGCAAAAACCAATAGTGGAAGGACATTTAGGATCTATTTGGTCTTGAAAATAGGCTTATTTTTTATTTTATTTTTATAAAAAAATTTAAAAAATATTGTAAAATATATTTGGTACTTCAAATGAAAATAATTTTATAGAGAGCATAATTTTAAATAATATAAATTTGAAAATGATTTAAAAGATGTTTTCATCATTTTTTATTAAAATAAAAAAGAGCACAGAAAACATAAGGTTGGAAAATTTGAAAATATAAATGTAAAAGATATATCTTTTTTTGTCTCTCTTTTAAAAGGCATCATTTATAAAAAAGTAAAAATAAAAAATAATTTTTATTTAACAAACATAATTTTAAAAATGAAGTGCAATATTATTTTATAAATGATGACAACAATCATTATTACTCACTTTCTTTTATGGAAAAGTCTTTGTACATTGTCCGTGCAGCATGGTACAGTGATTCGCCCATGCACAGACTTGTGCATCAACGATGTGGAACCCATGGGCAGGCCCTGCGTGAGCTCACATGCCGCATCTGATATAGACCATGCTCCACCCGGAGTGATGTTCAAAGACTTTTCCTTCTCTCATTATTTTTTACCAAAGCATCGGTTCTTCTTTCATATTAATCACAAAAGCCGGTCAAGGTGGGATCAAATTGGATGTTAAAACTTGGCCTCTAGAAGTAGTACGGATATGATTTTAAAAGTCTTGTGCCTTTCATGATTGGTTCATGATTTTTTGTGCAATATTTTTTAAATGATACTATACGTAAATAAAAAAATTTAAAAACATATAAAAATTTATTTAAAAAAAACAGGCCGATATCCACCTATCTTTTTCCTTTTTTAAGGATAAGACTATGAACTAACCATGCGTATAGGATTCAAGGTAGTGTTTGGTTCACAAAAAGTTATTCTTGGATAAGTGTATAAGATAGCATTTATCTAGGGGATAGCTCAAGGGATAACCATCTTTTTTAAATAATAACTTTGCCATCAAGGGATAGCTCTAGTTATTTCTAAAATTCCTAAGGAATAAGTTGAGAGGATAACCCATGGTTAAACATGGGTTATCCGCTCTAGTTAAACTTTTTCAGAGTTATCCATTGTAGTTATAACTTTTGGGGATAAAAAGGAATATCCAGGGAATATCCCTCTTTATCCTCTATTTCAACACAACCTAAGGATTTATTATTGGCCATGACTTGCCATGCGATGGGCGACCAACTAATCCGCAGGACAGCTGGTCAAAATCAAACGAGACCCTACAAGCGTACACGCTCGGACGCCTTTCGCCCATGAGATTTCAGTGCACCATGAGGGTCACGCCGCTGTCGTATATTATCACTATGCAACTCTCCGTATGTAATTGGCTTGCGGACGTCATTCATGTCATAAGGGGCGGTGAAGAAAATGCCAAAGATGCTAACGTGTTTTCCATTGTTATGTGCAAATGGTTCACTACGAGAGAGTAGATTTTTTGTCGCGAACTTATTATGATGAATTATTTTTATCACTATAGTTTCACTTACTATAACGAAATCAAAAATAAATTCATCATAATAACAATTTTTTATGGTGAAAGAAAATTTTCTCACCAAAAATCCGTTTATAACGATGAAATAAGTTTTCATCGTTATACTTAAAATTTTAATTAAAAAATTATTATTTTTCATGATATTACAGTGAAATAATTTTTGCCATAATAATTATATATATTACGGCAAAATTTATAATTGCCTTTCTCAAGATCCAATAAAAATCTATTTAGAAAAGTATATTTGTCGAATATTGCTTCTTACCACTAATAAAATACATAATGAAAAATTTTTACATTGTTTAATGATTAGCAAATCTTTTTTAAACGAGGCTAGCTTAACATGAACCATGTTTTATAGTTACTATTTGTTTATAATTTATGAAAAATTAATCATGAATGCATGTAAGCTTTGCTTTGCCTCTAACCTCATCCACCAAAATATATGAAACCTTCATGTAGCACACATAAATAAAATGTTATAAAGCATGTTATTTTTTGAAAATATTTTCCTCAAAAATGGTTTGAAAAGGTTTTATGTCTCTCCTACTACAATATCCACATTGAAAAAATCTAAGACCATTCGAGATTAGTTTTTCTTAGAAACATTTTGAGCTTAACCAATCAAATTATACGTGAACATTTCAAATTTATAATTGCATAGATGCAAGTCTGGCACTTATTTTTATGTGTTATAAATTTTAAAACATTAATTTTTAGCATATCTAGTTCATGGAATCCAATATTTCTCTAAACAAAAGGAAGGAAAGAGAAATCATTGTTTGTAAGCCCAAAAATATAGTGGTGGCTTTCAATTGTAACATAAAGCATGGTTGTGTAGTCTTCCTATTCATCCACCTTAGCTTCTCCTATTTTAATTCATTTATTTTTTCCTCGTTTGGTAAACATGCAAGCCACTGATAAAGAAATGCACAAATTAAATTGAAATCTTTTATATCAAATATGCCTCAAGAAAAATAACTGATAAAATCGTAATAATTCATCGAATGTCGCTAGACTTCCCCAACATGTGGGCATTGCAAATGCTCATCACCAATCATTTATAATTTTATTACAATCAACTAATAAACAAATTAACTTTATGATAAAATGGAAAGAAATAATAGTTTAAAATATTACCCAACTAACTTAAGTCTATCCAACGGATGTTAAATGAATTTGACCCATAAGTGAAACTTCTCCTTTTGTTTAAATATTTCTATGGCTAAAACCGATAAATTTGTAACTCTCCATCATGATACGCGTGAAGGGATTTTGTCCGCTCATGCACCATGCCACTCCATGCGTACATATTGATTTATTGCATTAATAACTATTCAACTTTTTGTTCAACTTTTCTTTGCAGTATTAATAGCTTTCCGTTTTTCTTTAGCTCAATATTTTACCCTTTCTCTTCCTTATAAATATCTAAATTCTTGGTTGGTAAAGAGTCCAAGCTTTTCATATCACTATTCCTCTTTGCATCTTAGCTCTCTCCTGATCCTTTGCATCTCTCTCTCTCTCTCTCTCTCTGTGATTATATCGCCTTCTTGGGTGGGATAAGCTGGGATCGAACTCTGAGCCTTAAGATTATAAGTGTATCACGAAGAGCGATCACATTCAAAAAATCTTAAGGCCCAAGTTCAACCCCAGCCTTCCCACCTGAAAAAGGGAAGAAGAATAAAGAAGAATGATCGGTGAGATGGCGCAAGAAAAAAAAAAACTACAAGGGTGAATCTCTCTTTTTGCCTCTGTTGTTGAAGTATGATCCTCTTGATCGCATTTTAGCATTTCTCCTACACTTGGGTATTTCTATTTGTTTATAATATAGGAAAGACTTCGATCTTGGGTGAAATAGTGCACAAGATTAATGGGTTAATCTGACTTTCACCAACAAATGTCGGTCGAAAGGTAAGGAGGATGATCTCATTGTTGTATTTTGCGACCACCAGAAAATTAACTTCGTGGTCTAAAATATCTTACTTTTAGGCTTTTTTCAAGCAAATTTTTGCTGGGTAAGAGATGACTTTGTTGGCATGAAGAGTAGTTCTACGCTTGTACAGGCAAGAAGACCATGATCGATGAGGTGACAAGCCACAAGAAGAAGTTGATGATTGATTAGTACATGAAACATAGCAGTGGAGGCTATGAAGTCCCTGAAGATGAAATCTTGAGAAAGAGATTGGATATGCCCATGGTATGGTTGGATGAGAAAAATTTGTTGGCTCTCATTGTTTATGATTAACATGTGCAATGGTTAACTGAAGGATTGCTTCATGGGTTCTTTGATGTATTTTTGTTGAATTATTTTTGCAAAGAAAAAGATTGTAACCTCAAGAAAGACGGGATTGTTAAATCATGCATGATGAATTTAGGCCAGATATTTATTCTTTGAGTTTATCAAAGTTATTATCTTAGCACATTTTTTTTGGATATAGATAGCTGCTTACAATTTTCAAAGATAAATTTTGCATAAATCAAATATAGAGTTTACATGTTTATTAAATTCACTTCAATCATTTATAAAGAATTTTAGCCCTCCATCAGGTCCCACACATCCAGTGTAATCCACCTGTGTTGCATGTGCTTAGCACATGTCAGGAATAATCTTATTACGACCAAATTAGTGAACAAATTTATGTCATAATGCAAAAATGGAATGGAACTATATTTTAAATATTTGCTAACTAAATAAATTCGTCCCCTAAGAAAAGAATTATGTTTTTCTATAACAATCAGATTTGGTGCCGGCATATGTGTTACCAGACCTCACGCTAAACTTTTTTGTTGCATTAATAGCTTTTCTTTTTTTTTTCCAAGCATTTGTCTATTGTAAGGCTAAAAGCTTTTCATTTGGTCATCATTGCTTAATTTTGTCCAATACATTTTTTCCAACGGATGTTAAATGAATTTGACCCATAAGTGAAACTTCTCCTTTTGTTTAAATATTTCTATGGCTAAAACCGATAAATTTGTAACTCTCCATCATGAAACGCTTGAACGGATTTTGTCCGCTCATGCACCATGCCACTCCATGCGTACATATTGATTTATTGCATTAACAGCTATTCAACTTTCTGTTCAACTTTTTCTTTGCAGTATTAATAGCTTTCAGTTTTTCTTTTGCTCAATATTTTCCCCATTCTCTTCCTTATAAATATCTATATTCTTGGTTGGTAAAGAGTCCAAGCTTTTCCTATCACTATTCCTCTTTGCATCTTAGCTCTGTCCTGATCCTTTGCGTCTGCCTTCCCCTCTTCTCTCTCTCTCTCTCTCTCTTTGATTATATCTCATGAAGGCCTTCTTGGGTGGGATAAGCCTGGATCGAACTCTGAGCCTTAAGATTATAAGTGTATCATGAAGAGTGATCACATTCAAAAAATCTTAAGGCCCAAGTTCAACCCCAGCCTTCCCACCTGAAAAAGGGAAGAAGAATAAAGAAGACAGTGATCGGTGAGATGGCGCAAACGACAGGGTGAATCTCTCTTTCTGCCTCTGTTGTTGAAGTATGATCCTCTTGATCGCATTTTAGCATTTCTCCTACACTTGGATATTTCTATTTGTTTATAATATAGGAAAGGCTTCGATCTTGGGTGAAATAGTGCACAAGATTAATGGGTTAATCTTTCACCAACAAATGTCGGTCAAAGGTAAGCGAGGACGATCTCATTGTTGTATTTTGCGACCACCAGGAAATTAACTTCGTGGTCTAAATTTTTTTACTTTTAGGCTTTTTTCAAGCAAATTTTTGCTGGGTAAGATATGACTTTGTTGGCATGGAGAGTTTCTACGCTTGCACAGGCAAGAAGACCATGATCGATGAGGTGACAAGCCACAAGAAGAAGGTGATGATTGATTAGAACATGAAACATAGCAGTGGAGGCTATGAAGTCCCTGAAGATGAAATCTTGAGAAAGAGATTGGATATGCCCATGGTCGGATGGTTGGATGAGGAAAAATTTGTTGGCTCTCATTGTTTATGATTAACATGTGCAATCGTTAACTGAAGGACTGCTTGATGGGTTCTTTGATGTATTTTTATTGAATTATTTTTGCAAAGAAAAAGATTGTAAAATCAAGAAAGACGGGATTGTTAATTAAATCATGATGAATTTAGGCTAGATATTTATTCTTTGAGTTTATCAAAGTTTTTTATCTTAGCACATTTTTTTTTCGGATATAGATAGCTGCTTACAATTTTCAAAGATAAATTTTGCATAAATCAAATATAGAGTTTACATGTTTATTAAATTCACTTCAATCACTTATAAAGAATTTTAGCCCTCCATCAGGTCCCACACATCTTAGCACATGTCAGGAATAATCTTATTACGATCAAATTAGTGAACAAATTTATGTCATAATGCAAAAATGGAATGTAACTATAATTTAAATATTTGCTAACTAAATAAATTCGTCCCCTAAGAAAAGAAATTATGTTTTTCTATAACAATCAAATTTGTTGCCGGCATATGTGTTACCAGACCTCACGCTAAACTTTAGGGGTTTTGGCCATTCTCTAACCCTCGCAATCACTTTCTTTTATATCAGTAGCTTTTTTGTTGAATTAATAGCTTTTCTTTTTTTTTTCCAAGCATTTGTTTATTGTAAGGCTAAAAGCTTTTCATTTGGTCATCATTGCTTAATTTTGTCCAATACATTTTTTCGTATCAAGCACAAGCTTTTCAAAATGTAAAATAGTGAAGTTTTAGGGTGCACTATCATTTAATTATTTTATTTGAAGTATCTTAGTAAGTTTGGAAAATTTTTGATGTCCATGGGACCTAATGGCACAAGAAATAATTATCAAGATGAGTTATAAATCCTTTTAAAACTATGCATTCCTTGTGTTTTGATTGTTTATCAATTATAAAATATAAATTTCTCAAAAAACACAATTTGCTACTTTACAAGGCTTCATTATTACTGAATTTTCTTTTTATTCGAACTCATTGGACAATGGTCATGTTCTAATGGTTCGTACCTTCTAATTTTTGAGATTCGTAAAGGCATTTCTTTAGATTTGGAGTAAATCATTTTTAAATTATCATTCGTTGATCGCTAATAAAATATGTAACATTAAAATACTACAAGTTATCAAATTCCAACTCTTCATCATTAGTGAGCCTACATTTGATTCAAACTAGCTTGATAATTGACCATGTTTTTATTATTTGTTTTCTAATTTACATGAGATTCATAAAACCATTTCTCTAGATCCAATTTAAGTCATTTCAGAAACTTCATTTGTCATGTTTCGATTCTTGTCGCTTGTCAAATACAATAATTTGATGCTTTTCGTAATTTATGATTAGTAAATCTACTTCTGATTCGAACTAGCTTAACAGCTATCTATTTTTTTTTGATATAGTCTATTTTTCAATATGGAAGACATCCATCAAACATTTATCACGATTTGATATAAATCATTTTAGAAAAGTGCAATTGTCATTTTTTGATTCATATCACTTGTAAGACACGTAAAAGAAAAAAAACTATATTCTTTCATTTTTTGGCACCTTGAGATTGATAGATCTTCTTTTAACTTAAAACTGGCTTAGTTGTCGGTAATGTTTTCTTATTATAGTTTGTTTCCAATTTCCAAGGAAACCATCGAAGCCTTTCTCAAGATCCAATAAAAATCTATTTAGAAAAGTATATTTGTCGTATATTGTTTCTTACCACTAGTAAAATACATAATGAAAAATTTTTGCATTGTTTAATGATTAGCAAATCTTTTTTTAAACTAGGCTAGCTTAACATGACCCATGTTTTATAGTTACTATTTGTTTTATAATTTATGACAAATTAATCATGAATGCATGTAAGCTTTGCTTTGCCTCTAACCTCATCCACCAAAATATATGAAACCTTCATGTAGCACACATAAATAAAATGTTATAAAGCATGTTATTTTTTTGAAAATATTTTTCTCAAAAATGGTTTGAAAAGGTTTTATGTCTCTCCTACTACAATTTCCATATTGAAAAAATCTAATACCATTCAGGATTAGTTCGATTAATCACAATACATTTGATTATTTAAAAGCCCATCCATAAACTCTAAGTTAGTTTTTCTTAGAAACATTTTGAGCTTAACCAATCAAATTAAACGAGAACATTTCAAATTTATAATTGCATAGATGCAAGTCTGGCCACTTATTTTTATGTGTTATAAATTTTTAAAACATTAATTTTTAGCATATCTAGTTCATGGAATCCAATATTTCTCTAATTATTTCTCTCAACAAAAGGAAGGAAAGAGAAATCATTGTTTGTAAGCCCAAGAATATACTGGTGTCTTTGAAATGTAACATATAGCATGGTTATGTAGTCTTCCTATTCATCCACCTTAGCTTCTCCTATTTTTTTCCCCGTTTGGTAAACATGCAAGCCATTGATAAAGAAATGCACAAATTAAATTGAAATGTGTTTATATCAAATATGCCTCAAGAAAAAATAACTGATAAAATCGTAATAATTCATTGAATGTCGCTAGACTTCCGCAACATGTGGGCATTGCAAATGCTCATCACCAATCATTTATAATTTCATTACAATCAACTAATAAACAAATTAACTTTATGATAGAATGGAAAGAAATAATAGTTTAAAATATTACCCAACTAACTTAAGTCTATCCAACGGATGTTAAATGAATTTGACCCATAAGTGAAACTTCTCCTTTTGTTTAAATATTTCTATGGCTAAAACCGACAAATAAACTTCTCCTTTTGTTTAAATATTTCTATGGCTAAAACCGACAAATTTGTAACTCTCCATCATGATACGCGTGAAGTGATTTTGTCCGCTCATGCACAATGCCATCCATGATTTATTGCATTAACAGCTATTCCACTTTTTGTTCAACTTTTTCTTTGCAGTATTAATAGCTTTCCGTTTTTCTTTTGCTCAATATTTTCCCCTTTCCCTTCCTTATAAATATCTAAATTCTTGGTTGTTAAAGAGTCCAAGCTTTTCATATCACTATTCCTCTTTGCATCTTAGCTCTCTCCTGATCCTTTGCGTCTGCCTTCCCCTCTCTCTCTCTCTCTCTCTCTCTATTATATCTCATGAAGGCCTTCTTGGGTGGGATAAGCTGGGATTGAACTCTGAGCCTTAAAATTATAAGTGTATCACGAAGAGTGATCACATTCAAAAAATCTTATGGCCCATGTTCAACCCCAGCCTTACCACCTGAAAAAGGGAAGAAGAATAAAGAAGAGAGTGATCGGTGAGATGGCACAGGAAAAAAATAAACGACAGGGTGAATCTCTCTTTCTGCCTCTGTTGTTGAAGTATGATCCTCTTGATCGCATTTTAGCATTTCTCCTACACTTGCTTTTGTCTTCGACAGATTAATGGGTTAATCTGACTTTCACCAACAAATGCGAAAGGTAAGCGAGGATGATCTCATTGTTGTATTTTGCGAAGGAAATGTGGTCTAGGCTTTTTTCAAGCAAATTTTTGCTGGGTAAGAGATGACCACAACGCTTGCACAGTGATAGATGAGGTGACAAGCTGATGATTGATTAGTACATGAAACATAGCAGTGGAGGCTATGAAGTCCCTGAAGATGAAATCTTGAGGAAGAGATTGGATATGCCCATGGTCGGACGGATGGTTGGATGAGGAAAAATTTGTTGGCTCTCGTTGTTAATTATGATTAACATGTGCAATGGTAAACTGAAGGACTGCTTGATGGGTTCTTTGATGTATTTTTGTAGAATTATTTTTGCAAAGAAAAAGATTGTAACCTCAAGAAAGATGAGATTGTTAAATCATGATGAATTTAGGCCAGATATTTATTCTTTGAGTTTATCAAAGTTATTATCTTAGCACATTATTTTTTGGATATAGATTGCTGCTTACAATTTTGAAAGATAAATTTTGCATAAATCAAATATAGAGTTTACATGTTTATTAAATTCACTTCAACCATTTATAAAGAATTTTAGCCCTCCATCAGGTCCCACACATCCAGTGTAATCCACCTGTGTTGCGTGTGCTTAGCACATGTCAGGAATAATCTTATTACGCCAAATTAGTGAACAAATTTATGTCATAATGCAAAAATGGAATGTAACTATATTTTAAATATTTTCTAAGTAAATAAATTTTTTCCATAAGAAAAGAAATTATGTTTTTCTATAACAATCAGATTTGGTGCCGGCATATGTACGTGTTACCAGACCTCACGCTAAACTTTAGGGGTTTTGGCCATTCTCTAACCCTGGCAATCACTTTCTTTCATATCAGTAGCTTTTTTGTTGCAATAATAGCTTTTCTTTTTTTTTCCAAGCATTTGTTTATTGTAAGGCTAAAATCTTTTCATTTGGTCATCATTGCTTAATTTTGTCCAATACATTTTTTCGTATCAAGCATCAAGCTTTTCAAAACCTAAAACAGTGAAGTTTTAGGGTGTACTATCATTTAATTATTTATTTGAAGTATCTTAGTAAGTTTGGAAAATTTTTGATGTCCATGGGACCTAATGGCACAAGAAATAATTGTCAAGATAAGATATAAATCATTTTAAAACTATGCATTCCTTGTGTTTTGATTGTTTATCAATTATAAAATATAAATTTCACAAAAACACAATTTGCTACTTTATAAGGCTTCATTATTACTGAATTTTCTTTTTATTCAAACTCATTGGACAATTATCGTGTTTTAATGGTCCATACCTTCTAATTTTCGAGATTCGTAAAGGCATTTCTTTAGATTTGGAGTAAATCAATTTTAAAATATCATTCTTATAAAATATCTAACATTAAAATACTACAAGTTATCAAATTCCAACACTTCATCATTAGTGAGCCTACTTTTGATTCAAACTAGCTTGATAATTGACCATGTTTTTTTTTTCTTTTCTAATTTACATGAGATTCATAAAACCATTTCTCTAGATCCAATTTAAGTCATTTCAGAAACTTCATTTGTCATGTTTCGATTCTTGTCGCTTGTCAAATACAATAATTTGATGCTTTTCGGTAATTCATGATTAGTAAATCTACTTCTAATTCGAACTAGCTTAACAACTATCTATTTTTTATTGATATAGTCTATTTTTCAATATGCAAGACATCCATCAAACATTTATCACGATTTGATATAAATCATTTTAGAAAAGTGCATTTGTCATTTTTTGATTCATATCATTGTAAGACACGTAATAAGAAAAAAACTATATTCTTTCATTTTTTGGCACCTTGAGATTGATAGATCTTCTTTTAACTTAAACTGGCTTTGTTGTCGGTAATGTTTCTTATTATAGTTTGTTTCCAATTTCCAAGGAAACCATCGAAGCCTTTCTCAAGATCCAATAAAAATCTATTTAGAAAAGTATATTTGTCGTATATTGTTTCTTACCACTAGTAAAATACATAATGAAAATTTTTACATTGTTTAATGATTAGCAAATCTTTTTTTAAACGAGGCTAGCTTAACATGACCCATGTTTTATAGTTACTATTTGTTTTATAATTTATGACAAATTAATCATGAATGCATGTAAGCTTTGCTTTGCCTCTAACCTAATCCACCAATATATGAAACCTTCATGTAGCACACATAAATAAAATGTTATAAAGCATGTTATTTTTTTCAAAGTATTTTTCTCAAAAATGGTTTGAAAAGGTTTTGTCTCTCCTACAACAATTCCATATTGAAAAAATCTAAGACCATTCAGATTAGCTCGATTAATCACAATATCATTTGATTATTTAAAGCCCATCCATAAACTCTAAGTTAGTTTTTCTTAGAAACATTTTGAGCTTAACCAATCAAATTATACGTGAACATTTCAAATTTATAATGCATAGATGCAAGTCTGGCCACTTATTTTTATGTGTTATAAATTTTTAAAACATTAATTTTTAGCATATATAGTTCATGGAATCCAATATTTCTCTCATTATTTCTCTCAACAAAAGGAAGGAAAGAGAAATAATTGTTTGTAAGCCCAAGAATATAGTGGTGGCTTTCAAATGTAACATATAGCATGGTTATGTAGTCTTCCTATTCATCCACCTTAGCTTTTCCTATTTTAATTCATTTATTTTTTCCCCGTTTGGTAAACATGCAAGCCACTAATAAAGAAATGCACAAATTAAATTGAAATTTGTTTATATCAAATATGCCTCAAGAAAAAATAACTGATAAAATCGTAATAATTCATCGAATGTCGCCAGACTTCCGCAACATGTGGGCATTGCAAATGCTCGTCACCATTCATTTATAATTTCATTACAATCAACTAATAAACAAATTAACTTTATGATAAAATGGAAAGAAATAATAGTTTAAAATATTACCCTACTAACTTAAGTCTATCAATGGATGTTAAATGAATTTGACCCATAAGTGAAACTTCTCCTTTTGTTTAAATATTTCTACGGCAAAAACTGATAAATTTGTAACTCTCCATCATGATATGCGTGAAGGGTTTTGTCCGCTCATGCACCATGCCACTCCATGCGTACATATTGATTTATTGCATTAACAGCTATTCGACTTTCTTTTGAACTTTTTATTTTCAGTATTAATAGCTTTCTATTTTTCTTTTGCTCAATATTTTCCCCTTTCTCTTCCTTATAAATATCTAAATTCTTGTTGGTAAAGATTCCAAGCTTTTCATATCACTATTCCTCTTTGCATCTTAGCTCTCTCTTGATCCTTTGCATCCGCCTTCCCCTCTTCTCTCTCTCTCTCTCTCTCTCTCTCTCTCTCTCTCTCTCTCTCTCTTGATTATATCTCATGAAGGCCTTCTTGGGTGGGATAAGCTGGGATCGAACTTTGAGCCTTAAGATTATAAGTGTATCACGAAGAGTGATCACATTCAAAAAATCTTAAGGCCCAAGTTCAACCCCAGCCTTCCCACCTGAAAAAGGGAGGAAGAATAAAGAAGACAGCGATCGGTGAGATGGCGCAGGAAAAAATAAATGACAAGGTGAATCTCTCTTCCTGCCTCTGTTGTTGAAGTATGATCCTCTTGATCACATTTTAGCATTTCTCCAACACTTGTATATTTCTTTTTTTATAATATAGGAAAGACTTCGATCATGGGTGGAATAGTGCACAAGATTAAAGGTTAATCTAACTTTCACCAACAATGTTGGTCGAAAGGTAAGCGAGGATGATCTCATTGTTGTATTTTGCGACCACCGGGAAATTAACTTCATGGTCTAAAATTTTTTACTTTTAGGCTTTTTTCAAGCAAATTTTTGCTGGGTAAGAGATGACTTTGGTTGGGATGGAGAGCAGTTCTTTGCTTGCACAGGCAAGAACACCATGATCGATGAGGTGACAAGCCACAAGAAGAAGGTGATGATTGATTAGTACATGAAACATAGCAGTGGAGGCTATGAAGTCCCTAAAAATGAAATCTTGAGGAAGAGATTGTATATGCCCATGGTCGGACGGATGGTTGGATGAGGAAAAATTTGTTGGCTCTCATTGTTTATGTTGCCCAGATGTAGCAACCCAAGAGGGGGTGAATTGGGCTATTAAAAATTAATTACTATCATAAATATGTGCTTTAACCCTAATTCAAAATTACTTGGCAGCGTGTAGTGAAGTGCACAGAATGAAAATAACACAGAAAAATAGGCAACCACAAACACAAGAAAAATTTATAGTGGCTTTGGTATCCTTGACTCCTCAGTCCTATGACTAAGCTTTATGCTGCTTGGGCTACTATTTTCTATGCTACTTGGATTATTTATGCTCATAGGCTTCTCATCGAGGGAGATTCTATGACTGTCATCCGATGGCTGTGGAAGAAAAACTGCTCTCAAGTTCCAGTAATCCACTGCTCCATAACATCTTGTCTATCCTTTGGGGGTCCATAGCGCCCAGATCCGCCATATCTACTATGAAGCCAATTTTGTGGCAGATTGGGTGGTGACCTCTGTGGCTCATCATGCTGAATTTTGGAGTTGGAGTCAGGGCGATCCCTGTCCCCTTGTTTTTAGTCAAATCTTGCATTCTGATCTATCTGGGTTGACTTGCACTATATTAGTGTGATCATCCGTCTGTAAAAAAAAAAAAGAAAAAAAAAGAAATGGGACAAGGATAAAGAGAGCTTTATATGGTGGGGTAATTTAGTAAATTCACTTTCAATACCATCCCATTAGTTTCATAGGGGGGAGCTAGTTTTTCGATCTCATTGGTGTTGGTATCCCATACCGGTGAATATGGTGGACCTACAAGATTGAATCCAATCTTTGGTCTTCCAAACATAGGACTAGATTCCCAATTCAATCCGATCCTAACTATACCACCATACCAAACATACCCTAAATGGACCAACATGTGTATATGCATTTATTAAATGGGTCGAATTCAACTTTAGACTTGTGATTCAGTGAACCCATTTAAACTTGTTTAATAATTAGATTGAATCTTGACCTGACTTATTTAATATATTTAATACTTGTTTAACTTGTTTTAAAACCCACGTAGCCTATCAAACTCAACCTACTTAACCTATTTTAAATACAATTAATTTGTTAAAAACTCACTTAACCTATTTGATCTGACTTGACCATTTAATATATGAACAATGTGGGTTGGTCAAGTTATTTATATATAGGTTGGACTCAGATCTTAATTTTTTAATCTATTGTTTGAATAGGTTGGATTCAAGTTGATAAAATTTAGCCCTATCTACAGCTTAGTTGACTTAATTGTTTGCAATCCTAAAGATGAGCATGGATTGTGTATGCTCATCCTATTATTGCCATCTATATTATAGGGATGGGACATTAATTGGTCCACCTCAAGCCATGCTGCCATTATGGGACCTATATAAGAATGACGGAGCATGTTTCATGAAAAAGACTTTGTACACTGCCTCTGATGCATCAAATCCTAGGTGGGCTATACTGTCCATTTTTATTGGTCCATGTGCATTCTACATGGCTTGATGTGATGGAACGAAATGGGATAGCAGGGATATGATCTTAAGTTTTGAGTGTGACATGCATTAATATATTTCAGCTTTTTTCTTGAAATTTGTACCCACATTTTTTGAATGGATGTTGTAGGTTTCCAACTAGGATGTCATAACTTTACAATTGGAGTGTCGTAACTTTACAAGGTGTCGTAATATTTTTTCGGCCTATATCAGAGATCTTCCAATGATATCATAATTTTATAATTACAATATTGTATTTTATAACCAGGGTGTCATAATTTTTTTTTGCCGCGATGTCGTAAAGGTTTGCGTTAACGCGTTTGCTGAATAGGTGTCGTAATTCTATAACTACGTGTTGTAATTTTACAACTGAGGTATCGTAACATTTTTTTGGCCTATATCAAAGATCTTCTAGGGATGTCGTAATTTTATAACTATGATATTATAATTTTATAACTAGGGTGTTATGATTTTTTTTTGGTTTATATCAATAATCTTTCTGGGATGTTCTGATGCTTTGCCTTAATGTGGACATGGACTCCTCTCATCCATCATTCGAGTGCCACTCCCTTGAAATCGAGGCCATTTCTTCTTTCTTTCATACAAAAGAAACTATGACACTTCTATATTCCAATTGTTCTCTCCTTGTCTCTTTGGAAGCTGGGTCCGTCTCATAGGAGAATCTCCAATATAGTTGCAACCTTCTACTCCTTCCTCTTAATGTTTCAATCTTTAAGGCCTCATCTCGCTCGCGGTTCCCGTGAACTCCTCTCCTGCATAGTGGATATAGAGGATTCTATATCTAGCTTAAAAAAAAGAGTCGATACTAATCTCGCAAATCATTTCCGTCTTTCTCTGGTAAGGCCATCACCTCATCGCTTGATCCTAGGATCTCCGCCATCCTAATCCCCCAAATCCTTCGCTCCTTTGGCTTCGATGATGAAATTCTTCTAAAAATCAGGTATATATATAATGAATGGGGGCAGGACAGTGGTGGCGATCGAGTGCGTGGCGGGAAGCTTGAAGGTGGAGGAGTGGGAAGGGGACATGCTGCAGACAGGGGACATGGTGGAGGACATCGCGATCAATGGGTCACCAGAGGTGCAAGCACCTTCAAGGGTGGAAAGAGTGGAGTCCAAAGCTCCTTCATGCCATGTCTAATTTTACAACATCCTAGAATATTATTGATATAGGCCAAAAAAAAAATTTATGATACCCCAGTTGTAAAATTACGACACCTATTTGGAAACTTACGATACACATTCAGAAAATGTTAAGGCAAAGTATTATAATATCTCATAAAAATTATGACACCCTAGTTGTAAAATTACGACAACGTAGTTATAAAATTATGACATCCATGAAAGATCTCTGATATAGACCAAAAAAGTATTACGGCACCCTAGTTGTAAAATTATGATAACGTAGTTATAAAATTATGACACCCATTCAGAAAATGTTAAGGCAAAGCTTTACAACATCGCGACAAAAAAAAAAACACCCTAGTTGTAAAATTACAACACCATAGTTATAAAATTATGACATCCTTGAAAGATCTCTGATATAGGCTGAAAAAATGTTATGACACCTCAGTTATAAAATTACTAGTTATAAAATTGTAACACCTATTCAAAAATCATTTAAGGCAAAGCTTTACGACATCGTGGTCGAAAAAAATTATGATATCCAACTTGTAAAATTACGATATCGTAGTTAAAAATTCGACCCCTAATCTCAATCTCCTCCACCATGTTCCCCATCTGCGGTACATCCCCACCCCACTCACCTTCAAGCTTCCCGCCACGCACTCGATTGCCACCACTGCCTTGCCCCCATCCAGTATATATATGTACCTAATTTTTAGAAGAATTTTATCATCGGAGCTAAAGGAGCAAAGGATTTAGGGGATTAGGACAGTAGAGATTCTCGGATCCAGCGATGAGGTGATGGCCTTACCAGAGAAAGACGAAAATGATTTGCGAGATTCAGTATCGACTCTTTTTTTTAAGCTAGATATAGAATCCTTCGTAGCCATCGTGCAAGAGAGGAGTTCACGGGAACTGCGGATGAGATGATGCCTCAAAGATCGAAACTTTGAGAGGAAGGAGTCGAAGGCTGCAACTATACTAGAGATTCTCCTATGAGACAGACCCAGCTTCCATAGAAACGAGGAAGGAAACTATTGGAATATAGAAGCGTTAGAGTTTCTTTTGTATGAGAGAAAGAGGAAATGGCCTCGATTTCAAGGGAGTGGAACTCAAATGATGGAGGAGAGGAGTCCATGTCTATGTTAAGGCAAAGCATCATAACATCCCAGAAAGATTACCTATATAAATAAAAAAAATTACAATACCTTAGTTGTAAAATTATGATACCGTAGTTATAAAATTATGATACCATAGTTATAAAATTATGACATCCCTAGAAGATCTGATATAGGCCCAAAAAATAATATGATATGATACTCCAGTTATATAATTACGATACCGTAGTTATAAAATTATGACACCCATTCAACAAGCGTTTAGGCAAAGCTTTACGACATTGCGGCCGAAAAAAATTATGATACCCTGGTTATAAAATTAGGACACTATAGTTATAAAATTATGACATTGCTAGAGATCTCTGATATAGCTAAAATAATATTACGATACTCCAGTTGTAAAGTTACGATATCTAGTTGAAAACTTATGACACCCATTTAGAAAACCTGGGCATCAAATTTCAAAAAAAAAAAGATGAATAGGTATTAATGTACGTCACCTTAAAACGTAAAATCATATCCCTGCTATCCCATTTGTCCCATCGCGTCAAGCCATATAGATGTATATGGACTAATAAAAATGGGCAGTGTTCAGAGTCTTTTCCATGTTTTATAATGTAACCGCTAAAACGCTAGGCCTTTTGAGGTGAATAGGCCTAGAGGTGGAAATTAAGTTATTTCATTTTGGATTTAGGTCATTTATAATTTGAATACTGATGCTAAACGAGTAATTCTATTTGGCCCGCAATTTTTCCTCAGTAGCCCCCCCATCCCTCCCCCACTAAAAAAGACATATTTGTCCCTAAATAATTTGGACCAAAATATCCCTCCTGCTTGCTCAATAGCCCGCCCCCCCCTCCCTATCCCTCCCCCCTCCTCCCTCACTCGGATCAAAACACGTCGGATCCGATCATTGAAGCTTGGTTGAAGAGATTTCAACCTATAATCGAGCAATGGACAAGCAATTAGAAGGTTCTATGGTCGCAAAGGTTGGTTTATATCCTCGTCGTCGAAATTTTTTTTTTCCGTTCGTGAGTTGTTCGGTCCTGTGTGGTCGAACAGATCAAATCGTTCGGCCACACAGACTGAACTCAGTAAACATGTTCAGCCCTCATGGGCCGAACAGCGAGGGAGGGAGGGAGAGAGATTTCGTGAGGGAGGGGGTGAAGGGGAAGGGGTAGTTAGGTATTTTTTAAATTTGGGGGGGGCTGTTGAGTTAAAAAAAAGATAAATGGGGGGCTACTGAGTAAAAATTGCGGGCCAAATAGAATTTTTCATGCTAAACCTTAACTCTAAATTATTGAGCCCATGGGTTATTTGGGATTGGTTTAGTTTTTTTTTTTAAGAATTCAATATACACTTCCTTTTTTTAAGGTTATTTATCAAAGAATAATTCAATCCTGTTATCAAAAAAAAAAAGATTAATTCAATCCCTTTTTTTTAACCCATTTGTTACTCTAAATGCTAAAGCAATCAAATATAAAATTATAATATGGTTAGACATTAATTAAAATAATATTTAAAACTTATAAATATTAGGATAACATAATTAAATAATAGTTCATAGAAAGGTGCTTTTAAAATTAAACAAACACCAATATCAAATTGTTAATAAGATTATAAAATAAAATAAGTAAATATTAAAATATATTTAATCCTATAAAAAAAAACTAAACTTATACCTAATTTTATTTTTCTTTCCTCTCCTACTCAATGATGTTTGAACCTATTAATGTTTATCTTTCAACAATACTTAACTTAAAAAATACATCTTTATTATTTGTTGAGTTCCCTTGGAATCAACTACATTGTGTATCAAAAATATAAAATATTAAAATATAATTATATAAATAATTTAACTAATAATTTATAAAATTATAATGCCATCTAGATAAAATTTAAAAATTTTTAAAAATAAAATTAAAAATACACTTTACATTGGTATCAAAATAAGTAAATGCGAATGGTAATTAAAGCTTATGTATTTTCTAACAAACACCATTTTTCAGGTGACTCGACCTAATCTAATTTGAAAATTTTGGATTACTTTGGATTCGATTAATGCTCCATTCAGGTTAAAAACATAATTAATACTATTTTCTTGACGAGTTACAAACCGTGGCTGCGTCCAGTCGTCTCTAATTGGGCTCATCTAACCCCCTCCGCGACCCAACTCGCCGTCCCTCTCGGATGAAAGAGGAGGGCGGCGAAATCAGCGAGGGAGACGCTGTCCGATTCCATGAGCGCGGTGAAGAAGGCGGCACAAGCGATCGATCGGAATGGGATGATGGCGCGGCTCCTCGTCTCCAACGAGGCCCTCGGACCCAAGCTCGGCCAGGTAACCAACCGCGTTTCTCGATCGATCGATCGGCCTCATTTTTTTTTTTTTTTTTTTTTTTCTCTTTCGAGATACCATTCGTGGTTTCTGCTTTTGATTCGAAATGAGATGGAATGGAGGTCAAGAAATTAAATTTTGAGGCCTGGCTACTGGCATTTTGTTTAGATAGATAGGGAAAGGCTTGGGCTCAAGTGATCCCGAGCTTTCTTTTTTTTTTTCCTCCAAATCTCGTCATGTCTTATATGAAGATGTTTTTGAAGAGATTCTGAAAATGATTTTTCCCCCTTCTTCTGTGGAGTCCTGCTGTGAAGGGATGGAAGGTGAAAATCAAAAGTTATTTATTTATTTTATCAGCTAGTCATCCATCATTGAAAACTCAATTATCTATTAATAAATGACTTTAAAAAAAAAGAATTTTCATGCTGGCTTTGTTTGCACCTATACCTAGTTATCATAGTAGGCTTAGCTATCAAAACTGATCAGAATTTTCTGTTTGGAATCTACTGTACCACTTTCTTTTTCCTGTATCGTGTTAAAATGTTTGCCAAGGTAACTACTTTAAGCTCCTTGATCACATTATCCTCTATATTTTATCAAATTTCTCATGGTTTGGGAGTGGTCGTTAATACTTGAAATTTCTCATAGTTATGATCTTGCATTTTTTTGCTGAAGCCTCAATTTTCTTGCCCTAGTCAAACTCACCCGAATTTCTATCATCTTTGGTGGATGATTCTACTAATTCAATCAATTTGATGAATACATCTCTCTAAGTGCTCTATGATAGAAGCATTGCCTATCTTCAAAAACTATTAGATGAATTGCATCCATTCTTATGATCTCTTTCACTTTTACAAAAGCTCTACCATCTAACCGATCATTCCCTTCGTTGGTTATGACATGAAAGATCATTCTCTTCAGCAAGCCTTTTCTTTTTTTTTTTTTAATGTTGTAACAGAAATCATGTTGAAAGGCCCTAATTAACTAATCTTATAAGTGTGGTAGTCAGATACGAATGAATATTCTAGTCATTCCTTTACCCATATGTTGTGATCCTAATCAAATAGGTGTTCTATGTTGAGATTGTGCAATTCCTTTTCCTTGTTTCCTCTCGTTATCTCTTTTTTTTTTCTATGCCACATAAACCAGGCTACTTTTTCCAGTTGCAGGTGCATTTCTGAACATTCGACACTTCCAGGATATCTAATAAAAAGCAAGCTGAGTGATTCTCTTTGACTCCTTTCCTTCGTCTCTTTGAATGGCAATTTTCCCAAATCAGCCATAACCATCAGATAACAGGTTCCAACATCCAAATAGTCCCTAGGATTGCAAAACAACTCACAAGATTATATTTTGGATTAGGGTTGGTTTTATGATAAAGTTTATTAAATTTGATAATGCATAATCCATTTGCACCTCTAATATTTGTGTTCCTAATATAGTTAAATACATTATTTTGGGAACTGATGCAGGTGTTTCATTTAACTATAAGACATCTGTTAGCATTTCCAGCTTCCCTCAAGAACAATTTTCTAGCTTATGTTTCTGTGGTAGGCACATTTTCTTAAGCAGTAATGAACTACTTTGTTTTGAAACTTTTTAGTTTTAAAATCCAAAAAGTACTTTTTTCGACAAATATCAAGCATACCTTCCATGTGTTAGCTTTTACACATTACTAGAAGCAATTTTAGTTGATGATGGGGGGAAGTCAAAACTCACCCATTTTTTATTACAGTGGGCAGATTTTGCTCAGGACGGAGTTGAATAGAACCTTTTATTTCATGTAGCCAACATTGATCAATTATAACTGGATTGTCCCAGCTTTTGCTAGTTTATTTGGCATTAGGTAGTGCTTCCATCCGAAAAGCTGGTGTACGTGTCTCAGTCAGAGATGATCAAGACTGATCATGCATATTATGTTTATCCATATTTGGAACTTAATTATAGTTTTGGAATTATTTCTTTATTTGTTAAAGTCTAGGGCGTTTTTTGGTTATAACCAGGATGAGAGGTTTTTGAGTCACATATTGGCATTTCTTGTCTATTTTAATTAGTTGTTCAAGTAAAACCTTATTTTCCAACTCTTATCAATTGTACATCAGATACTTCCCATAAATATGTTTAAATCTTATTAGCTAGAAACATCTACTGAGAGTGGCTTACCCACTTGAAAAACTTGTCTCCACACCCAATTCCTAAGGCTGTGTTTGGCATAGCTATCATTTTTTTAAAAAAATAGAAACAGAAATTCCATTACAACATAAACATATTTGGTAGTCATTGTTACTTTTTTATTTTACAGTTCTGATAATAGAAATATGTTTGGCAGCTTCTGTTATTTTTTATTTTTACAGTAGGAAAAAGAAAACATGTTTGTTATGAAATATTGAAAACTTGCAATTGTCTTTTTAGATTTTCTAAGATATATTCATCTACTAACATATACAATATATAGCTATTAATATGAAATTTGTACACGATGATTCAAAACTTAGTGACTACTAAAAAATCTTGAATACATAATAATGTTATAATAATAATGTTCATACAAAAGGAAAAAAATATCAGTCCAAATAAAACTTCAAACAATATCTAGTTTGCCCTATTCTCTCTTTGCCATGTACTAATTGTGATATTATCTCAAACTGATTTATCTGTGGGATTTGGCTTTGTGACGCACTTACTTGAACCCTTTCTTGTGATGTGTTACCTTGTCAAGATTGTGCATTATCATGTATTATAATATCCTCCTTCTTACACTCTTTAAATAATGATCTCTCAAAGAATGTACTTGGATAAAATTATGTATAGCACACTAAACAGTTATGGTATAACATTGTGTACGTAGTTTACAAGGAAACATTGTTTAAAAATTGGGAATTTAGCCTCTAGCACTCCAAAGAAACACTCAATAAAATTGCTCAAGGATGAGCCTTTGTAGTTAAATAACTCTTCCATTTTAGAATGATTTGTTTTGCCCCCTTATAGTCACTTAGGTGATATCTCTCCATGATATGGTGATAGCAAGCCTGGCATGTTAGTGTGCCCCGAGTCAGCAAGATAATATTTCCCTATTTCAAGAACATATAAATCATTTATATAAATTAGCAAAAAAAGTTAATATAAGATAATATCAAATTACCTTCAGGGGTTAAAGAAAACTTGTATTCTAAGTTTGTCAGGGACTTTAAAAAAAATTAGAATTTGCAGTTACTTTGCATCCTGTTAGTACATATGTAAAGTGCATGTTGAAGGCACAAGCACCCATGATATTTTGTGCTGGGATCCATGATAAAGAATTTGCTCATCTAATGATACACATGCATTAATATGTGTTCCATCTATAGCTCTGATACAGTTTTGCATAAAATAAAAGCTGAAATGTTATCAATATTATATAGCAAATTTTTTAGGTTATTAGTTAAAATAAATTGCGTTAAAATATAGATAATATTTAGGATTGAATTGAATCTCAAGAGGAGTTATATCAAACGAATGAGGAACAATTAACTCCTTGCCACGGCAATATATTTATAAGAACTTTATTAAAGTGTGGAGATAGGGTTTCCCCCAAATGTTGAAACTTTTTTTTGCCGTAGCTTGATTTTGCTCATTATGAGATATTGCAACCTGCTCATTTACAAACAAAACTTTGAATTTTCAAAAGATGTTTCTCCTTCAATAAATTGCAAAATTCTATAAATATGTGTGGCTCCATTCTGTAGGAGTCATAGCATCTATCTAGATGACCTTGGAGTACCTCAACTACATATTCATGCCCTATCAAGTGTGAATTTCTACAAGATTGCTTGTATAAATTCTTTTTATAATACCTAGTAATGACTATAATAAACATCATCTCTTGTGATTCATCTTTCGTATTAGAATCAAACTCATCGGATGCGTTTGAGTCATAGCTAGTAGATGCCATCTCTCTAACCTGTCAGCATAGTGATCTAAATGCTTTTGATCAATATAGGAATGCTAATATCTCATTTCTAGATGATTATAAGACACTAAAAAAACAAGTAAGTTAAAAAATGACAACACTATTCTAACCACAATTGTTCATTACATGGTATTGTTTCAAGCATAACAAACATGCTATTTTATCAAACATCACTCAAAATATCTATGACAACTATATTAGTTAAAGCAAGCAAACAAAATATGATGAAAATATTATATCATAAATTCAATTTAGCATTCAGAAAATCACATCCACAGACATATGGGGCCGTTTGGTTAATCACTAGTGGTAGGATCATTAGTGATAGAATCAATAGTGATCTAACATTATCTCATTTGGTATAAAATATTTCAATAATCAAAGATCACCGATAATCACAGATCATTGTGTTTGATATACCATGAGAATGAAGGGTCATCATGCATTCAATACTAATAATATCCTTGAAAACTTATATATTATGTATAATAATAATAATAATAATACTATAAATATGTATTGTGTATTTTATATATAGTATAGTATATTATAATATTATATTATAATAATAACTAATATTATAATATGGATAATAATATATTAACTACTGCATTTATTATATTATAATACTATAATAATAGCTACAAATTAATATAATAGCATTAATAATTTTATTATTAAGTTATAATATAATAATCTTATTAAATAATATGTATATATAAATAATATATTATACTATATTAGTATAATATAGAGAGATTGATAAACAAAAGAACAAAGTTGCCCTAATTTTTTGATGAAGATCACCGTCATCATGGTGATTCAGCATTCCCATTCCCCTAGATGGGATTAGGATCACCCCACTAGGCATTGTCCAAGTAGGGATATCAAACAGAATAATTTTATTACCGTACCAAGATCAGCCCATACCAAACAGCTCCTATGATTATACTAGGCCCTCATAAATACATGACTAAAACTAGTCCTCAAACCATCAACCAAAATCTAAACATAGCCAAGCAAAGATTAATAGCATTTATTATCTTTACTTAAGATTATTTAGCCAATCCATCCTCCTCTCATCCGACATCTCCATGAATGGTTCCATATAATGGGGTCTTCATGAAATTTCTCCACTACTTTGCATAACTCGATCCATCTACTCCTGAGAGAGTATTCAATGTTAGTATACTATCTTTTGCAAGTTTCTGATGAGGTACCTGGATATAGTTGAAGAGGCAGCTGTACTAGATGAAGTTGCTCTTTTTTCTTCATGAGAGCACGTCTCGTATTTTTCCTTGTTCACTGATGATGTTTAGTGCATCAACTAGAGCTAAAGAAAAGTAGTTCTCCTTCTCTGGTGATGTAGATGGAGTAGAACGGCTTGGACAATGTGTAACTGGAGTATGTTGACCAACAAAGTCATCTTCTAAATTATGCTTCCCTACCTTCCCTTCATTTTCAGTATCTGAGAGACTATTAGTTGAAGAATGTGACAAATGACCATGAGCGGTTGTCCCCAAATGTCACATACAAATTTTCAGACATAAGAGATTCTTTCTTTCAGAATTTTCTTGCAGATTTATTAAAAGTTGAAAGCCTTCTTATTTTAGGTTTACCTTATATAACCGTTGCCAAACTTCATCACTTGTTGTCACCTCTCCTTCAATGAGTTTTCACATATTCCTGACTCTTTCATTAGAAAGCCTCTTTGGTGTGTCTTCACTTGATTGAACTTGTTCCTAAGTTTTATATGTAGCTTTTTTTAGTTTGTGCATTTAATGTTTCTCAAATGTAATTCCATGCAGGCTTTGAGAAAAATGTTGTTGGTCTATTTCCTTTAAGAACTTCTTCCATGAGTGAAATGAACATTTCTTATTCTCTTTTTTCCACACATCATTAGTACGAACCTCAACGTCATTGTTTTTGTTTTCAGATTCATTCATGTTTGAGTTCATAGAATCTGCTATCTAATGAAAAAAAATAAATTATAATACAATACAAACATGTTGGATCATATCTTTATAATATTTTAACTTAAGGATGTGATGAATTTCCCCTTAATAGATCCAAATAGCAGACTAAATCAAATCAAATTATATGAAACTTAATCGAAGAACAAAGAACCAAAAAAATAAAATCATTTTCTGCACACAGTAATCATCTTGGAACTTGATGAATATCATGCTTGACCTAAATAGTGGCATTCCAACAATTTGTACCTAACATGTGCTGAAACATGTGCTGAAATATTGAAGCAAATAAATGGACCAGTGTTGTAATGTCGCTATGCTTGGTTTTGTATTACAAATACTAAGGTTGAAACTTAAATTTTCCAGTACCACAGCAGACCCAACAGTGAACAGGCCATGTCCAACATCGTAAGATCTTGTTCCACCTATGGAAGTCCAGCACAAATTCAAGAACAAAAGCAATCAACTTTATATTCATATCCATATGATAAATTTATATACACACACACACACAAAAATCTCGACATGGTAAAAGAAGATCCTTGTATTAAGTCCATGAAGACTGTAGTTCAGCAGAAGCAAGGTTAGGACAGGTCTTTTCTTGAAGAAGACTCTTCCCAACCATGCTTCTGCTGAACTACTGTCCCATATGAATTGGCTTTGCAGTCAGTCCAACATCAACCTTCCAATTGGAGTTGATGATTAATTATACTTCCCTGGAGCCAACGTAGGGCACATTCATCTTCTGCTCCAAGTATTTCTACAAGTGAAATGGAACTACTTTAGAAGTTTCTTACAAACACCCAAACCTTATGAACCAACAAATTAAAGCACTTAACTTTAATAGGAATAATAGTCAATGCATGCTAGCCTGTCTTGCTTTCCAGAATCACTGGATCAATCATCCATTGAAAGAACTACGTTGTTCCACACTAAGAGACTTCTGACTATGCTGCTACATGATTTCTTATGCCCTATTGTATATTGTACTCACAAATTTTCCTCGTAGATTTCTGACTATGCTGCTACAAGATTTGTATACTTTTCCTCATAGATGTTACAACATCTAGCTTAGCTGGAAATATATTCAGTTTCTTTGGATGAAATCTCAGTTTGTATTGTTGAAATCAATTAATGGAATCTTAAGCACCTAATTACTGCAGGACTCTGTTAAAAGATATCATGCTTGAAATAAATCGTAGATGATTTAACATAATTTAAAAAGATAATATAAGATAGATATCCAGACCAATAATAAACTTGAACAATTATCAGAGCTTTAAAGATTGATAAATCATCTAGTCCCAAATACTATCACGGAGTTCCTATCTAACAAGATCTAGTTCCAAAACTAGTGAGAGCAAGACAGTGAGAAATTAGGGAAACCTAAAATCTAGGGATCAAAGCTCCTGACTTTTCATATGGATCATATCACAAATACATCGCATACCCAGCACCTTGAAAACGCTCACATCATTTGATATAAATGAATGAAAATATCAAGAAATGGATGAAGATTAAAAGGGTAAAGGAGGAGGTGAAAAGAAAGGCAAATCTCCAATGTCGAAATTAGCAGCAAGGAGGAGTGGCAGGATGGGATGAAGGATGCCTTCTTGGCTGCAGATGAGAAGAAAGCCTTTCTTAGCCACAGATGACAGGGAAGAAAGCCCTTTCTTCACTGCAGCAGCAGAGAGATCCATGATCGGAGCGAAAGAAAGAAGTCAATTTTGCATTGTTTCCTAGTCAAAATGGGGAAACGAGTGGTTGTTTCAGCCCCCCCCTCACCCTCCCCCCTCAAAAAAAAAAAAAGAAAGAAAGAAAAGAAAAGTTACTTTTGAAAAAAATGGAAATGAAAATTTTCACTTACATTTTTTTCATAAATAATGGAGGTTACTTTTAAAAATGAAAAATAAAAGTAATGTAACCAAACATCTTTTTTACATTGGATTTAATGTTTCTACCTTTAAAAATAAAAATCAGGAAATAAAAATGATACCAAACAGTCCCTATGTGTTTCTCTGTTCTAGATTTTTTTTTTAAGTGATCACTTTGGCATCCTAGCACCCAAGTCTACTCTCACACCTACTCCTTTTGACAGCTAAGGTCTAAATAAATAAATAGATATATATCCTTCTTAATCTTAGAGATATGTCAATATGTTTTGATTTCTAACTATTTGAAATATTGGATACTAAAATGAAAAATATTTGTATATGCGACATAGATAAATTGCTTCTTTTCTTGGCTATCAATTCCCTAAAACTGATATCCACTAAATTAGATCTCCCACACCAAGATTCTGTCTCTCACCTCCCCCAATCCTGTCTTGGGGCAGCTTTTGAGAAGATTGGAAGCAATTGTGATATTCGGCTTTAAGAAGCTTAAGCTATGTATATCCTTGAAGTGGGTTCTTTTTTCCGGGAATGAATGGCACACAAATGTATGTTTATTCATTGTCTCTCATATATAATTGTGTAGTTTTTTACTCAATAATTCTATTATTATCAAACGTTGAAATTTTGGAATAATATATTACCCTTTAAATTGATTAGTCTAATATTTTCATTCATTTTCAGTATGATTTCAATTTCTTTGATTTCAAGATCAATTGGTAGATACTGAAATAATATACAGTGCAATATTCCAACAATTTAAAATGCTCAAAATTGGTAATATATGTGTTCTCATATCTTGCCTTATATTTCCTTTTTTTCAACTGCATTGTTCTTTAATTTTTTTTTTGACTAAAACTCCATAACTTGGACCAGATTTGATGGGCCAAATTAAAACTTAAACTGAGTTTTCAAACATTCACAGTCGTATGCTAAAGGCTGTCTAGATTTAGGTCCTGCAAAATAAGACATTAATTGGATATGGCATTGAAATAGGTGCAGAATCAATGCATATACTTAAAATGGGGCAAGGTTAACTTTTTGTTGCAGCTGAGGCAGAGTTTTTATCAGTCTAGGTTATAATTGTCTGTTTTGCCAAATCAAGTAAATGAAGTTTAAATGGAGTTTTGTACAATTGATAGCCAACTTATTTTAATTTGGATATAGATTTAAGGCTTGGGTTGATCCATAATTTTGGTTCATGGGCTGGCTTGCATCCATGATGACAATAGGATATAAAATTGCATTTGGAAAAGCTAGCTGCAGCAGCCAGCTAGCTTGAATCTTCTCTCTCCCTCCATCATCCCCCACCCCCTCCAATGCTCCGAAGGAAAGGTAATTTGAAATATGACAATGGATTAGTCAAGGTATTCGAATCAAATTATGTTACTGGAATATCATGGAATTAGAAACTAGTTCCATATGTATTATTTAAGGAGCTTAAAAGAAAATTGAGATGTCCTGCAAAATACATATCTTCTTGATAAGAACTTGAACCAATTATATTCTCCAGGATGATAATGATGCAAAAGGATAGCAATTGTTTAAAATCATCATATCGTTATTATTTTTATTTGATGATCTAGATTAATATCAGCTTCTGAACCATGGTATTTTGATTCATCTTATTAGTAAGAGGAGATTAGATCAGGAATATTGTTGGGCTCTTCAGTTGCCCGGCTTGGCTAGCTGTACCCTCTCTTTATGAATGTTTCAATGGCCAGCTTTTTCTTTTCCTAGTACTAGAAACAGTAGGATCAGGAGATCTGCCTTGCTCACTACTGTAAGACGAAGGATTACTATGAGTAACACCATGAGAGTACATTGGAAAGTACTCTATGTAACTAGAATCTATATAATATTTTTATTAATAGGAAAATTGTACAATACTCTGGTAATTAAGTGTCTGTATGTTTACTATACATCTGGTGATTGGACCGGTGTTACCTGGCATAACTGAAGCAGGCATTAGTCCTATTCTATTTTAGGATGATACAAAAAGTTGGATTCATATAAATGATACCTATATTACGGCTTTTAGATCTATTAAATTCGATGAAAACTGTGGAGGATAATAGCGTATACAATACACAATAAAAATAGGTTACTTGATGAAAGTTTGAATTTTAAAGTTTTGATCAATATATATCCCATTTAATCATTTTGATACCATGGATTCTTTTAGTAAAATTTTGGACAGATTATACATAAAGGCATAATGCAAAATAGTTATGGGGTGTGGATGAATTGCACAAATGTTTTCATGTTTCTTTGTGACCATTGCATTCCCCTCTCTCAAAAAAGAAAAGTCCAAAAGATGCTGTAAATTGATGAAAGTATGAATTTGGCAATGTTCGATATTATTTTTTCATGGTTTCAAATTCTAACAAGATGCCCTGTGGGATGCCGGGGCAAGTTACTATTTCAAGTGTTAAGACGGAACTGTCCTGCCATCATCTCCGCATTTCCAGTCGGGACATCCCTGATCCTAAGTATCGGGATAGGGCGAGATGGTGGTGCATCTTATTCCATGGATACCGGAACAATCCCATCCCACGAGATTTAAGATCTTGAATTCATTAATCAATCTCATCCTTTAAATTAAACATGATGTAACATTAAGTTCTGTGTTGTTACAATATCTTTAGAACTTAATTGATTGTAGTATCCTGTAACATGTCTGCATATATGGGGTATGGTTGGCTAAAGTCTGGTACAGGGCATGGTTTATTACTTTCATCTCCAATGCAATAATACTATTGAGGTAAGAAATTTTTCGTGGACAAACTAGAAGAGGAAGATTGTAGCATCTTTGCTGGGATGGCATCACTTACTAATTAATCATGAGGGGGCCTATGCCATTTTAAGTATATCATTTAGAAGGAGAAATTTTCTTGTATTCAGGCATGAAACAGATTATCGATAAAATCTGCATGTACATCATGGCACCTTGAGTATAAGAATTGAGAAGCTTGTATATATTGCCAAGGGATAACATTCATCCATCATTGTGCCATGCTACTTAGTGGATATTGTGTTAGATTTTGATCATATAAGCTATCCTCAACAACTATGATATCTGTATAAAGCTATCCTCAACAACTATGATATCTGTGGCAATATTGAGCAGTTTCTAGTGAAGTTAGAGATAAGGTGATGCTTGGTGTTACTGTATCCATAAATAGCTTTGATAAAGATGATATGAAACTGAGAGAGATGTGGTGCTTGCAATGTTGTGAGATTTTAAAGATGACGTTGTAAACATGGAATGATGCAAGACATTGAATGAATCAGAGACACAAATCTGTTTGAAACAAACAACTGGTGTTCTCAAGATTTTTGTTTGGGTAGGTGATTGGAAATTTTGGATAAAATAATCACTTTAACTCGAATGAAGGTTAACTTCATAGGTTGGAGAAGTTATCTTTGGGAATTATTAAAATCAATACTTAATGTTTTCTACATGTCATTGGATCTGTTACTAATTTAATTGTTCATCTTGCTAGAGTGCAGTGGGATATATTATATGGTGGCATGGTGATGCCTTAGCTATTCTAATTTTATCTTTCTATACTTGCAATTGCTATCATCATTTTATGGTTAAGATGTAGCTGAAGCAGTTAACACTTTCAGTAAACTCATTAGAGGGCTATTGCAATGATGAGAATGTTAGGTGTTGGTTAAACCATGAATTATGAGGTTGGATATACACCTATTAGAGGAACCAAGGAGCTAAACTGAGGGTAAATGGAAGAGAACTTATTGATTGATTATGGGGAATTGAGGATGCTGAGCAAGCAAGGGCCTTAACGTGGGCTGTCCAAGGAGGCCTGGTGAAGACAGCTGCTGGATGTGTCAAAAGGTTAGGAAGGAGCATGAATGTTGAAAAAAATGATGGAGGCTTTGGGTAGGGACTTGAAAGTTGGTGTTAGTGAGGAGTAGCTTTTCATATGGAAAAATGTTAAAGAAGGATAAATAAATTCCAGATCAAAGATGCTATCTGATTTTCTTGTGAACACTTCAGTATTGAGGTTATTTCTGTTTTATAACATAATTATCGACTAATATGCAATGGGAAGCATCTTAGGTTGGCCTCATACTGCTCCTTTGGGATTATTAAAAAAATAAAAGATGAATCCCCCCTCCTATGGCCCTCCCCCTTATTTTGTATAACCGAACATATATACCGCTCACCACCTCACCAAAAAAAAAAAAAATCTGGAAAGCCTTCACTCGTAGTTTCACTTGTTAAAAAGCGGTTGTATAGGCAGGCACCTAGGCTCTTAATTTGGCAGAGCTGCCTCGGCCAAGCCTTTTATATCATTACCTATCAAGGGTTTCCTTTCACATTTTCTTGTTATCATTTTATTTATCCATATGTTCAAAAGTACATATAACAAACAAATGCTTGGGGAGCTTTTCCTCTCTAGGCAGCCACCTGCATACTTATGCGCTTGCCTAGGCCAATACAAGGGATCCACTGCTTGGTTTCACCTAGGCAATTTGACAACCTTGGTATTAGTCCCTCATGGTTCCACGTGTGCATGTCCATTGTATGTGCTGGATTGCAGTAAGCAGAAGCTGGGTGGATGCTAGACCAAACTAGGATGGTTGGGTGTCTGTCTAGCTAAAGCACTGCCTAAATTCTTCTGTTTAGGAGCATCCAGTTTTTGTAAACTAATTATGTTTTTTGGGAAAATCCTATGCTTGTCACAAAAATGTTTTTTTAAAGAATTTATATAAAACATTGGCAGGTTTTTCCTAAAATTCTTATGTTATCATCTCAGATGTTTATAATATCTTTTTTGTGCTGAGTGAAGAAGATGAGATATTGCAGTTGTGTATCAGTCTATATCTCATTTTTAGTAGGAAAGGAAGTTAATTCCATCAAATTTGTGTACTTTGGCTAATATTACTAGTTGTATTTCAAATTCATCATATGATCAATATGATTTTCTAATCTCGTCTATCCTCATTTGTGAACTCTTTATTGCTAGCATTCTGACTTATGCTTTGTTTCCAGCAGCACCATTGTATTCATGGTTGTAGTTGAGTGAAAAAGTTATTTTGCTAAAATTATTCTGATCTTTTGGTCAGGGATCCTTGAAGTACCTTTTTTCCCTACCAAAGGCGCAACTGTTTCCTTGTTTCAACGTTGGGAAATTAAATTCTACTTGTAGGTCATTCAGCACTCAGGCTGCAACAACAGCAAGCACACCTCAGCCTCCACCTCCACCTCCAGAGAAGACCCACTTTGGTGGTCTGAAAGACGAAGATCGTATTTTCACCAACCTTTATGGTTTGCATGACCCATTCCTCAAGGGTGCAATGAAGCGGGGGGACTGGTATAGAACAAAGGACTTGGTACTCAAGGGCACTGATTGGATAGTCAATGAAATGAAGAAGTCCGGCCTTCGAGGCCGTGGAGGGGCTGGTTTTCCATCTGGTCTCAAGTGGTCCTTCATGCCAAAGGTTTCCGATGGCCGTCCTTCATATCTTGTTGTCAATGCTGATGAGAGTGAACCAGGTACATGTAAAGACCGAGAAATCATGCGTCATGACCCACACAAACTGCTTGAGGGGTGCCTGATTGCAGGGGTTGGCATGAGGGCAACTGCTGCTTATATATACATAAGAGGGGAATATGTAAATGAACGTTTAACCCTCGAGAAGGCAAGGAAAGAAGCATACCAAGCTGGGTTATTGGGGAAGAATGCATGTGGATCTGGTTATGATTTTGATGTTCATGTTCATTATGGTGCTGGTGCTTACATCTGTGGGGCAGAGACAGCTCTATTGGAAAGCCTTGAAGGAAAACAAGGGAAACCGAGACTGAAGCCTCCTTTCCCGGCTAATGCAGGACTATATGGCTGCCCAACAACTGTTACAAATGTGGAAACAGTCTCTGTGTCTCCAACTATTTTAAGGCGAGGACCTGAATGGTTTGCAAGCTTTGGCCGGAAAAACAACTCGGGAACAAAGTTGTTTTGTATCTCAGGTCATGTGAACAAACCTTGCACTGTAGAAGAAGAGATGAGCATACCATTGAAAGAGCTGATAGAGAGGCACTGTGGTGGTGTCAGAGGAGGGTGGGATAACTTGTTAGCAATTATACCATGCGGCTCTTCTGTTCCTCTCCTACCTAAATGATATAGATAATAAATAAAACAGTTAGAAAATAAATGTCGGCCTCCAGTCCTGGGCGGCCCCCAGAGTCTGGGCGGCCTCCATTCCTGGGCGGCCCCTAGAGTCTGGGCGGTCCCCAGTCCTGGGCAGCCCCCAGGGTCTGGGCGATCCCTAGTCCTGGGCGGTCCCCAGAGTCTGGGCGGCCTTCAGTCCTAGGCGGCCCCCAGAGTCTGGGCGGCCCCCAGTCCTGGGCGGCCCTCAGAGTCTGGGCGGTCCCCATTCCTGGGCGGCCCCCAGAGTCTGGGCGGTCCCCAGGGTCTGGGCAACCCCCAGTCTTGGGCGGCCCAGAGTCTGGGCGGCCCCCAGTCCTGGACGGTCCCCAGAGTCTGGGCGGCCCCCATTCCTAGGCGGTCCCCAGCCCTGGGCGGCCCCTAGAGTCCTGGTGGCCCCCAGAGTCTGGACGGCCCCAGTCCTGGGCGGCCCCCAGAGTCTGGGCAGCCCCCAGCCCTGGGCGGCCCCTAGAGTCTGGGTGGCCCCCAGTCCTGGGCAGTCCCCAGAGTCTGGGCAGCCCCTAGAGTTTGGGCGGCCCCAGTCCTAGGCGGCCCCTAGAGTTTGGGCGGCCCCCAGTCCTAGGCGGCCCTCAGAGTCCGGGCGGCCCTCAGTCCTGGGCGGCCCCCAGCCCTGGGCGACCTCCAGAGTCTGGGCGGCCCCCAGCCCTGGGCGGCCTCCAAATCGAGAATAATGTTCATGTCAGAACCACTAAACATCATAACGCTTTAAATGGTTCGAATAAGACAAGCACTGAAACACCGCCATTTATCTAGAAAAAGGAGACACTGAACTTCTATTTTAGAGCCAGATGCCTTTTTCCTGACTCTGACATCCCACTAACCCTGACATTCCTTGGGATGATCGAGGTCATCATGAAAATCTTATCTTCATGAGCAAGTTTCTTAATACCCTTATTATTCATTATCACTGAATGACCACGTAGCGAAAAAATAAAATAATAAAAGATGAACACTTATCCTACACGTGGACCTTTGAAAATTAAAATAATAATAAACAAATTAGGGGGATAAAAGGGGGAAGGAGGAGGAGAGGGGGACTTTTTCTCTCTTCCTGAAAGAGATCTCATAACAAGAGAGGAATCTGGTGATCCAGCATCAACAGATTGGCGCGTCAGGTAGGGGATCATCGTCGGAGCAGTGAGATATACCTGTTCTACGATTCCACGAACATGAGCTCCAGATCTCTGGAAGAAGATCCCACTGATTGGTCTGGGGGGCATCTTTCGCCTCCCAATCATGATTTCACAACTCTTGGCCCTTCTCAGCCGGTGAAATCGAACCCTCCGGTCCTTTCTTCACCACTGCCGACTCCGGCTATTCCTCAAGACCCACTACTGATCCTCACTCAGCAAGTCCAGACTCTCATGGGGATGGTTCAACAGATGCAAGAACGGCACTCTCGAGGAGTCCCACAACGGCTCGAGCAGCCTCTATTGCCTAGGTCGGCTACTCCTGTTAGCCGACAATCAGCTCGAGGAAGATCTCCTCCGACAAAGCCTCTTCGCCCTTATTCCCCAGGAGGCGGCGCTCCCAAAGCTCCCACGACGGCTCGCGCTCTTTGTCCCATTCCCCGGCAGTCCGCCTACCGGACGACGACGGGGGAAGGAACCTTATACAGAGCATCGCCGATGGCGTCATCGGGCTCCTTCCAGTTCTCCTGAACCAGCCGAGGAAGTATAACCGATAGAATGGAAAAGCGTCTTGAAGAGCAAGATCGCCGGCTGGAAGAACTCAGTCAAAGAATCAATAATCAACCGGGGTCGGATTACGACACCCGCCCCCCTCTCACTCGGCGGATTATGGAAGAGCCCATTCCAAGGAGGTTCCGATTTCCTCAACTAGACCCCTATGATGGTACCACTGATCCTCTAGATCATCTGGAAAGCTATAAAGCTATCATGCAGGTCCAAGGAGCAACGGACGCCCTCTTATGCATTGCCTTCCCAGCCACCCTCCGTAAGGCGGCCCGTGTTTGGTATTCTCGTCTGCCCTCACGAAGTGTTGACTCTTTTCGACAATTGGAGAGATCTTTTCTGGCCCACTTCGACGCCTGTCGTAAAATTCCTCGAGTGGCAGACAGCTTATTCTCCGTGCAGCAGCAGGAAGGAGAATCTTTGAAAGATTTTATAACCCGTTTCAAAGTAGCGGCCTTAGAAGTTTATCATCTTGAAGACGCTGTGGCCACTTTGGCTCTAAAACGGGGGCTCCGACCCTCCCGTTTTACTTATTCTTTGGACAAAAGACCTCCTTCTTCTTATGCTGATCTCTGAGCCGTGCGCAGAAGTACATCCGCGCCGATGAAGCTGATTCATCCAGGAGAGGTGCACAAGAGGGCTAGCAAAAGATCCGCTCGCCCAGAGTTGACGGACCCCCTTCCAAGAAGCCTGAGCTCTTGCACCGACCGATTGACCGCCGCAAGAACCAGACTCCCAGAGAGGACCATCTTACACCTCTCTTGGCCCCCGGAGTCACATCCTCATGGAGATTGAAAACGAGCCTTATTTACGGCGTCCGCCCCCGTTGAAGAAGGGCACTGCCCGCGACAGAAGTCGCTATTGCCGTTTCCATAGGGATTATGGCCACGACACTGAAGAATGTCGGAACTTGAAGCAGGCCATCGAAGAGCTAATTCAGAGAGGATACCTTGGGCAATACATCCAGAAAAAGAGGCTCCTCCCATACCAGCTTTGATGGGACCTCCTCCTGCTCAAGCTAGCATTGACAACACCCCAACAGAAAAGATGGTGGGCATGATTTCCCACGGAAAGGCCTCATCTTCCAAGAGACCAAGGGGAGTCGAAGGATTAGATGATGTAATCCCTCTGAGGGAAATATAGCGGGGAGTAATATTTTAAAAGATGATAGCATCGTCGTTTCAATGACGATCGCTAGACATCCTGTAAAAAGAATCTTAATAGACAGTGGGAGCTCCGCTAATGTGCTTACTTATGATGCATTTCTTCGGATGAGTTTGTCTCCGGATTCTCTTCGGCCCGTAGCCGTCCCTTTAGTTGGTTTCACTGGAGACTCTATACGAGTCGAAGGTGAGATTACTTTGCCAGCTACGGCAGGATCGCCGCCATGTCAAAGCACGGTTATGCTGGATTTTCTGGTAGTTCGGGTCCCCCTGGCTTACAACGCCATTCTTGGCCGTCCTGGCTTGAACATGTTAGATGCAGTTATATCTACCAAGCGCTTATTGGTGCAGTTCCCTACCAGGCAAGGAGTTGGTGTGATGCATGGAGAGGTAGACTCGGTTAGACCCTGCTATCATTTAGCCCCTAGTCCCCAAATGGCTAGTATTCCTCCGGTACCGAGTCATTTGACCCTAGAGAAGTCGAGCGGAGAGGAGAGCCAGCGGAGCTTCTGATATCTTACCCCCTGGGAGGTGATCCCACTAAGATCGTGCAAATCGGTGAGCTCCTCTTCCCTGAAGCCGGGATCAACTCCTAGCCTTCTTATCAATGAATGCAGATGTCTTTGCCTGGAAAGTGACGGATATGGTCGGGATTCCTCCGGAGGTGATTACTCATCAACTTAATGTTAGCCCAAGCTGCCGCCCTGTTCGCCAGAAGAAAAGGGGTTTTGCTCCTGAGCGGCAGAAGTCATTGACGAGAAGTAGACAAATTGCTCATGGCCGGTCATATTCGAGAGGCACAATATCCAGATTGGCTAGCCAATGTGGTTATGGTTCGGAAAGCCAGCGGAGGATGGAGAATATGCATCGACTACACAGATCTTAATAAAGCTTGTCCTAAGGACAGTTTTCCGTTGCCCCGGATCGACCAGTTAGTGATTCAACTTCTGGTTATGAACTCCTTAGCTTTATGGATGCCTTCTCAGGGTATAATCAGATAAAATTGGACCCCTCAGATGAAGAGCATACTTCTTTTATTACCGAGAGGGGCCTTTATTGTTATAAAGTAATGCCCTTCGGGTTGAAGAATGCAGGAGCTACCTATCAGAGGCTGATGAACAAAGTTTTTAAAAACCAGCTCGGCCGCAACATGGAGGTATATGTAGATGATATGTTGACAAAAAGCACCTGTGCCACTGACCATGTCGCCGACCTGCAAGAAACTTTCACAACTTCCGACTCCATAGAATAAAGCTCAACCCGCGCAAATGTGCATTCGGAGTTACGGCAGGAAATTCTTGGGTTTCTTAGTTACCCGGCGAGGGATTGAAGCAAACCCAGAGAAAATTCAAGCCATTCTCAATATGAGACGGCCTATGTGTAAGAAGGAGGTGCAACAACTCACCGGGAGGATAGCAGCATTAAGCCGATTTCTATCCAGATCAGCTGAAAATGTCTACCTTTCTTCAAGGTCTTGCGTAAAGCAGATGGCTTCGAGTGGACAGATGACTGTCAACAAGCTTTTGAAGAACTTAAGGAGTTCTTATCCACACCGCCCCTGTTATCCAAGCCGGAAGAAGGAGAGAAGCTCTTCCTTTATCTGGCGGCTTCTTCGGAAGCCGTTAGTTCCGTTCTGGTGCGTGTCGGCGACCACGCCATTCAACGACCTATATATTATACCAGCAAGGTGCTTCACGGCGCAGAGAGAGATATTCCAAAACGGAGAAGGTTATTTTTGCTCTATTCGTTTCTGCTCGACGACTTAGACCCTACTTTCAAGCCCATCCTATAGTCGTCCTCACTGATCAACCTCTCAGAGCTATTTTGTCACGGCCAGACACTCTGGCCGGTTAGCCAAGTGGGCCATCAAACTAGGGGAGTTTGACTTATCATTTCAGCCCCGAGCATCTTTGAAATCCCAGGTCTTGGCTGATTTTCTAGTAGAGTGCACCTGGTCTGAGCAGCATCAAGAAGAACTCCCTCGGATCCTTTCAGACACTGAGGGGGAAGATGATGAAGCATGGGCCCTCCGTCGACGGAGCTTCTAACTCACAAGGTAGCGGAGCTGGTCTCATTCTTGCTAGTCCAGAAGGCGTGGTACTAGAATATGCCCTTCGTTTCCTCTTTGAAGCCACCAACAATCAAGCTGAATATGAGGCTTTACTGACCGGAATCAAACTAGCACATGGGATGGGAATCAAGAATCTCCGAGTTTTCACTGACTCACAGCTTATTTCCGCCCAAGTGGCGGGGGAGTATGAAGCTCGGGACCCTATCATGTTCCAATACCTGAACAAGGTCAGACTATTAATTCCCTTATTAGATCACTTCACCATCAGTTATATACCCAGAGGTGAAAATGCTAGGGCCGATATGTTAGCCCGACTTGCTACCTCAGTGGATAGTGCCATGGGCAAAACCTACGTCGAGTACCTGGAAACACCTAGTATTAAAGCTACTGAAGAAGCTTTGCCCATTGTCCAAGAAGAAGCCTGGATGGAATCTTATATCCGGTATTTGAAAGACGGCATTCTCCCAGTCGGTCGTGAAGAAGCAAAGCTGCTTAAGCGGAGAGCTCCTAAATTTGTGCTACTAGAAGGCCAACTTTACAAGAAATCCTTCTCTCAGCCCCTCCTCAAATGTGTTAATTCGGTTGATGCGGATTATATCCTTAGAGAAATTCATGAAGGCATCTGCGGGAATCACTCCGGAGGCCGATCTCTAGCACGCAAGGCCCTCCGACAAGGATATTACTGGCTCACCATGCAAGAGGATGCAACCGAACTAGTGAAAAGATGTGATCGATGCCAACGGTACGCCTACGTTCAGCGGCAACCATCTTCTCAGTTAAATTCTCTTTCTGCTCCTTGGCCTTTCGCTCAGTGGGGCATGGACATCCTCGGCCCTTTCCCTCCGGCATCAGGACAGCGCAAATTCCTACTAGTAGCCGTCGATTATTTTACTAAATGGGTTGAAGTTGAAGCACTCGCCAGAATCACTGAGGCCAAGGTCAAAACCTTTCTCTGGAAGGCCATTATTTGTCGATACGGCATACCACACACCCTCATCACTGACAATGGCCGACAGTTTGACAACAACGCCTTCCGGACTTTCTGTACTGACCGGCATCATTCAACGATTTACCTCCGTCGGCCATCCACAATCTAATGGAGAGGCTGAGGTTACAAATCGCATGATATTACGGGGACTAAGGACCAGACTGGACACGTCCAAAGGAAGGTGGGTAGAAGAGCTCCCGAGTGTACTCTGGGCATACCATACGACTCCCAGAACACCAACAGGAGAAACACCATTCAACCTGGTCTTTGGTTCTGAAGCTGTTATTCCCGTCGAATTGGCTTACCAAGTAATCGAGTGGAATCATACAACGAAGCGGACAACCCCCTAATTTAAGAGCCAATCTTGACCTCATTGAAGAAGCAAGAGATCGGGCTCGGATCAAAATGGCGGCATACCAGCAGCAGGTGGCGAAGTATTACAATACCCGCGTCCGCTCGAAGAGCTTCCGTCAGGGATTTAGTTCTGAGAAAGGCTTCGGTATCCAAACCAACAGAAGGGGGCAAATTGTCTCCGAATTGGGAAGGGCCCTACCGGGTAAGAGAAGTCCTTCACCGTGGAGCATACCGGCTTGAAGACCTGAGTGGACAACCAATCCCCCGAACGTGGAACGCAGACAACCTCCGCCCCTACTACCAGTAATGTAATGTATTATCCGAATATTAAATGAGCCTACACATTTGAATGCATATTTTTAAACAATTCTTAAAGGCGGCTCGACGGCCCTATAGTCCAAAGGACACCCCCAGGCCGGTATAACCTACCCCTGAGGAGGTTCAAGTCGTGACTCAAGCGGCCTCGAATCACGCTCTCCAACGAACAGGCGGCTCGATGGCCCTATAGTCCAAAGGACACCCCCAGGCCGGTATAACCTACCCCTGAGGAGGTTCAAGTCCGTGACTCAAGCGGCCTCGAATCACGCTCTCCAACGAACAGGCGGCTCGACGGCCCTATAGTCCAAAGGACACCCCCAGGCCGGTATAACCTACCCCTGAGGAGGTTCAAGTCCGTGACTCAAGCGGCCTCGAATCACGCTCTCCAATGAATAGGCGGCTCGACCCTATAGTCCAAAGGACACCCCCAGGCCGGTATAACCTACCCCTGAGGAGGTTCAAGTCCGTGATCAAGGGCCTCGAATCACGCGAACAGGCGGCTCGACGGCCCTATAGTCCAAAGGACACCCCCAGGCCGGTATAACCTACCCCTGAGGAGGTTCAAGTCCGTGACTCAGCGGCCTCGAGGAACCTCGGGCCCTATAGTCCAAAGGACACCCCCAGGCCGGTATAACCTACCCCTGAGGAGGTTCAAGTCCGTGACTCAAGCGGCCTCGAACACAACGAACAGGCGGCTCGACGGCCCTATAGTCCAAAGGACACCCCCAGGCCGGTATAACCTACCCCTGAGGAGGTTCAAGTCCGTGACTCAAGCGGCCTCGAATCACGCTCTCCAACGAACAGGCGGCTCGGCCCTACAGTCCAAAGGACACCCCCAGGCCGGTATAACCTACCCCTGAGGAGGTTCAAGTCCGTTCGAAGCTCTCCTCGACGGATAGTCCAAAGTATAACCTACCCCTGAGGAGGTTCAAGTCCGTGACTCAGCGGCCTCGAATCACGCGAACAGGCGGCTCGACGGCCCTATAGTCCAAAGGACACCCCCAGGCCGGTATAACTACCCCTGAGGAGGTTCAAGTCCGTGACTCAAGCGGCCTCGAATCACGAACTCGACGGCCCTATAGTCCAAAGGACACCCCCAGGCCGGTATAACCTACCCCTGAGGAGGTTCAAGGTGACTCATCGAATCACGCTCTTCGGCGGCCCTATAGTCCATATAGGAAGTTTAAATCATTGGCTCAGGCAGCCTCGACTTAGACAGTTTCGAGTCACGCCCATGGGCAGATACTCGGTTATCCTCGTATGATTCTGCGAAACACTAAGTGGCCCCACAATCCCAAAAGCTTCGCTCTTGAACCCAGGATTAGCTCCCCTGCAGGGCCCCTAAACTGCCTTATCAACATTCTAGGACTTACATCTTAATACAACACACCGGAAAACGACCCAAAGATTAGGATTTCCTGCCAACTCGTGGACGGATTCCCTAATCCGTAAGTAGGAATCAAGGATTAAGCAGATGAAATATTAAGTAACACCAAATAAATAAAGGTAGCATCTGCTCATTTAAAGTTAATCTACTAGGAAACTTTATAAAGTCTCAGACATTCATTACAAAAAGAGGTCCTTTAAAAGGACCAAGTCAAGGATAGAAAAACTAAAGCTAAAGTCAAAATAAATTTAGGCATCCTCAATCAATTCTCTGAATGCTCCTTCTCTGTATTGGGATCGGAGCCGGCTCCTCAGTGAGGGGCATTTCTGCAGCAGAATCTTTGGTCGCCGCCACCCTACCCGCCGCGTCTTCGACCTCCATATCAGGAATTTCTTCGTCGTCCACAGGTCGAAAACGTTCAAGGTTCTTTAAGTTGAAGTGTCGGGCTAACATCCGTTTACACTTCTCAAAGCCTTGAACAAAGGCATCTAGGGCGGCCTCCTGGAACTCCGATTCAAAATCCGGGGAGCCCTTGTACTCCTTGATAGCATCCCGGACTTTGGCTTCGGCTATGGCCACCTTCTTGAGCTTTGGCCTCGGCCACAGCTATCTTCTCCCGGGCCTCGGCCTCGACCGCAGCTATCTTTTCCCGGGCCTCCGTCATCACTGTTGCAACTCTGTCGAGAGCGTTCTTAGCGTCTTTCTCGGCTAGAACCAATTTTTCTACAGCATCGCGAGCCGTAGCTTCCGCGTTATCTGCTCGATTTTCAGTATGTTCTAGCCTAAGAGTAGTTTCTTTTAACCTCTCTTCCGTTGGCAACAACTTCGCCCGAACCTCAGATAGTTGGGCATCTAAGCTCTGCAGCTCCATTTCCGCCTTTCTCCGCCAGGTCCGATAATCCTCCCGAATAACCCGAAGGTCGTGTAGTGCTTTTGACTCTCGGGCCTTCGTCTCCACCAATTCTTTGTCTAAGCTCACACTCGAGACTTGGCCTTGTTTAAGTCTTCGCGCAGTACAAAAAGGCCATTAGACATCTGCAAATACATTCAGTGAATGCCCGAATTCGATAATCACAAAAGGAAAAGGTCGAAACTTTACCTGAAGCGCAGCTGTGAACATGGTGTCAAATGCCTTCTTGTGTTACCTTCCTCATTTTATCTTGGAACCTGGGCAGGATCGCAAGTTTAAGAATTGTCTCCGACAAGCAACTTTGGTACCCAGCACCCTGATTAGGCGGTTGAGGAGATGGAGATAGATTTCCTAAAGCATCTGAGGGAGCGGAGGCAGGAACGCCCACTTCCTTGACGACGAAGGACCTGGCAATCAATTCGACTGCTTCCGCTCCCTACAGATCCCCCAGCGCCCTTAGTGGGGGATGGAATGACCTCCGGAAGCTCCCTCTCGACGGGATCTCCTATCGGGATCCCCGTTGGAGGACTCGTCTCTCCTTCGCTATCTTCTATCAGGGTCGCTTCGGGAATAGCCGCCGGAGGCTGGGCCTGGCATCCGATCCTGACTGACGGGGCTTTTTAGGTTCGTTCCCTGCCGCGCCATGCTCGCTCCTCTCTCTCTTTCGAAGGTTTGATACCAAAAAGTCTGAGAAAACTTCATTGCTGCGATATAGCAGACATAGGGTTAGCTAAAAAAGACACCAAGTAGGTTAGCTAGAATGCAAAGAAGAGGAAAAAGAGAGATGAATTCTTCGAGGCTCACCGGGCGCTGCAGCCAGCGACACCGGCACGAACGCAACCTCCCGGAGATTATCCTCCGATAGTAATTCTTTACTGGGGGAATGATGGTAGAGATTAGAGTGTTGAAAAGCTCACGGTCTCTCTCGTCAACACTAGCATTCTGGTTAGAACTGGTATCCGGGATACCCCAACCTACACCAACCCCTCCAGATGTGCATAGAAAAACCGAGATTTCCACCCTTTGATCTTAGAAGGGAGATTAAGCCTAAGAACCCTTTTGGGCCTCGATGCGAAACTCCACCACCCATCCCTGACCGGATTTCGAATCCTATATAGTGTTCCTAAATAAAGAAAGTCTAGCGGAAGCCCCATGAAAAGAACAAAGTACTAGAAATGAAAATATAATACGAATAGAATTAGGAGTAAGCTGTGCGGGATAAGGCGATATCGGTTCAATAAGTTTACAAAAAAAGGATGTAAAGGCAGTCGTAGACCACCCTTAAAAAACTCTTCATATAAGCGACCTTACCTGGTCGCGCTAGAGTGACCCTATCCTCAGGAAGGGGAACGGAGAGCCGAATGTCATCAGGGATCCCGAACTGGGCCCTAAGGTTCCTGAGATCCTGAGAGGATACAACAGAGGCAATGTCCGCCGATCTAGCCAATTTAGAAACAATCGCAGGAGGCCCTACCTCGCGACTGGTAGACGAAGAGGAAATCCTAGGGGACTGAGATAACAACCTAGACACGGGCTGTATGGACCGAGTAACGGGTTGGTCCCCACGGATGGCTACCCCTCCCAGAGCCTGCCGACGTGCTTGAAGAATCTCCTCTCGGGAGGGCTTAACCAAGGGGCCCTTACCTTTCTTATCTACGGAGGAATCCATAAAGAGAGAAAGGGGAAATGAAGGAGTCGACTAACCTGGGTTTGAAGAAGTAAAAAACGCAGGAGGATACACGAGATCAAAGATTAAGGGAAAGGGATGACTCCCCCCTTTTTTATATATATGTCAGACGCGATGCCTCGAGCACCGCAGGGACACGTGGTAGTCCATCAGTGGAGCCGGACAAGCGAAAGACGCTATCCTCTTAGAGATAGGCCTCCCCTCCTTTCTCCCCTTTTTCGAAATGTCACTTATCATGTACTGGACGTTTTGAAATTTAAATTGTTCCGCTCTTCTCCCTTGCACGTGCACGACACACCTGAATACAAGGAAGATGGGCGAGGGGGCATATGATATAGATAATAAATAAAATAGTTAGAAAATAAATGTCGGCCCCCAGTCCTGGGCGGCCCCCAGAGTCTGGGCGGCCCCCATTCTTGGGCGGCCCCCAGAGTCTGGGCGGCCCCCAGTCCTGGGCGACCCCCAGGGTCTGGGCGACCCCCAGTCCTGGGCGGCCCCCAGTCCTAGGCGGCCCCCAGAGCCTGGGCGGCCCACAGAGTCTGGGCGGCCCCCATTCCTGGGCGGCCCCCAGAGTCTGGGCGGTCCCCAGGGTCTGGGCAACCCCCAGTCCTGGGTGGCCCCCAGAGTCTGGGCGGCCCCCAGTCCTGGGCGGTCCCCAGAGTCTGGGCGGCCCCCATTCCTAGGCGGTCCCCAGCCCTGAGCAGCCCCTAGAGTCTGGGCGGCCCCTAGAGTCTGGACGGCCCCCAGTCCTAGGCGGCCCCCAGTCCTAGGCGGCTCCTAGCCCTGGGCGGCCCTTAGAGTCTGGGCGGCCCCCAGCCCTGGGCGACCCCTAGAGTCTGGGCGGCCCCCAGAGTCTGGGCGGCCCCCCATCCTGGGCAGTCCCCAGAGTCTGGGCGGCCCCTAGAGTTTGGGGCGGCCCCCAGTCCTAGGCGGCCCTCAGAGTCCGGGCAACCCCCAGTCCTGGGCGGCCCCCAGCCCTGGGCGGCCCCCAGAGTCTGGGCGGCCCCCAAATCGAGAATAATGTTCATGTCAGAACCACTAAACATCATAACGCTTTAAATGGTTCGAATAAGACAAGCACTGAAACACCGCCATTTATCTAGAAAAAGGAGACACTGAACTTTTATTTTAGAGCCAGATGCCTTTTCCTTGACTCTGACATCCCCACTAACCCTGACATTCCCTTGGGATGATCGAGGTCATCATGAAAATCCTTATCTTCATGAACAAGTTTCTTAATACCCTTATTATTCATTATCACTGAATGACCACGTAGCGAAAAAATAAAATAATAAAAGATGAACACTTATCCTACATGTGAACCTCTGGAAATTAAAATAATAAAATAAACAAATTAGGGGGATAAGAAGGGGGAAGGAGGAGGAAGAGGGGGACTTTTTCTCTTCTTCCTGAAAGAGATCTCATAACAAGAGAGGAATCTGGTGATCTAGCATCAACACTAAGCACATATGCGATGACATCATGATGGACTATGATGCACTTAAGGCTGTTCAGTCTGGACTGGGTACGGCTGCAGTTATCGTGATGGACAAATCCACTGATGTGGTGGATGCAATAGCAAGGCTGTCATACTTCTACAAGCATGAGAGCTGCGGGCAATGCACACCATGCAGGGAAGGGACAGGCTGGCTGTGGCTGATCATGGAGAGGCTTAAGGTGGGGAATGCGAAGCTGGAGGAGATCGATATGCTTCAGGAGGTCACAAAGCAGATAGAAGGCCACACAATATGTGCGTTGGGGGATGCTGCTGCTTGGCCGGTGCAGGGGCTAATTAGGCATTTCAGGCCAGAACTTGAAAGAAGGATTCGGGAGCGAGCAGAAAAAGAGCTGCTGGAGGCTGCAGCTGCTTGAGTAACCTGGCCTGATCACTTTCCAGAACCTTAACATCTTCTAGTTTTTCAGTTTATTTATGTGTGAAAAATAACGAATGATACCGGTAGAGTCTGAGACCGCAGATCTGTGCTGATTAAGCTGGTCTTTTAGATGGAATCATCTGTCCCAATCTCTCTTACAATTCTGAAGAATTCATACAATCATGATACTGAAAATTGAAGCCACAAAGATTGCAGTGGTGCTTGCTTCAGTGGTCTAATTTGACACATTGTTCATTTTGTTGTCCTAAACTCTGCAGTTGATACCTCTTTAATTCTCTACATTGACAGCGCTTTAGCATACCACGTTGTGATCATGTTACGTTGATGTTCTTTCAATTAACATTCGTCCTTGGCAAGGAATTGTACATCTCACAGGTAGATTATTGGTGAGGAAGTTTATCCTTCAAGCTTTAAGCTCCCCTTGTTGTGCGGGTGTTGCTGAAGGGACCATGTCTAGATTGAGAATGTTCTCAATCTGGCATCTTTTCCGTGCCAAACTTACTCTTATAGATGTTTGAAGTGTTGCATCTTTTCCCTTTTAACCATTTTAAAGTATGCCTCGGTAGCTTAGTGATTTCTAAGTTGTTGGAGATGATTTAGGGACGACAACGGCCCAAGGCGGCCTTCATCGGTCCCTGTTCTTATCGGGAAAAACCTTTCCATTTCTGTCCTGTTAAGTCATTATAATTAATGGGACAGGGACGGGGATACCCAGCTGAGTAAATGGGTACCCACTGAGTACTTGTTTGATCGTTTACATAAAAAAAAAAAAAAAATTTTTAATAAATTTATAATTTATTAAAAATTTTAAAAAATATTAATAAAAAAGTACATCTAAATGTTACATTAATTTCAAAAAAATATAACACAATATACAATATAAGTAGAAGCAAGTACTCTAAAAATTAAAACATAACAATAAATTGTTTTTGCTAAACAATAAAAAATAATATTAAAAATATTAAACTAACGAGTAGGGATAGATAAACAACAATAAGGTGGAGGATATCATTTTCGACTGTTTATCCGTTTAGTTCTTAACGGGATAATCATATCCGTTAAGCCGTTTAGATTAGAGATTTTCTAACCCATTAGAAATGGTACCCCTATAAACAGCTAAATAAAAAAAATTGCCATCCACGACGATTCTTACCCTTTATTAGGGAACTTTATTAGATGCTTGGAATTAATGGTTGTTGCACTGGTGTTCTTTCTCGTGTAAGCTGTAGCAATATCCAATCCTTCGCAACATGGGTGATAAGGAGCGTGGCTAACAGCGGGAACGGTGCAATGAACAGTCTAGATCTGATCCATAGCTGGCCATGTACCATCAAATTAATTAATGGTTGCGGTTGCCAAATGATGACCAGAATTAGTTCTCCAATGATCCATCGCTTCAGTATCCTTTCACAGGCTGTCCACGTTGAACCCATTATGAGCCTCACAAACTGTTGGGCAAAAATCAAAGCAGGGGGAATTGAGGCTTTGGTCACTCGTATACAGACTTGCCTTCATTCGGACACTCCCCTTATCCATTCTTGTACAGTGTTTAAGCTTTTACTGATGCTATTGAATGTATTCTTGTGAGGTTTTAGACCCATGCCTACATGTACACAGCAGGAAAAAAACAGAGGCCAATGAAATAACTTTGGCTATACTTGGATCCAAAAAATAAACAAGAGAACTTGCCGACCTTTATTCTGTGATCTGTCTCTTTGTTGAGAAGACTACAGCAATCTTTCTTGGGTTGTAACAATCCGTCTTATATGGGCAATGTGGTTCATAAATGAGCCTAATCTGAATTTTCTCAGCCGATTGGTACGCCTCCCCTTCGTGGGGAGAACTCCCACCAAAATCTCTTTATGATGAAAATTTCCACCAAAATCAAAACCTGGATCCTAGGAATAAAGGGGCAGCGGTTTCATGTTGCTTTCTAGTCATTGATGAGGGGAGAACAACCACAAATTTCACAACTGGTTTGCACTTATAATCGTATTATGCCCATGCTTGACGTGCACCAAAATCAAGTGCTGTAAATGTGTATCCTTCGGAATTTGGTGTCAATTATTTCTTCATTAGTTGCAGACAACCATTTATGATCTACAAAATCCCTAAGCTGAATTACAGTTCTATCAATACAAATCCAGTTGCAACCTAGCGGTTCAAAATAGTTTTAAAAATATTATTCTTAAATATAATTATAATTTCATGCTAGTCATTAATTTATCATAATCCTCCTTGAAGTCAGCTATGCATAAAACATACAAAACGTATTCTCAAAAGCATTGTTACCAAGTATTTTCTCTTGAAAATTACTAATGATCACTCAAAATGAAAATCTGTATCAATGATTATATGATATCTAAAGTAGCTATAAATCAAAAACCACACCTTCCTAACATCTTTTTCTTGTGTTACAAATAAATTTAATCTTTATAGATAAATAATTTAATGTGTTTTTTTTCACTGATATATTATAATTGATGTGGCTGATCATGCTCCACGGACAACGGATTAACAGACTGCACGGTTTTTGAAGCCAAGCAATAATATGGCAGCTGGCATGGCCTCGGGGTCAACCTCGGGCTCGAGAACAGCCTCGGCCTCGACGTCGAGCATAGCCTCAGCCTCAACCTTGAGCATAGCCTCGGCCTCGGCCTCGAGCCTGGCCTTAGCCTCGAATCCAACGTCTGCTTCAATCTTAGCTTCAAGCATGGCCTCGGCTCCGGACCTGCTCTCGGCCTCTGGGTTCGACCTCGGAACCAGTCCCGAACTTCATTCCCGAAAACCTAACAGATGCTCAGAGCTGTCACGTGGCCCACTAACCCACTATCTCTAAGACCACGGGCAGTTACTGTTATTTACGGCATACGTCTAGCAGTAATGCGCCCACCTACCACTTACGGCACCACTTCTGACGGATGACGTGATTCAACGGTCATACACCAAGGGTAAGAGGGACCTCCGAACAGGTATAAAACCCCTCACTCACAACAGAGAGGGAAGAATCATTCTCTACTACTCTGTCAACTCTAGAGCTATTCTCTAAACCACTAACTAAGCATCGGAGGATCCCCACGGAACCACGGTCCGAAACTTTTGCTGCAGGTTTCTAGCTGAAGGAGGCGGCACTATCATCTCTTTGAAGATCCACGAAGCTCTTTTCTTACTCGATGCTCGTTGGGAGTGATTTGGCAGCAACAGATTGGCGCGCCAGGTAGGGGGGGCTCAGGCAAACGTTTGTTCAACGTATCTGCAACCCCTGCAAGGAAGAAAATGGTAGTTACACATGCACAGGAGGCCTCTACCAGTCAGAATGGGGGGCACCTCCCCCGGGCTGAGCAGCCGAGGCCGACCTCCCTGCTCCGCCTCCCATGCAGCCATAGGTCAGCCAAACTGACCGGCTTGCCGCTCTGACCAGCAAGTTCAAGATCTGATGGTGGTAGTTCAGGGCTGCAAGAATAGTGCTCCGCCACTACGCCATTGCCACCTCCGCTCCCTACGCTCCCCGCGAGGGATCATGGGGCTGGCCAGTCTCACAATGACAGATCTCCCCCGGAGCCCTTCCATCGCACATCTTCGAAACCCCATCACTGGAAGACCTCCAAACGGCCACGATCCCTTTCCCATTGCTCTAACCGCCTCCCCAAGCAGCGTAGTGGAAAGAAACCCGCGCAGGTGCACCCTCTCCACCGGCAACCTTCTTTCCGCTCATCTTTGAATCTTCGAGAGAGATTCCATCAACAAACGAATTGCTCATCGGGCCGAGCGATGGTTGGACGAGTATCATCAGCAGCTGAGGAGCTCAGTCGCAGAATTACCAACCCTCATGGGGCGGACTACGATCACCGCCCCCCACTGTCTCACCATATTATGGAGGAACCGGTCCCATCCCGATTTCATCTACCCTAATTGGACCCATATGATGGCACCATAGATCCCCTGGGTCACCTGAAGAGTTACAAGGTCCTCATGCAAGTCCAAGGGGCCACAGATTCTCTTCTCTGCGTCGCTTTCCTAGCAACGCTTCAGAAAGCTGTGCATGCGTGGTATTCCACCTGCCACCTTGCAGTATCAACTCCTTCAGGCAGCTAGAGCAGTCCTTCCTGGCCCACTTCGATGCATGCCAAAAAATCCCCAGGGTAGCTGATAGCTTATTTGTCGTCCAGCAGAGGAGCTGCGAAACCTTGAAAGACTTCGTAGCTTGATTCAAGGAAGCTGTGCTTTAGGTCTATAATCTTGAGGATTCCATGGCCACTCTAACCTTGAAGCGGGGACTCCGTCCCTCCCGCTTCGCTTATTCCCTGGACAAGAAGCCTCCTAGCTCTTACACGAATTGTTGAGTCGAGCGCAGAAGTATATCCGCATTGACGAAGCAGATTTTTCTAGAAGGAAGGTTGACAAGGGGTCTAATAAGAAGCTAGTGCACCCGGAGCCTGCTAGAGCGCGGCCTAGGAAGTTCGAGCCTCCTCATCGTCCAAACAACTGACCTCGAGCCCTGACACCCAAGGAGCACCTTACTTCGCTTCTCACCCCAATATCTCATATCCTGCTAGAGATCAAGGGTGAGCCATATCTGCGGCATCCGCCTTCCATGAGGCCGGGAGTCCCCGGCAACAAAGACCTATACTGCTGCTATCATCGAGACTACGGTCACGACACAGAGGACTGCCACCTACTGAAGAAAGCCATTGAGGAACTCGTTTGGCAGGGCCATCTAGGAAAGTTTGTCCAGAGAGAAAATCCCGCTGCTCCAGGCCCATCGGCACCTCCTACTACCCAGATCGGTATGGATAACACTCCAACGAAGAAGACGGTGGCTATGATCTCTTGGGGGGCAGGCAATAACCCTAAAAGGCAGTGTGAGGATGGTGTAGACTTTGTAATTCCATTTTTTAGAAAGGACTTAGAAGAGGTGGACAACTCTAATGATGATAGTGTCGTCGTGTCAATGACGATAGCTAAATATCCTGTAAACTGAATTCTCATCAATAGTGGAAGCTCAGTTGATGTTCTTTCATACAAGGCATTTGTTCGAATGAGTCTGTCCCTTAATCTCCTTCGTCCTGTGACCACTCCCTTGATGGGTTTCACAGGAGATTCTGTAAAGGTAGAGGGAGAAATCACCCTTCCGGTTACGGCCGGGACGGAACCGCACCAGAGCACAGTCTTCATAAAATTCTTGATTGTCCGAGTCCCCTTAGCCTACAATGCTATTCTTGGAAGACCTGGCCCAACCTTCTAGACGCCATTATTTCTATAAAGAGGCTACTGGTACGGTTTCCTACCAACAAGGGAGTCAAAGAGTTGCGTGGGGAATGAAATCTGGTACCCCTCTATTATCACACTGCTCCTAGCCCTCATGAGGTGATTGCTCCACCGACATCCAAGCTGCTTGACCCTAGAGACTCTAAGAAGAGAGGAGAACCGGTCGAAAGCTTGTTGGCCTTCCCACTAGGAGAGGTTCCAACAAGGACAATCTGAATTGGAACGATTCTTCCTGCAAAAGCGAGAGGTCGACTACTCGCTTTCTTGTGGACCAATGTGGACGTCTTCACCTAGTCAGCCTCGGACATGCCGAGAGTGCCACCTGAAGTCATCACCCATAGACTCAGCATCGACCCAAAGAGTCGACCGGTTTGGCAAAAGAAGAGGAGTTTTGCTCCTGAGAGGCAAAGGGCCGTGGATGAAGAAGTTCGTAAACTGATCACGGCGGGCCACGTACGCGAGGCACATTACCCAGTCTGGCTAGCTAACGTGGTTATGGTCCGTAAGACTAACGGAAGCTGAGGATGTGTGTTGATTTCACCAACCTCAACAAGGTATGCCCCAAGGACAGCTTCCCACTACCCCTGATTGATCAGCTGGTGGATGCCACGTCGGGCCATGAAACCCTTAGCTTCATGGATGCCTTCTCAGGGTATAATCAGATAAGGATAGACCCGGCCGACGAGGAGGCCACTTCTTTCATGACCGAGAGAGACATCTATCGCTACAAGGTCATGCCCTTCGGGTTGAAGAATACATGAGCCACATACCAGAGGTTGATGAATAAGGTATTCGAAGACCAAATCGGGCGCAACATGGAAGTGTACGTGGACGACATGTTAACAAAAAGCATCCATGCCGACGACCACATTGCTGACTTGTCAAAAACCTTCGATAGCCTTCGCCGATACCAGTTGAAATTAAACCCATGGAAGTGCACCTTTGGAGTCACAGCGGGCAAATTCCTGGGTTTATGGTGACACAGAGGAGAATCGAAGCTAACCCCAGAAGATCAAGGCCATCATCGATATGAGACCGCTAAATAACAAGAGAGAAATGCAACGGCTCATAGGAAGGATAGCCGCCTTGAGCTGTTTTATAGCAAGCTCAGCATAAAGGTGTCTACCCTTCTTCAAAGCCTTGTGCAAAGTTGACAGCTTCGACTGGACGACGGAGTGTCAAGAAGCGTTCGAGGGATTGAAGAAGTTCTTGTCCACCCCACCTTTGCTATCCAAGCCGAGGGGAGGAGAAGAACTCTTCCTTTACCTCGCTGCATCCCCCAAAGCGGTGAGTTCTATGCTTGTCCGTATCGACGCTGACAAGACGTAGAGGCCAGTCTACTATATAATCAAAGTGCTTCATGATGCAAAGGTCAGGTATTCTAATACCGAAAAGATTATCTTTGCACTAATCGTCTCTGCTCAGCATCTCAGACCTTACTTCCAAGCACACCCGATCATGGTGGTCACGGATCAACCACTCAGGGTAATTCTCTCTCTTCCTAATACCTCTAGCTGACTGGCGAAGTGGGCAGTCAAGCTGGGAGAATTTGACCTATCGTTTCGACCCAGGTCGGCAATGAAGTTCCAGATCTTGGCGGATTTTCTGGTCGAATGCACATGGACAGAGAAGTAGCTGGAGGAACCTCATGCAAACTCCTCAGACACTACAACCGAGGGAGGGGTGGAGGATTGGATCCTTCATGTAGATGGAGCATCAAATTCTTAAGACAGCGGGGCAGGCCTTATCCTAGCAAGTCCGGATGGCATTGTGATCGAGTATGCCCTCCGTTTTCTCTTTTCGGCCATAAATAACCAAGCTGAGTATCAGGAATGAGGCTGGCACGGGAGCTTAGGGTGAAATGCCTCAGAGTCTTCACCGACTCCCAGCTCGTCTCTGATCAGATCAAGGGAGAGTATGAGGCTCGGGATCCCACAATGTCTCACTACTTGAGTATGATGCAATCACAAGCATCTTTCTTTACATTCCCCGAAGGAATAACGCTAGAGTTGATGCTTTGTCCCGGCTAGCCACTTCGGCTGACGGAACCTTGGGGAGAACCTATGTGGAACATCTGGAAAGCCCAAGTATCGACGTGATAGCAGAGCCCTTGCCAATCAATCAAGATCCTTCCTGGATGGATGGTTATGTCCAGTACCTCACCAAAACACTCTCCCAGTCGACCCTGCTGAAGCTAAACTATTCAAATGGTGAGCATCCAAGTTCCTTGTACTTGACAAACAACTGTATCGAAGGTCCTTCTCATATCCTCTCCTTAAGTGTGTTGGTCCCGGACATTGACTACATCCTCCATGAGATCCCCAAGGATATTTGCGGAAACCACTTAGGGGTCAGAGCACTATCACATAAGGCCCTACGCCAAGGCTATTACTGGCCTACCATGCGAGGCGATGCGGCCGAGTTGGTTTGAAAGTGCGATAGCTGCCAGCGGCACGCTAACATCCAACGACTGCCAACCTCTCAGCTGAGCCCTCTATCGGCTCCATGTCCTTTCGCCTAATGGGGGATGGATATTTTGGAGCCATTCCCTCCAACCTCTGGCCAGAGAAAGTTTCTACTTGTTTTCATAGACCATTTCACCAAGTGGGTAGAGGCCAAAGCACTCACCAAAATCACCAAAGCCAAGGTGAGGACTTTCTTTTGGAAGTCTATTATTTGTCGGTTTGGACTACCCCACACCCTTGTTATCGATAATGGTCAACAATTCAACAATGCTCCCTTCCGAGAGTTTTGTGCTGAATTAGGCGTACGCCAGAAGTTCACTTTTGTTGGTCATCCTCAATCAAATGGAGTGGCCGAAGTGACAAATCGGACCATCCTTCAAGGGCTCAGACACGCTTGGATGATTTTAAGGGAAGATGGGTAGAGGAGCTCCCAAATATGCTGTGGGTGTATCACACGACACCCCAAGTCCCCATGGGAGAAACTCCCTTTAGCCTCATTCGGATCAGAGGCCATCATCCCGGTAGAAATTGGCATTCCTACTCCCTGGGTACAATCATACGATGAGGGAAACAATCCAAGCCAGTTGCGAGCCAACCTTGACCTTATTAAGGAGGCCCATGATCAAGCACAATTCAAGACGGCTGCTTACCACCAAAGAACATTCCTCCCTGGAGACCTGGTCCTCAGGCGAGCCGAAGTCTCCAAACCCACTGAAGGAGGCAAATTGTCACCCAATTGGGAAGGGCCTTATCGGGTCACCGACGCACTTCATCGCGGAGCGTACCGGATCGAAGAACTGAACGGAAAGCCGCTCCCTCACACCTGGAATACGGACAATCTCCGTTGGTATTACCAGTAATGTACATTGACATCATAGATTTGATCATACTTGTCTATTGGAAATACATTTACCTCTTTTTACTAACGAAAGCATCCTTAAGTAATCTAACTTTTTCAGCTCAAGCCCGACTTGCGTTGGCACTCAAGCCCGACTCCATGTCGCACTCAAGCCCAACTCCGCGTCGGCTCAAGCCTGGGCACTCAAGCCCGACTCCGCATCGGCACTCAAGCCCGACTACACGTCGGCACTCAAGAAGTCACTTCGTGTCGGCCTCGATTTCAAACTCAATTCAAGGACTCTGGTCTTGACTTCTTTCATGTCTCGACCTTGGTCCAGATGTCAAGTTTTGACTTCAATCTTAACTTCGACTCAAGTTTCGGCTATAACCTAGCTCGTTTCGGCTACTACGACAACAACAGTATTAATAAGTAACAGCCAAATTTCAGAAGATATATTCATTGATCATGAAAGGTTTACAAAATTGCCGACTTCAGTCGGACTCCATTACAAGGAAGAATCAAAAAAAAAAAGGCGTTCAAGGCTCGGCCGATGCTGGGTTGTTGTCGGAGGAAGGATGTTCTGCTGGTGTTTCCTTTGTTGCCTCGTCCGGCTCCAAGTCGTCGAGGCCTTCTAGATTGTAGATTCTTTCTACCTTAGCCTTGCAATCTTGGAAGCCAAAGTTGTAGGCGTAGGTGATGGCTCCAGCCAGCTCTTCACCAAAGCTAGCAGACTGCTAGAAGATCTCAACGGCCTCGGCAGCCCTTTTTTCTACCGCAGCCACCTTCTCTTTGGCAGCTTGTGCAGCCACCGTCTTCTCGGCCACTTGCACATCGGAGCAACGGGCGATCTCCTCGGCATTCTTCGCCTACTCCTCAACTGCGCTTATTTGAATGTTGGCGGAGTGCAGTCTGGTCTGGTACATTAATAAATCCAACTCCAGCTTTTTCTTTTTCTCCTCGGTGGCTCATACCGCCTCTAAGGCCTTCTTGGCCCTTTCTGCATGGGCCTAGCTCTCGGCTCGGGCCACCTCCGAGGCCTTCTCGGCCCTCTCTGCCCGGGTCTACTCTTCGGCCCTTCTAGCTAGGGCAGCTTCCAGGGCCTTCTCGACTTTCTCTGCTCGGGCCTGAGCTCGGTGGGCTTCTTCGTGTGAATGGCCGAGTGACCTCGGCCTGGGAAAGGACACTCTTTACAGTGGCCAAGGAATTTACTGCATGCATGAGAGTCTCCATCAGGGAAAGGCCACAAGGAAATTCTTAAACAACAAAACTTTAGTAAGTAATACTTACCTAAAGATGAGCTACAAAGGCATCATGAAAAAAGGAGAAAGTCCCCTGGTTTTGGAGATATCTTTGGAGTTCGAGCGTGCATACTCGCGCCATCATCTGCTCCACCCAGCGGCTATTGTGCTCAAGGATGGACCTGAAGAAGGTTGCGGTGGCCTCATCCTTAGCAGTTCTGGTGGGCGCCGAAGTCAAAGGCGTCATGGCAGGGGCCGATGGTACCCCTTCTTCCATCGGCATTGCTGCCCTTGGAGGCTCTTTGGCCGTCGCCTCTTCTGCTGTTGGAGAAGCCTATGGAGCCGGTCCTGCAGCTGGTGCGGTCGGTTCCACTTCGGGAATGACAGGCGCGGCGATGGAAGGGTTTTAGCCCTTGGCTCCTCCGGGGGCGTGTCGGTGGTGAGATCAATATGAGCCTCCCGGTCTGCTTGGGGCTTGCGACGAGCGGAGTTGGGAACCGGGACGGGGTCGGTGATGGTGACCGAGGCCTCTTCCTTGACCCTTCGGCCTCTTCAGGTCTCTCCATGGCCCTTTCGGTCTCGGCTTTCTTTCTGACCTTGGCTTTGGCTCCCTTCTCGGTGGAGGACCCGTCTGCCTGGGCTCTTCTTTCCTTGGCCGTAGCCTTTCTTACTACTTGGGCCAGTGGCAGCATATCTGCACAAGTCGGAAAGGAATTAGTAAAAAAAAAGAAGAAGAAGAAGAGAGCGGAAGAAGATGAGGCGGGTGAAAAGGAAAGGTCATGGCTGCTCACCACCACTTGGAATCAGGCCTGCGAGCCGAAGGTTCTCCTCGGCCAAGAGCTGGTTACATCGAGGGATATCGTCAGTCAGTAGTGTTGGGAGAGTTAATCCCCAAGGCATGCATATTTTAAAATTTGATAACAATTATCAATGCAAATTTAAAGATTACATATTAATCTTTCTAACATGCATCAAGATCATATCTTTGCCTTATATTATAAGATCGTTTGATCTAAGTATTGCATATAAATTAAATAATTAAGATCATATCTTAATCTTCAAGATGAGAAGTCATACTACTCATCTTGAAGCCTTAAGATCTAAGGATCAAATCACTCACCTTAAGAACAGTAGGTAAATCCTTTGTCTCTACAGCCGTTTAATCGTCCGGCCTCTAGTATTGTCCACACGAAGCCCCCGAATGATCGGATTCCCAGGAGTGCTAGCTCGCAAAAATAATTTTGCTGATCTTGAATTCTTCCACTTGAATCTTCCTCCAAGATCCACCAAGCTTTTGCTAACACTAAATCACACCAGAATTTTCTGTTCTAACTCTTAGAACTGTAACACTTGGTTCTAACTGTTTAGAATTTTTGATCTCTTTTGATCTTGTGTTGTGTTATCTGGTGAGGGATGTCCTCTATTTATAGTTTCATATTAGCCAGCATATTGAATTCTAACATTTAGAATTCCGCTGTTTTTGTGAAAACCAAAGAGACATATTAAATTCACACACTTATCAATGCATGAAGAGTTGTGTGGAGTGCTCTTCCAAGAGGCACATTAATTCACACGCTTGTCAATGCACGGAGAGTTGTGTGGAGTGCTCTTCCAAAGAGGCACATTAATTCACACACTTGTCAATGCATGAGAGTTGTGTGGAGTGCTCTTCCAAAGAGGCACCATTTAGCAAAATTTATTTTTCTTGAACTTGGGAATCATTTGAAGAAGACTAAAAGTTATAAATTAAATTCTGCATGAGAATTTAATTTCTCATGAGATGAGATTTTAGTTATCTCATCATGCGAGAAAACCTTTTTCACATATGGGGTTTGGATTTTTGGTTTTAAGCTAATTTGAATTTATTGGATTAAACCAATATAGATCATGGTCCTAGCCCAAATCAAATTTGGCTAATCCTGAATCTATTTAAATTCAAATCAATCTAATTTCAAATCAATATTTGAAATTGATTAGTCCTTCTAGTAACTTAAACCAAATTGAATCTTATTCACTTGTACTTAATCCAATTGAGATAATTCAATCAATCAAATTGATTAATTAAATCATATACGATTCTCAATCGTTGATCAGCAAATAGATCATCCTAGGAAACTTCTATGTGTGTGACTCTCTAGGTTCGAACCTAAGCCGGTAGCATAGAAACAATTTTTATACTAATCGATGTGCCCATCTAGCAATGGAACCCGACGTCCGGATAGGTCGAAGAGTTGCCGAGCAAACTCCAAGAACCCTAAGAAATAGTTACCATATAATTCATCCTCTTGACCACAAATGCTAAGGATGGCTTAAGAGCCTGTCAACTCTAAACATCAAATCCATAAAGTGATTTCAATTTTAGTGATCATGTGACTTTCACATGAAGTGCCTTGGCCAAGGTCTTGCTAAATTGAAACACAAGCATTTCTCCTTTTAACGGGATAGGTCAAATTCATCTTGATCCACAACTGACTACCACAAGTACTTGACTGCACCCAGTAACCTTTCGTAGCTGGATTAGAAATCCAGGTGGTTCGGCACCTAAGTACAATGAGTTTCTTGTAAGCCACTGGTTGTGATCTTTAGGTCTGAAGGATACTTATACCTATATCTTCTCGGATTAACTCTTGACAGTAGAGTATCAAAAATGAGTCACGTTCGGTGAAATGTACTCCTACACTTTCACCTGTATGTCATACCAGTGTCTCTACACTCCTTGGTTAAGAGGACAACCAACAAATATGATATACAATCCTATAATTGATAGTACTATGGCCCTGTCATAGTATATCATTTGGTCACGAACTCTTTTAAGGACCTTCAAAGATAAATCCTCCTTTATCGTGAAGGAAGATCCTGAGGGCTTCATTACTATTAGGAGTTTTAAGAAGATGTTCTTGTAATGAATAAACTGCCAAATAACTTTTATTAATATATCAATTTATATACAATTTACATCAACACAATCATCAAATGATTGGCTTTAGGATACAATTCCCAACAAACTCCCACTTAGCCTAAAGCCACTCATTACAGTATCTAATACCCATCTTCAATTTATAGTCATCAAACTCCTTGATGCTGAGTGCTTTAGTAAATGGGTCACCTAGGTTTTCCTTTCCATCAATCTTCTAAAGATTTATGTCACCTCGGTCTACAATCTCTCGTATAAGATGAAACCGACGCAGTATGTGCTTAGTGCGCTGATGTGCTCGGTTCTTTTGCTTGAGCTATGGCATCAGTACTGTCACTGTACAATAGGACTGGTCCATCTATGGAAGGTGCCACTCCAAGCTCGGAGATAAACTTTCGCAGCCACACAGCTTCTTTCGCAGCATCTGATGCAGCGATGTACTCTGCCTCGCACACCGAATCTGCCACTGTATGTTGCTTGAAACTTTTTAGCAAACAGCTCCATCATTTAGGATAAACACGAAACCCGATACACTTTTGCTATCATCATGATCTGATTGGAAACTGGAATCAGTATATCCAACAAGTTTCAAATCAGACTCTCCATAGACTAACCACTGGTCCTTAGTATTTCTCAAATACTTAAGGATTGTCTTAACAACTTGCCAGTATTTTTCTCCTGGATCAGATTGGTATCTACTCACTACTCCTAGTGAGTATGCCACATCTGGTCTTGTACATGTCATGGTGTACATAATCGATCCTACTGCCGAAGCATATGGAATTCGACTCATACGTTCTCTTTCATTAGGAGTTGTCGGACAATCCTTCTTAGAAAGATGAATTCCATGGCCTATCGAAAGATAGCCTTTCTTGGAATTCTCCATGCTAAACCTCTTTAGCACTGTGTCAATGTACGTAGATTGGGATAAACCAAGCATCCTCTTAGGTCTATCTCTATAGATCTTCATCCCGAGGATGTATGATGCTTCTCCCAGATCTTTCATGGAGAATTGTGATGATAACCATGTCTTTATTCCTTGTAATGCAGGGACATCATTCCCGATTAAGAGAATATCATCCACATATAATACAAGAAATACAATAACGGAACCGTTAGCCCATTTATAAATGCAAGGTTCTTCTTTATTCTTAATAAAGCCATAAGATTTGATCACTTTATCAAATCGTATGTTCCAACTCCTAAATGCTTGCTTAAGTCCATAAATAGACTTCTGTAGCCTGCACACTTTAGACTCGTCTTTAGATATAAAACCTTCAGGCTGTATCATATACACCTGTTCTTCTAAATCACCATTTAGAAAAGCGGTTTTAACATCCATTTGCCAAATCTCATAATCTAAGTGTGCTGCTATAGCTAGCATAATCCGAATGAATTTCAGCATTGCCACAGGAGAAAACGTTTCGTCATAGTCAATACCATAACGTTGACGATACCCCTTGGCAACCAGACGTGCTTTATAGGTCTCAACCTTTCCGTCTGCGCCTTTTTCCTCTTGAAAACCCACTTACACCTATGGGTTTTATCCCTTCGGGTGGTCAACTAATGTCCATACATTATTGTCCTTCATGGAATCAAGTTCGGATTTCATGGCATCAAGCCATTTATTAGAGTCAGTCCTTTGCATAGCATCCATATAGGTGATCGGATCCTCGTTGTTCTCATCGAGTTCAACAGGATCATCGTTCTGGACCAAGAAACCTAAGTATCTGTCTGGTTGATGTGGTACTCTACCAGATCGCCTTAATGGTGCATCTAAAATGGGTTTTGAGTTTGATCTAATCAACTCAGATTCTAAGGGTTCACTGGTTTGTGTTGTTCCTTCTACTTGATGAACTTCCTCAAGTTCAACATTAGAGCTATTTGTTCCTTCACTAAGGAACTCCTTTTCAAGAAAAATTACTCTATTACTAATGAACAACTTTTGTTCTTCAGTATTGTAGAAGTAATATCCTTTGGTTTCTTTCGGATAGCCGATGAAAAAATTTGTCAGATTTGGGTTCAAGTTTGTCTGATTTTGCATTTCACATAAGCTGGACACCCCCAGACTCTCAGATAGGTGATTACCGGTTTATGTCCATACCACATCTCATGTGGAGTTTTTGAAACAGACTTACTTGGAACCTTATTGAGAATATGACAAGCTGATTCTAATGCATATCCCCAAAAGGATATTGGCAAGCTTGCAAAACCCATCATGGACCGAACCATGTCTAACAGAGTTCGATTCCTCCTTTCTGACACACCGTTATGTTGTGGTGTTCCTGGAGGAGTCCATTGGAGAGAATCCCATTCTCCCTTAAATATGTCACAAAGTCATTGGAAAGGTATTCGCCTCCTCGATCTGATCGAAGGATCTTAATACATTTTCCTGTTTTTTTTCTACTTCTTTATGATATTGTTTGAACATTTCAAACGATTCAGATTTATGTCGCATAAGATAGACATAACCGAACCTAGAAAGGTCGTCTGTAAAAGTAATGAAGTAGTAATATCCACCTTTGGCACAAGTGCTCATTGGTCCACATACATCAGTATGTACTAGACTTAATAGCTCTTTAGCTCTTTCACCTTTTCCAGTAAAAGATGACTTGGTCATTTTACCAAGAAGACAGGATTCACAGGTAGTTAATGATTCACAATCATCAACTCGAAGGATGCCCTCCTGAGTTAACCTGTTTAATCTGTTCTTATTGATATGACCCAGCCGATGGTGCCAAAGATAAATGTCTGTGACATCAGTTGTTCTAGGGCGCTTACTTGATTTGTACACTACATTCACAGGCTGTGATAATATATAAATGCCATTAGATAAATGCCCAGTCATTACAGTGACTCCATTCATAATGATATTCAAAGTAACATCCTTTATTGAAATTTCATAATGACTTTTGGCCAGAAGGCCTACAGAAATTACGTTCAACAAGAACGTTGGGCAAAAATGACAATCATTTAGTATAATGACATTTCTATTGAAAACTATTTCAAGAACTCCTAATGCCAGAACTGGAACTAATCTTCCATCGCCGACATTAAGGAATCTTTCATTGTCCTCAAATCTTTTAGTGACCTGTAGTCCCTGCAATGAATTGCAAATGTTAAAAGGACTCCCGGTATCCAATACCCAGGTCTGATTATCATATACAGAAAAATTACAAGGTGTTATCATATAAATACCTTGTTGAGCAACATCTTGCCCCTTTTTCTTCTTCGGCCTGTTTGGATCAAGTGTGGCAATGTAAAGAGGACAGTTCCTCTTCCAGTGCCCTTGCATCTTGCAATGAAAGCATTCAGCTTGACTTTTATCAACTTTCTTCTTCTGCATCTGACCCCTTATAGATGTCCTAGCATGTTGCACCTTTTTCTTATTCTTTTTCTTCTTCCCTTTCCCAAAGGGTTGACGCCCTACCTTAGATCCTTCAACCACATTAACCAAACCCTTAGAGAGCTGGTTATCCTTCTCAAAGTTCTGTAACAACCCCAACAAACCGTGGTAGTTGACTGCAGGCTTTGTCATTCGAAAATGAGTAAGGAAAGGTCGGAAGGATGGAGGCAAGGAATTCAGGATCGCATCTTTTCCCAACTGCTCATGTAGGGGAAAGCCGAGCTTGCTTAGGAGTTCTATCTTCTCGATCATGTACAATACATGATCAGTGACAGGAGATCCATCCCTCATTCGAGCATTAAAATAGCACAACTAGTCTTGTGCCTTTCAACATCGTCAGGTGTGCCGAAAGATTCATTCAACGCTTGAATGATTTCTTCTGGCTGAGCATTCTCGAACCGGCGACCGAATTCATCGTTCATTGCTGCTAGCATGATGCAACATACGCTAGTTCTATCATTGAGCCACTTCTGATAAGTGTCTCTCTCAGAACTTTGGTGTTTGCATCAGGTATCTTTGGTGCAGGATTATTCAGAATATATAGAATCCTCTCATGCTCAAGGACGATCTTAAGTTTTCTAAACCAGCTATTGAAATTTGAACCATTCAACTTGTCACTATCCAATAGGGACCTTAATGATAAATTAGTGGCCATTTTCTGCATAAGGAAAAACTAAAGTTTATTAGTATATAAATTGATTCAGTCTAAAGACTTGGACTTTAGTCTAAAGATTCTCCCACTATTTTGTTCAAATTGGCAGCCTCTACACCCCAATTCGAAGAATTATTCTTAATTCTTTAGCGGGCACTAAGATCTACATAACTACATACAGGCCCAAGTGAAGCTTGGCTAACCCATATGCATCTAAGAGTAGGTTCAAAACCAATTGTTTCCCAAAACAATTCTTAGTGTTCAGTTTTGCCCCATGTACCTCTTCAGCAGGCATGAAGTGCCTCCACTGAAAGTTCTGGTTAGGTCCAACCATTAAATGATATAATCAGTGTAACCTATCAATAGACAACCAAGCCCGAGTGAAGCTCGGCTCACCTGACTGTCTATTTAATAGTTACGCTGACTTATCATATAATGAATGATAATTCCGATGGTTGACAAGCACCAGGCATGGAGTGCCTCCAATGATTATCAAGACATCGGACTCATTATCACCCACCTTAATGGGAGGCTATGATCTAGTTATCATATAACTATTTCATTTTAAGGACCTAATAATTTTAGAGGATTTTAATAATATGAAGATAAATTGACTAATCAAGTTCTCCCACTGAATCTATGAAATCGGTAGAATGAAACAAGATTAAGTCAGGTTAAGTGGCACCTAAATCAGTCAGACTGATTTCCTTACAGGCATGGGTCAACCCGAATCAGGTAAATGATCTGAATCATAAATGGTTCACCACATTGACCAGGTGAGTGAGATCGATGGGAGGGATATGCCATTAACTCGTTAAAGACGCATCATACGAGTAGCTCCCAATTAAAAACCATTCGATCGTTGATCCTAGAGCAACTTGCCAACTCACCTTGACATCATATGGTTAACCAATTCTGATTTGACCATCTAAGAGATTCATGCTCAACCACGGAGCCTAATCTACTTCCATTTGGTTTAATCAAAGAGAAGGACATGATCAACTACAACTATTGTTTGATTTAGAGCATTCTTAACCTAATCTAATTAGATTTGATCAAATACTCTTTTAGTCCAGTTGATTTAAACCTTAGGGTCTAACCCTTTATGGACCCGATTTAGCTAACCCAAAAGATTAAATATATTTCATGTTTACATGTCATATATTTCAATCAAGCATCAATGTATTATGTTACTACTCATAATTCCTATATTTAGATCATATCTAAAGAGATTATGAATTAATATTTGACATTCAAATTAGACTCTCATAAATATTTGTATGTTTCATAACATAGACATCATGCCATCATATATCATATCTATGTTTTATACTAAACATGCAAATATTATGCTTTTATACAACATCAATATGTATCAAATATAAAACATCTTTTGAGAGTGTGTGTAATCTATGTTTTGATGCCAAAGCTCAATTTAAATTATCTTTGGAAGCATCAATGATAAAACAATAGCACGGCAATATGTCACAGAATACCTCATTGAATGGGTAATTTGGATTTTCAATCCATCTGTGACCATATAGCCTTGTGATTAGTTTTAGCCATAATTACACAATTAATAAGAACATTAATTTACATGCAATAAATTAGATCAATAAGAAACCATGCTCTGATACCATTTGTAGGGAGAAATAATCCCCGAGGCATGCATATTTTAAAATTTGATAACAATTATCAATGCGGAAATTTAAAGATTACATATTAATCTATCTAACATGCATCAAGATCATATCTTTGCCTTATATTATAGATCGTTTGATCTAAAATTGCATATAAAAAATAATCAAGATCATATCTTGATCTTCAAGATGACTAGTCATACTACTTATCTTGAAGCCTGCCTTAAGATCTAGGGATCAAATCACTTACCTTAAGAACAGTAGGTAAATCCTTTTGCTCTGCAGCCGTTCAATCGTCCGGCCTCTAGTATCGTCCACGCGAAGCCCCGAATGATCGGATTTCCGGGAGTGCTAGCTCGCGAAAAATAATTTTGCTGATCTTGAATCCTTCCACTTGAATCTTCCTCCAAGATCCACCAGCTTTTGCTAACACCAAATCACCAGAATTTTCTATTCTAACTTTAGAATTAACAAACTGTTTAGAATTTTTGATCTCTTTTGATCTTGTTTGTGTTATCTGGTGAGGGATGTCCTCTATTTATAGTCTCATTTAGCCACATATTAATTCTAACATTTAGAATTCCGTTTTTGGAAAACCAAAGAGACGCATGAAGCTCTTGGTTGAATTTAGAATTGTCCGGCGTTAAGAATTTAGAAAGAGGGTTCATTTGAAGAAGACTAAAAGTTATAAATTAAATTCTGCATGAGAATTTAATCTCATGAGATGAGATTTTAGTTATCTCATCATGCGAGATCCTTTTCGGGGTTTGGGGTTTAAGCTAATTTGAATTTATTGGACTTAAACCCATATAGATCATGGTCCTAGCCCAAATCAAATTTGGCTAGTCCTGAATCTATTTAAATCAAATCAAGTCTAATTTCAAATCAATATTTGAAATTGACTTAGTCCTTCTAATAGACTTAAACCAAATTGAATCTTATTCACTTGTACTTAACCCAATTGAGATAATTCAATCAATCAAATTGATTAATTAAATCATATACGATTCTCAATCGTTGATCAGCAAATAGATCATCCTAGGAAACTTCTATGCGTGTGACTCTCTAGGTTCGAACCTAAGCCGGTAGCATAGAAACAACTTTCTATACTAATCGATGTGCCCATCTAGCAATGGAACCCGACGTCCGGATAGGTCGAAGAGTTGCCGAGCAAACTCCAAGAACCCTAAGAAACAGTTACCGTATAATTCATCCTCTTGACCACAAATGCTAAGGATGGCTTAAGAGCCTGTCAACTCTAAATAGCAAATCCATAAAGTGATTTCAATTTTAGTGATCATGTGACTTTCACATGAAGTGCCTTGGCCAAGGTCTTGCTAAATTGAAACACAAGCATTTCTCCTTTTAACGGGATAGGTCAAATTCCATCTTGATCCACAACTGACTACCACAAGTACTTGACTGCACCCAGTAACCTTTCGTAGCTGGATTAGAAATCCAGGTGGTCCGGCACCTAAGTACAATGAGTTGCTTGTAAGCCACTGGTTGTGATCTTCAGGTCTGAAGGATACTTATACCTATATCTTCTCGGATTAACTCTTGACAGTAGAGTATCCGGAAATGAGTCACGTTCGGTGAAATGTACTCCTACACTTTCACCTGTATGTCATACCAGTGTCTCTACACTCCTTGGTTAAGAGGACAACCAACAAATATGATATACAACGTCCTATAATTGATAGTACTATGGCCCTGTCATAGTATATCATTTGGTCGCGAACTCTTTTAAGGACCTTCAAAGATAAATCCTCCTTTATCGTGAAGGAAGATCCTGAGGGCTTCATTACTTTAGGAGTTTTAAGAAGATGTTCTTGTAATGAATAAACTGCCAAATAACTTTTATTAATATATCAATTTATATACAATTTACATCAACACAATCATCAAATGATTGGCTTTAGGATACAATTCCCAACAAGTAGCTGCCCGAACGCCACTTGATCCCTTGGAAGCACGGAAGAATCTTTGTTTGGGTTGGTGTTTGGTGTTCCCCAGACTCCTCTCACCCCCTCAACATCAGCGAAGAAAAACCTATCTTTCCACCCCTTGATGGGTGTAGGAAGATGTAGTCTAAGGGCTCTAATCGGTCTAGGAGCGAAGGCCACCATCCGGATTGTTTGCGAAGGGTGTAGAAGCTCCGAAAAAGGAAAATCCTAGCTTCTATCCCCAAAAGGTGACACAGCACCAGGAAACCAACAATAGTCCGAATGGAATTCGGAACTAGTTGTGCTGGCGCCAAAAAATACCTATCTAACAGGTTAAGGATAAAGGGGTGTAGAGGTAGTCGAAGCCCAGCTTTGAAGAAGGCTCCATATAGGGCGACTCTACCGGATGGGAGGAAGTCACCCTATCTTCAGAAGCAGGACGGAATAGGCGAATGCTGGTAGGAAGGTTGTACTTGGCCCTAAGATTGACAATTTTTGGGTGGTCATAGTGGAAGCAATCCACTCAGGGAACTCCCTCATGGTGGAGGAAGATGGGCCAACGATGGTCGGACGGCGCCGAGTAGGGGCCCAACCGGCGGCCGGCGACTCCCGATTGGAGATCGTCTGGCAGCTTGTCGCTGTTCCAACAGAACCCTATCGGGGGAGGAAGATAACCAGCTGGGTGCTGGGGATGAGGAAAGTTGAGAGGGATCGGGGGAATAACCCTAGAATCAGAAATGGAACAAGAAAGGGATGAAGCCATGAAAACGAGGATGAACTGACCTGGAGGAAGAATCGGAAAGCTGAGAACCGGGACGAAAGGCTCGGGAAGAGGAACGAAACCAGGGAGGCAGATGGAAGCTCAGAAAGATTTAGGCTGGGAAGAAGAGGTAGGAGTGGTAAAAGTGAAAAGATGAAAGTCGAGGACGACTCCCCCTTTTAAAGCCTACCGTTTCAAATCATCCCGCCTGGTTCAGAGTGGCCACGTGCTGCCCGCCACTGGAGAAGATGTTTCGGCATTTCGGCAACCACCCGAGGCATAGAACGCGAGGGGCGCGACCAATGATAAGACAGCGATGACCTCACCGCAATGATGATGCCCGCCTTTTTACTGTTCCGTACTCGAGGAGGATCCCCCCTATCCCAACAGCAAAACAGTGGTGGTGTTGCGGCATCCGATGCCTCGGCATTAAAGAAGCATGGCCTTCGGGGACATGTGCCCTTGTAGCAGTCGGTAGCGTACGAAGATCAGCCATCGGTGATATTGCGCCCCTTTTCGTGGTGGTTGTGCGCCCATCCATCTCAGGGATGGGGGGCATCTGATGTGGCTGATCATGCTCCACGGGCAACGGATTAACAGACTGCATAGTTTTCGAAGCCAAGCAATAATATGGCAGCTGGCCCTGGCCTTGGGGTCAACCTCAGCTCGCCTTGGCCTCGAGAATAGCCTCGGCCTCGGCCTCAACCTCGAGCATAGCCTCAGCCTTAGCCTCGGCCTCGACCTCGAGCATAGCCTCGGCCTCAAGCATAGCCTCGAGCCTGGCCTTGGCATCGAATCCAACGTCAGCTTCAATCTTGGCTTCGAGCATGGCCTCGGCTCCGAACCTGCTCTCGGCCTCTGGGTTCGACCTCGAAACCAGTCTCGAACTTCGTTCCCAAACCTAACAGGTGCTCAGAGCTGCCACGTGGCCCACTAACCCACTATCTCTAAGACCACGAGCAGTTATCATTATTTACGGCATACGTCTAGCAGTAATACGCCCACCTACCACTTACGGCACCACTTCTGATGAACGACGTGATTCAACGGTCATGCACTAAGGGTAAGAGGGACCTCCGAACAAGTATAAAACCCCTCACTCACAACGAGAGAGGGAGGAATCATTCTCTACTACTCTATCAACTCTAGAGCTGTTCTCTAAACCACTAACTAGAGCGTCGGAGGGTCCTTGCCAAAACTATCGGTCTGAAACTTTTTCTGCGGGTTTCCAGCTAAAGAAGGCGGCACTGTTATCTCTTTGAAGATCCACGAACTCTTTTCTTATCCGACACTCGCTGGGAGTGATTTGGCAGCAACAATAATCATTAAAATAATCTGCTTTTTGCTGTGAAAGTAAAAGATCTCTAAAATAAACAATCTTTTATTTATAAATAATTTAGGTATCATATATTAGTATAAATAGTATGGCTTCTATATTAAAAAAATCATTGATTTTAATTAAAAATGTTTGGATTGGATAGTTTTTGAAATATTCTAGTACAATTTATACATGGCCTAGGCTCATTGTTATCCGAGGAATTATCACATCTCATGAATGTGCTCAGTGGAAGGGATGGCACGAGGCCTACGTTTTTCGCAGATGCCATGCCATGCTTATTTAATAAGATGTTTAGGAGGATGAAAAATGTCTTTGTACATAGTCTTTCATGTATAAACGTGTGCATCGAATGCGTGCATTCAATGCACGCCGGTATGAGCACGTATGTCAAACGCATCATGGCCCAATGAAACATGATATATGCACGCCTATGAACTTTCTCAAAGCATTGTCTTATCTCCTACCGCTGGCCAATTAGAACGTGAAAGTTGGCAGTAAATGCCAGTACAGGCCACGGAGACAGCATTTATTGGCCAAGCATGGAATCCAGCATGCGGAGGGTTCCAAACGCATAACCAAAAAAAAAAAGTAAAAAATAAGTTTTTTAATTTTTATTTTTTGTTTTGATAAGGGAAGGTGAAGCCAACTTTTCCCTCTATCTTCTAAGGCTATAAATAGGAGTGCAACTCGGGCTCATAAAACTTAGATTTTTTGAACTCTAACTTAACCCTATTTGTAAAATATCAACCCTAACTCTAACCCTAACCCTATTTGTAAAACCTCAACCCTAACCCTATTTTAAAAAATCGGGTTCGAGTTAAGTTTCGGATTGGAATTCGGGTTGATATATATATATATATGACAATCTGAAACAAACAAGCTTAACATTGCACAAATAAGCTAAAGTTTGAAACAAATAAGCTTTACATTGTACAAACAAGCTAAAGTTTGAAACAAACAAGCTTCACATTTCAAATTACATGTCTAAAAATACATCTTTTACATAAGACTAAACAAAAAAAAGTACATTCTTAAACCAAAATATATCCAAAGTAATCCAAATGTTGCATAACATTTCAATAGCCACTATATGCATTGATGAAGTCACCTTTATCCTTCGAAAGCAGAAAAAATTGAGACGATATAAAGAGCCAGTTAGAAGACCACATAAGTCTAGTATGAAAAATCTTTTCCAAATAGTGAGACTGCATTCGCCATCCAAAGCTCTCTGATTTTTTACTCATCACCCCTTTCCCAGATGTTTTAGTTTTCTACTCATCACCTCTTCTCAGATGCTTTCATAAAATTTTGGCAAACTTCATATTAGAAGTTACAAATGTCTCAAAGAAGATAATTTAAAAAAATAAAGATACTAGTTTGGTCCACCAACATTACATAATAAAATGCAATGGTTAAAGGTATATTGCTCATTTTAAAAGATAATGAAGGTTCTGGTGGAATGTTCATACCAAGAATCATCACTTTCACAAAACTATTATCAGCTCTACATATTTTAAACCTAACAAACAAGGCTAAATCATCACTTCCACAACACCAGTGGGCTTGCTGCTTGTGGCTTTGTGGGTTCTGATTTTCTCGGGTTCGGGTTGACTGCAATCCTAACCCGGCCCAAGTTGCAAATCGGTCCGGGTTCAACCCGGATCCTTCGGGTTCGGGTTAAGCAAACTAGAGTTTGAGTACTACTGCAAATCGGGTTCCGCGGGCTGGGTTCGGGTTGAACCCGACCCAAGTTGCACCCCTAGCTATAAATGGATCTGATCTTGTTCCGATTCAATTAGGCCTAATTTGTTTTATATTTAGAAATTTATGAATTGGATTGGATCTAAAAATTATATTTATTCTAAATTTCTTTTTTTATCCAACCTAATTCGAACTTAATTTATCCGAATCCATAAATTTTAATTATATAAATTATATTCTTTTTTACTTCGATTATTTTAATAAATTATTGAATGGACTCCAATTTAAATTAATTTTTATTTTCATCTTAATAAATTCTTTAGATATTTATAATTTGTTATTTATTTTTTTTACTTAAAATATTTTTAAGTATATCAATAAATAATTTAAATATCATAATTTATAGACATAAGGATAACTATTTACTTGGATAGAATTAAAAGATTTTAAGTAAAAATTTAAATTTAAGTTGATTCTATTTAATCTTATGTAAATTTTGTATGACTATATTTAATTATCAATTAATAGATTTTGATAATAAAAGAATAATTAGATGTTTGACACAAATATCATATTTTAGTTTAGACTCAAATAGACTTGAACGATTTATTAGGTCTAAATTTTTTTTTATTGACCCAACTTGACCTATTTAGCTAATGGCTTGGGTCCAATTCCAAAATTAGGACTTGAATATAAAATTGTGCCATATCAAAATCAAACATGACTCGACCCAACCCGGTCCATTGCAAGCCCTAGTCCCTATCATATTCTATGCTCCTAGAGGACCGAGATTAGATTCTAGATCAGAGAGACTATAATCGATTCTTATAGAACTAAGATGTCAATGAGACTAATTTTCTTGAGGAATAAAGAGATTTTAATCCCCTGATCCATTGCATCCATGTAAGTTGATGGTGGTGCTATCTTTGAGCTAGGGTAGAAGTGGGCTCAAGTTGGTTTGCAGCCCATCAAATCAGGATATAGGTTAGGTCCAATCTAATTAATTTGAATCAAGTTTGGGCTTAAAGCTTGAGCCTAAAAAATTTTGAGCCAGAGCATTATTTAGCCTGGCACAGGCATGGCCCGAAACTCAAGCCCGAAGAAGGTCCAAAGCACCTTAATCAAGCATGAATATGATCTAAATGAAATCTCAGAATCTTAAAATATTCTAAGCCTTTTAAATTTTATATTGGACTTTCTCTCAATTTTGTGGGAATAGTTAGCATTTTTTAGTGATTTGATGCAATTGTTATAAATGTTACTTATTTTTGCATAAGCATTTAAAAACTAAAAATTAACTCTATCAACCTAATTTTAGCCCAAATGAGCTACCATAGGTTAGCCCAATTGAGTTTTGAGCTAGGTTCGAGCTTGGATTAAAAAAAAGAGCTTTTAATCATAAAATGATAAAGAAAAATAGGATCTAAATGAAAAAACTAATACCATATAGAAAGAGATAGCTAATAATATTCAAAAAGTTGTTATAGAGGTGCTAAGAGAGTTAAAAAGGAAAAGAAACATATAATAAGAAATTTGATGGTGGAATTAGTAAGTTCAATTAGCAATTAAAATTTAAAAAAAGTTATAGAAAACTACCTAAATATAGAAATAGAAAAGCATATGAAATCATAAGATCATTGAGAAAGAAGTTAAAAAAGAAGTATGAGGCTTAATTTTTAAAGAAAATGAAGAATTATATTAACAACTAAAAACTAAAGATAAAGATAAAGATATATATATATATATATATATATATATATATATATATATATATATATATATATATATATATATATATATATATATATATATATATATATATATGTATGTATGTATGTATGTATGTATGGCTATATTCGAATATAACCAAGTCTAAGATATGATCATCTTACCCATCCTTTAATCCTCATAGATCTCAAAGCTATCCATCATTTCTACTTTTTTCACCTTTGGGATCATGCGTTATATGGATCTAAGAGTGGAGAAGGTGATCGGATCCAACTTAGCTGTATTTGAATATATATGTGTGTATATATAATTTTAAGACTATGAGAAAGAAAAGTAGAAATATGATTCAAATTAAATGCATGAAATATAATGACGATAAGATTTTAGTTAATAAGAATGAGATTAAAGCAAGATAGGAAAGCTATTTTAATAAACTATTAAATAAAAATTGCATAGACAATTTAGGATGCCTTACTAGTTTTATTCAAAAGAGAAATATAACATATACTCATAAAATAGGATATCTAAGAAAAAAGAGGTTATTAAAAAGATGAAAATATAAAGAATAGTAGAACATAATAAAATTTTCATTGATGTTTAGAAATGTTAAGGTAGTATAAGAGTAATTTATGTGATAAATTTAGTTAATAAAATTTTAGATACTAAGAAGATATTTGCTGAATATACAAAGAGCATTATATACCAATTCATAACATAAAAAATTTCAAAACTATTTTAACTATCATGATATAAGCTCATCAGTCATCCTATAAAACTTTAATAAGAGAGAGTAACTGAGCTGAGATGTAACATAAAAATATTAGAGAGTTAATTTCATTTTATGATAGGTAGATTGACTATAAAGTTATTTTTTTTCTTAAGAAATTAATGAAGATGTATAAGAAAAGTGACAAGATTTTTCATATAAGTTTTATTAATTTTAAAAGGTATATAATAGAATCCTTAGAAAAATTTAATGGTAGTTGTTAAAATAGAAAGAGTACTCTTAGAAATATTAATATGATAAAAGACATGTATGATAAAGTATTTACTATATAAAAACTACTAATAATAATACTAGTGAATTCTTAATTACAGTATATTTACATTAGGAATTTGCTCTTAATCCTCACTTTTTTGTTAGTTATAAATGAGTTTACTAATATATTAGAATGATATTCCATTTTTCATGTTATTTGTAAATAATATAATTAGTAAATGAAATTAAAGCTAAGGTTAATCATAATTTAAAAATTACATAAAAATGCATTAGAATCTAAAGATTTTGGATAAACTAGTATAAAGATGATATATGTGGAATATAATTTTAATAGAATTAGAAACAAAAATTTTATTAAATATAGGATAAAAATTGAGACTATAAAGTTCTTAAATATAAGATTAATTATCCATAAGGAAAGAAAATTAAGGATAATATTGACCCTAGGATAAAAGTAGGTTGGATGAGATAGAATAAAACAACTAAAATATTATATAATCACAAAATACTTGCTAAGTTAAAGAAAAAATTTTATGAGATAGTCATAGGACCAATTATATTTTATATAGAATGTTGGATAGTTAAATAATCAAATGTATATAAACGAATATGGCTAAAATGAAAATATTGAAATAGATATATAGTAATATAAGAAAAGATAGCAATAATTGATGACGAAATAAAGGGAAGAATGACTTATATAGTTTAAATAATTGCAACATAAACCTAGGGATGCACTGATTTGATCGATGATTTGATGCATATAAAAGAGAGAGAGATAGAGATAGAGATAGATCAAAAATTATATGAAAGAAAATAATAAATAAAGATTTAAAAATTTTTACATCTTATGTAAATTATGATTGTAAACCAAGTAGAATGAAGAAAAAAGATTCTAATAACTGACCCCAATTAATTAGGAATTAAAGCTTTGCTATTATTATTATTGTTAATAATATAAAAATCTTAGTATGGTAACAAAATACTATTATTATGCATAATAAAAGCTCAGCAATAGAGTAGTACATACTTCTATCTTTCATATATATACACACACGTGTATGTATAGCATGTTAGCGAAAATATCATGTATCGCCAATTTAGCAACTCTATTATGCAACATTACATAGTTTTCAATTTAACAATTTATTTCAATAGTGAGTTAAAATATATGATTAAGATATATGATTTATCTTGTTATTAGCACAAGACAGATTTGATAACATTGATTTCCTAGCATTTGGAATAACCATGGTCATCTACTAGCTCATAACTGGCAACCATAATATCACATTCCTATGTATCACAAAGCCATCCCTAATATAACATTCTGATTTCCTAGCATTTGGAATAACCACATTCATCTACTAGCTCATAACTGGCAACCATAATATCACATTCCTATGTATCGTAAAGCCATCCCTAATATAACATTCTGATTTGTGACTTGCAAACCATAAGACTATATTTTGGTCTATGGGAGGCCATCTATTCCCACCTATACATGGCAAATCATAATACCATATTCCTTCCCATGGTAAGGGCATTCATGATATTATGGCTAGTTCGAATGCTCTAATTTTGAATATTTAAATTATTTTATTCTCTTTATAGGTTATTCATTCATGGTAAGCTTGCCATAATATTAATAATAAAGAAATCAAAATAAATATTATCATAATTTAAACTATATCACACTCATTAGCACATAGTAAAATATTCGTAGTCATATAGATGATTGTACAAAAGAATTTTTATAGATTAGTAATCTTAATCAATAACATATAATAGATGTATCTATAAAATATCTAAATCATCATGAAATTATGCACCTAGATTCTTTTCTCTACTAATAGTGATAATAACCAAATATGTTGACTTGGTTTGCAAGCCTAATTGATGCACTTGTTAATCTAAAATTAATATTTGACATCATAAACTTTGAAAACCAACCTTCTTACCAACTTAAATAACTAATCAATAATTTTCTAATTTTCTAATTTCTTGTAAATTAGAAATCTCGACCCTAACCCTAATTGTATATTTTGTATAGTCTATCCATAATAATTAAAATTAAAGAAATAAATGACTAAAATTTACCTTGATCAATATGTTAAAAGAGATCATAAGCTAGTTTCCTTATATCTATTGTCTTCCTACACAGAATTAGGTCAATCTTAATCAAAGAGATATTCTAGGATAATAGAAAAAGGATCAAGAATGTCAATCAAAGACCCAGCATGACAATTTGAACCCTAAGAGTTGAGTAAAGGTTAGGCTAGAGAGGAGACCAAGGTTGAAGTAAGGAATCCAAGGTAGAAGTGAGGAATGATCTTCAACTAGAGTCAATATAGAGTTAAGAGAGTATGGGTAAGGATCGACCTAACTCAAGGTTAAAGAGAGTTAGAAATAGAAAGAGAGAGCTAGAAAGATAAAAGAAAGAAGAGAGAGAATCACCCCTCTCTTCTCTTTCTTGTCATCTTCTAGTAAAGCCACACACATAGGCAAAATTGGAGAGGGGGGAAATAAAGAAAGAGAGAGGGAGGGAGGGGCTTTTGGGATCATCATCAAATGGCTATGGTTCAAAAATGTGGCTGAAGGTGGTGAAGACAGCTGAAGGTGGTGAAGGCAACTACAAAATAGGGAATCCCAAAATGTAGGGAGGGAGAGGGCCAGTAAGAGAGGGCCCATGCACTTTAGGTGGTGGAGATGGTGGATTGATAATAAGAGGTGGTACTAGGATTCCAAAGTGAGATAATGAGATAAAGAGGAAGATGGGAAGGATTTGAGGGTTCAGGCAAGGGAAGGAAGCCTCCTTCCCCTTTTTTTTGTTTAGGGCAAGCCTATTGGACTAAGCCTAAGTTAAAGCTAGCTCAAGCCTGCCCTCATAATCATTACAATCTCTTCTTATGAGTATTATCTTTCTTTTTATAATCTTGCCTTGCTATGTTCATGATATTGGGCAAATCCTTTGTCATTTTTTTAATTATATACAATAATAACAAATAAATTTACTCTAAAATCAAGGTGGCAATTAGATTTAGTTGGGTTATTTATATATAAGTTAAGCTGAATATAGATTTGGTAAAAAATTTATCAACTTAAACTCAACCCATTTATTATATAGGTAAAAAATCCATATATAGACTTGATCTTTTTATTAGATACCTAATATAACCTAACTTGAATAACTAATTTATTAAACCAGTTAAATCAAGTAAAGCTAGTTAAGTGAATTTTGAACAGGCTAATAGACTTAAAATAGGTCAAGTAAGTTAGATTAAATGAGTTAAATATGTTGAGCTAAATAAGTTTTAAACTAGTCAGTGTGTAGGGTCATGATTTGTCCTAACAAGTTAAATGAGTCAAACTAAGTTAAATGGATTAGAGATCGAAATCTAAACATGACCCATCTAAAAAATGAGTCTTGGTGAATTAACTTATTTATAATACAAACTAATTTATACAATAAAACCTACTTAGACTACCAGAAATTAACCTTTCAGCGAGTAATAAAATCCCTCAGTGAAAGTCAAAAATCCCTTGGTGAAGAGTTTCATCGAGGGATTTCTAAGAAAAATTTGTCCCTTGAAATATATGATGTTGGTAAAAGTCTCCCTCAAAAATTCCTTAGTAATTACTGAGGGATCTAAAACTTTAAAATGCACTAAAAAATCTCTCGGTGATTACCAAGGGATTCACCATGATTTGAACCACCAAGTGATTACAAAATGAGCACCTTTACCATTGCACCAAGTGATTACAAAATGAGCACCTTACCACTGCACCAACTAATCGTTTCACGTATTTCTCTAATGAGAAGATCCCATTGTTCAACCACTTAATAAAAGGTGTGGAAGCGATGGTTTAAATATGCGACCCAAAGGATTCAAAGGCTAGCCCTTACTGCTGTGCCAATTTGATCATTGGCAATAAAGGATGTAATCCTAGGGTTTTGATAAGATTTGAATGAGTTAGAGAGAGGAAGAAATGAAGTATTTTTTTGTTTAATTAATGGTATTAAAAATCAATACATAATATTAATTTTACTTATGAATTTTATTTTTAAATAACATATGCTTGGTACAAGATTTTAAAATCACTATGGGATTTCTAAGAAAAAAATTTCTCTTGATATTATATTTTTATTTTTAAAAATATCTTACTAGCACCAAAGGATTTATCCCTTAGTAAATCTCTAAGGAACCGAACTTCCTTATAAATCCTTTACTAAAAATTGTTTAAATATTTTTAAGAAATTTATCAAGAAAAATATCCCTAGCAAATTCCTTAGAAATTCCTTATTGAAACTAGATTTTGAATATAATTTAAAATTCCTTAAAAATTCCTTGCTAATTTTCTGAGGGACATATCCCTTGGTGATATCCCTTGGTAAAAGGCTGATTTCTGATAGTGTTAGTAGGTAGGTTATAAATCGGGTCGGTATGTTGGTTCATAAATTGTCACCTCTACTAGAGATATAGTCATCTCACCTACCTTTCTTTCTCTCCAAGTTATCTTGTTTCTATTGAGAATTACTAAGTGTTCATTTGGTATTTTCCTAGAAAAGGTTTTGATGGAAAAGTTTTCTCTAATTTCATTTTCTTGGAAGAAGTTTTGTAAGGGAAACTAGATTTTACAACATTTTATTGACAAAAAATTATACAAAAAATAGCTTTGAAACATTTTCATATATTGGTTGAATAAAATTTTATATAAAAAATATTAATTTAACCGTAATACCCCCTAAATAAAGATTACATAGGAGTTAATGTTATTATATTATTATTATATAATAGATATTATTATAAATATAATAATATATATATTATATTATATATATATATATAATATAGAATAATGTAATATGTTATAAATATTAGAGATAGAAATAAAATAAAAATAGAGGGGCAATTTTAAACTTTTGATGCTAGCAAGTTTTCTCTAATAATAAAAAAATTAAAATACTACCTTCTTCATAGAAACAATTTTCAGTGAGGGAGAAGAAAATATAGGAAAATACAGATGGCTCTACCATCCATTTTCTCACCACTTTTCAACCAAATATTACAAACTAAGGGTAGAAAAGTTTCTTCAGCCAAACGAGTACTAAAGATCTCCTTATTAAGATGGCCAACCCTAAATGTTAATCACTTGAGCCATCATGACTTATCTAGTTAGTGATGACTAATTTGTCACACCATGCATTCACATGAATCCTATTCTCAATAAGGCATTCCAAGAGTTTCTTTTTTTATAAAAAAAAGGTTTTATAGCTAGAGTCCCCCCCCCCCCCCCCCCCCCACACACACACACACACACACATATATATATATATATATATGAAAGGCCTTTCATTGAATTCATTAGAGATTTAATATTTGGAATCAAATATTGTTAGAAGCATTCACCATCATATATAGAGAAAGAGAGATGGTTACTATCCTCTCAAAAGGAAAGAATATCTACTTCTCTTAAGTCAAAAATCAATAATAAGACACGAAATAATGACTCATATTATTGGCTGCGATCTATATTACTTCAAATATTTAAAAATTAAAAATCAAATATTTTAGTAATCTCTAACCAATGCATCAAAATTAGCACAAAATGATTAATTAAAGTGGTGTGACACAATATTTGTTGTTATGATTGAAGTACTAAAATCTATCACTTCTTAATTTATATATTTTAATATGTATAGATCAAGGCCAATAAATGGATTCCAAATTTAAATAATTTATCATATATTTAGTATACTGCCCAATGAAAATCATTCATTTGTATTCATATAGTCTCTATGTGTGTCTGTATATATATATCGACAGATAGATAGATAAATGATTTTTTAGATTTTTTTGTAGTATATATCAGTAGTGTGGATCTTTAATTTGAATATTCGTTATCGATTTTTAACTCAAGAGGAGCAAATACCCTTTCATTTTGAGAGTAGCAAAGTTCATCCCTATGTATCAATGAATCGTTCACTATTATGAGATATAGGTTAGAGACCTTTTTGAACATATTTAATTTCTAGAGATTTTTAGTATAGATAATCATAAGTGATGTCAATTTTTAGTTTAAATGCTCTACCATTAATTTTTGACTTTAGATGAATAATATGTGTATATGTGTGTAGTCATATTAGACAAAGGGGTAAATAAATAACTTTACTCCTATCACCAAATTCAATATTAATATTTGAAAATAAAAAATCTAAATCTGAATCTGATGTATGAGGTCTAAATTACCTATTTACAAAAAAAAAAAAAAAAAAAAAATTCCTAACCTAGCATCAATCATTCAAAGTATGTTGTTATTATGGAATGGTATTAATACTAAAAGTGGGCTTAGGTTGGCTTCAACCTACCATGCCAGCCCAATATGGGGTGGGGCCATGGGCAATGCTTGAGCTCATTCATATCAGGTCTAGACTTAATATTTGAGCCCAAACAAATTCTGAACCAAGCTCGGGTCGTTATTTAGCTTGACCTTGACCCAACCCAAATCCTCAGCCCAAAGAAGGTTTAATGTTTTGGCCCTTAATCAAGCTAGATCTGGCCCCAAGCCTAAGGCCTAAGTCAACTACAATTGAGCTGACCCAATTGGGTCAATTTGGTTCGAACCCAATGCATGAGCATGTGTTAACTAGCTTAGCATATGGACTTCTTAGTTGACCCAATTAAATCCAACTCAACTAAAGCTAGCCCAACTACCTAATTGAGCCATGAATCTAATCATTTGATTAGAGCAATCCAGATTAGCCCTAAGATCTCTTCCTCTTTGAAATGAACAGAAGTTAAGAGCCTTAGCAGCTTAGCCAATCCCAAGCTTCCAACAATCGCTTGCTTGTTTCCTTTGGCTCTCACTCTAATGCTTTATTAAATGTAGCCTGCTAGTTACTTGGCTGCTCATCCTTGACTGACTGACATCACCTACAATCACATACTACTAGAAGCTGAACTGCAATCAACTTGCCAACGATTAGCTTCTGCTCCACGAAACATGGCCTGTAGCCTAATTGGTTGTTTGTCATTAATTAGCCATCACTTCATCTAGCCACTTGCTTATCCTCCCAATTAGTGCAACCACCTATGCTCGAAACCCTAATCAACCAATCGACTCAAGCTAAGCAATAGGAAACCACCAACCAATGGCTTGAGCTTCATCGGTCTAGCTAGACAGCCAAATAAGCGCTAGCCAATGCCTCGCTCCACCATCCTCGGGTATCTGCAACATGGCATTGCATAAATTAACCCTCTCTCCAGTAAACTTCACCCAACGAATCGACCACCAGTTAACTTTAGCAAAATTGAAGATGATACCTCCCTATCATAAAAGCAAATTTTACAAATTAGGCTTCCTAAGTTTTGCCTCGTTTTAGGCCCAAGTCAGACCCAAAGCCTAAAGGAAAAGTCTTTGTACACCGCCTTCGGTGCAGCAAGTCTTACGTGAGCTGCACCATCCTTTTTTATTGATCGATACTCATTAAAAAATGTTAAGACACCTCTACGATATTTCGAGAGAAAAAATTACGGCACCCTAGTTTTAAACTTACGATACCGTAGTTATAAAGTCAAGACATCCGTTCAGAAAGCAAAAAAAAATTACGATGCCCAGTTTTAAACTTACGACACCGTAGTATAAAATTAAGACACCCATTCAGAAAGCAAAAAAAAATTACGACATCCTAGTTTTAAACTTACGACACCCTAGTTTTAAACTTACGATATCCTACTTTTAAACTTAAGACACCCGTTCAGAAAATAAATTTAAAAAAAAAGCTATCTGACATGCATTAATACACGTTCAACTTTTTTTTAGAATTTGTGTACAGACACGTTTTCTGAACGGGTGTCGTAAATTTAAAACTGAGGTGTCGTAATATTTTTTTAGCTTTCTAAACGGGTGTCGTAAGTTTAAAACTAGGATATCATAAGTTTAAAACTGGGATGAAATTTGTGTACAGATACGTTTTCTGAGTGGGTGTCGTAATTTTATAGCTACGGTGTCGTAAGTTACAACTAGGGTGTCATAAATTTTTTTTGCTTTCTGAATGTGTGCCGTAAGTTTAAAACTAGGATGTCGTAAGTTTAAAACTGGATGTCATAATTTTTTTCTCATGATGTCATAAAGGTGTCTTAACATTTTTTAATGATTGTCGTACACATGTAGACCAATAAAAAGGGACGGTGCAGCCCACGTAGAACTTGTTGCACCGGATGCGTGTATAAAGTCTTTTCCAAGCCTAAAAATATTTTGGGCCAAGCTAAGGTTGAGGCATGGCCCAAACTAATGCAGCCCACTTCCAGCCCTAGATGATGTAAAGGGTTAATTTTGGGATAGCTTGATAAATAGGCTAAGAGCCTTTAAAATATATCACGTCCAATGGTTTAAAGTTCAGTTTCTTAACCAAATTGGACTATTTTTATCATGTTAAGTGCAACTACTAAAATGAGAGATCGCTTCCACCAAGGCTCATGTTATGAGCTGCATTACACTTGCCAAGTGGTAGTGACGTTTAGCAAGATCAATTAACTATCAAACGCCATGCTGAGCTAACTCAATCTTTGACGAACATAACAACCGGCTTTTAACAAGGGGTAATTGAAACCTTTGAGAGAGCACCATGATTAGTTAAAGTGAGTCTAAGATTATAACTAGCCTGCTTCAACTTTAGCCATGGGTATGAATGATTTGAATCACCAAAAGCCTTTATATTCAACAGTGATTGACAAAAGCTATCAGATTCCTTGCGATTATAGAGGAAGAATGATTATTGAAATTGTAATGCATTCCTTTCCGTCCTTTCAGCTGCCGACATCTTATGGACATCATAAAAAACCTCTTTCTTGATGTTCAACCCTTAACAGAACACGAGCATGGCCATTGAGATCTCATTAACTTTCCAAAGAAATTTGACAAGGGACACACGGATCACTATATTTTTCACACTATTTGAGTTCACTTACTGGATAATTTTTGTCAATAAGTTGTCTCATGGGATTTAAGAAATGAGTTTTAAATATTTCTTTTCTGCTTGAAATAGAATTTTTAAACAATGCGTTCTAATATTTCTTAGCAAGTTGGCTTTGATTCCTCTTTTCTTTTGGAGGTGTATTTGGTATTTTCTGAATTTGGCTTTAAGAGAAATCAAAGTAAGAATTCCATTTCCTCACTTTAATGTTAGTAGAGCATACCAAAGAATTATTTTGGTTACTGCTTGAGTGGTCCTCTTTAATGAAAGAACTAATCAACAGTACTGTCCTATTTTTCTCTGTTCAATCACCCAAAGTTAATCCTGATTATGATTTTGCTTTTGACCGATCATACTGGGATTTAATTCATTAGTTGATTTCTCCTAAAACAGCTCCATAGCATCAAAAGATCACATCCTCTATTATATTTCACATCATTTTCTAGACTCTGATTCCATTGTCTATGGTCTGAAACTTTATCCTTGCCATGACATGTGAAGTGCTGGCGATTCCAAGGTCCCCCACATCCATCATGCTGAGATGGATCAACAAGCAATTCCAATGGTTAGGAATCAAGGAGGACGACCTACTCCCTCCGTGCCATGCCCACAGTTTGATTGACTTGACAAAAGTCTATATTTGAGATGAGATGGTCTATTATCACAGATGCTTGGTAAACACTTATGGCAGGCCCTATTCTTAAGCTGGCTTGAGTCTAGCTTGAGCCTTTCACTTTTTTATTAGCTTGGCACTCTTAAGATCCTCACATCCATCTTTCTTTATATCAAGTTGATGTCGGTATGCAATAATGACAGAATTAACTTGACAAAATCCATGTCTGGTTAAATCCCCTTTGTCCATCTCTCACCCTGCCAACTTTAAGCTGTTCCAATGTCTTTTCTTTGTGCTTCCTTTTCTGAAGATTCATCAACTCTGTTCCAATGAAGTTTGTTATTTCAGAGCTCCATCCATCATAACTTTAAGCGTAATTAGCGTTCGCCCTTTGTTTCCATCTCAATTATTTTCTCCTCCTTTTGATTTGATGAGACACCTCTCCTCTCATATGAAAACCATTGGCATGATCCAATGGGTTTTTGACAACTGGTCGGATCAAGCCAACAGGAAGAAGTTTGGCATCTGCAAGCATTATTGCTTAATAGCCTCATTAAGGACTAGTCTCCCTCCCCCCCTCCCTTTAGATTCTTGCAATGATGTAAGGTGTGATGAAAGATGAGTATCATTTTCCACTAAACAAAAGAAGTTGTGTGATAATTGAAGGTTGGGAGGAGACGTAGCAGCCCTTTCACCAAGACAAGGGTGGAATAATAAATTTGTTAGAAAACACTTTAGACCTTTTGAAAGTTCCGTTTTGCTTCTTAAAGTCAATTGCCATCATATTTTGGGCCTCCACCAACATTACTTTCATGGATCAAAAGAGAAACCACTTTTTCTTTTGTTCTTACCTCTCATGTGACATTAGCCTATTAAACTAATGCTCAAAAGAACACCTTTGAAATGCTAAAGCGTGTGAGATGCAATTATGGCTAGCAAGTGGGAGCCCCATAACAAGAGCTCAGTGTTGCAATCGGAGTGTCAAGGTCATGGTTCCAATGGCTACTTTATCAACCGGCATTGAATTGTAGAAAGATGATGAACAAATTACATACGTTATTATACCGTTTTGCAATCATTTTCATGGTCTATGAAACAATTTTGCATGCATATACCACAGAGAGTGATATGTGCTCAGCTTTTCGTAAGCATGATTTGTGCCTCTGCTTGTTTGTTCTGGCATGAGGCTGTCCAATTTGCCATGTGCTTGGTACTTAGATATCAAAGAAATTGTTGCTGAACGAGAGACCATTACTAGCATAAAATAGTAGGGCAAGTTCTCTCCTAATGCAGGGGTCATGTCCTACTGCCATTATCCATCTACGAGGATGCTAACAGCTTGGATTAAGACTTAGTAGCATCATCATCAAGTGACAGTTGTCCTTCTTGTCAAATAGCTGTCTTCTTTAAGGCTGATATTATTGTGGAGCTCAAGAAAGCTGGTTAGAGACAGTGAATTGAACTCGCACCTTCCATTCTGGAATGTATTTATTGCTTTTCTTTCAAAAAATCTATATGATCACACTTTTGTAATATTTTTCTTTGAAATTCAACCACAAAAGGCTTACTTTTATTTGAATAGTCCCTTTCCTCGATTTTTACTTTCTGAATTTTAATAAGAATAGGAAGAAGTAACTTAGATTATTAATTAATGGACAATTGTACTAGTGACTTGGACCATCTCCCATAGCCTCCATGTTAAACCTCTGGTGCAAGCGAAGCATGAAAGAGGCCTCATGTGATGTGTGGTCTAGGTAAGGAGGAAAAGGTTCATGGACTTTTGCAATGGTTCCTTATGGAGATCAACTATCAAAATAACCCCAGATTTATCTTCTCCAAACTGGTAAATTAACTCTCCATGTTACAGACTACTCAACATCAATGCAAGTCTGTCTTAAATGATTGAGATTTACGTATCACTTAATAAACATTGCATTGTGTCTGCACAAATGGCTAAAGTTGAAGAAATAATGCATCAATTTGATTTGAGTCACAGGAGCTTTCACGGTCTTCTTTTTCTTGACCCAGCACCTCAAGTTTGGGTGAAATTTATCTGTTTGCCAATTTTTACAGTGGTAAACAATGAAGCTCTGCTACATGTCAAGAAGTACACATCCATATCTTCTCTCAATTCATGCATTATAAAGCATACAAAACAATGGAATCATAGAGTAGCAAATGCCAAAATATTCCCATGCTATTTTGAATTTTTTTGGTGATACATTTTGTCAAAGAGCAATCAACTTAGAATCTTCATGACAATTAAAAGGGAGGCAAAAGCCACTTTTTCAAGTAAGAGAAGTCAGCAAAAAGTTTGGCACATTGTGGTCTTTGCTTCTCCTCGCAAGAGCTAAGTTGCTAATCTGTGATTAGAAAGAAAAATATCTTTATGCAGCATCTTTTCTGGTACCAATTTCTTTTATTCTTAATGATGACAGTTTTTTACGTTAAAAAAAAAAAGGTTTAAGATTTTTAAAATCTTTCCTTGTTTGAAAAGCCGATCTCACGGCACTTGCAGAAAACGCTTGGTGGACGAGCGCGTTGCATTCGTCAAGCGATCGTCCCGTGCGTCGCGAGCATTCGAGCGGCGTCCGTCGCGCGCGCGAGAAGCTCCGCAACGCTCGGCCATCTGTTCCGCTTTTATCAGTGTTCTGCTAGCCAACCATCGGTCTTTTTTTAGTTATTATTTTGTCCGTTTTATTGTAGTATTTCACTGTTTTGCGATGTTTTGAAAATAGTACCAGATAACAAACCGGCTTAATATTTGGGTTATGGATTAATCGGTTCGATCAGATAACCAGTTTGACCGATCAAATAATATTATAATTAATTTTAATTTCATAATATAAAAATAAAAAAATTAAAAAATTAAAAAAAGCTTAAAAATCGGAGTTGATCGGTTCAAAACCCGGTCGATTCAATGGATTTTTTTAATTTTCACCGGATCATATAAAAGTTAACTTTAATAATAAAATCAGATTGAATTGATGATCAATTTTTGATTAAACCGGTTTGATCGGCCGATCCGATCCATTTTTAAAGCACTGATGTTTTGATAAATAACAAATAAAATCTTAGAATGATTAGCGGACATTTTGAGCTAAGCCGTTCGAGGGTGATAGAAGGCTTAACATCCATGGTTGCATGCAATCTAAGTCTGAACAGTCTGTTATTCTAAATCTTGCTTATAAGAAAACCTTAAGCCCTATTGGAAAAAAAAAAAAAAAAAAGCAAGAGCCATTCGATTCCATATGATCATGCTCATGTAGGCAGTTCAGATTGCACTTCCTTATGTTGTGCTCATGTAGGCGATTTAGATCAAGTCAAGTAGGTGGTTCAGATCAAGTCAAATTATTATATCTCAAAAGGATGAAAACTGATTCTTAGGACAGTTTGACATGCTTAGGTTAAGGCATGATTCAAACTTTATTTTATTTTATTTTTATAAATTTTAATTCATTGTAGTTAAAATTTTGTAGTAAGTTTTAGGTACTTGCTCCAATAGCTAAAGACTATTTTTTTCACTAGAAATTGTTGAATTTTTTTTAATTTCAATTATTGTTGTAAATTAACTATGAGAGGGAAAAAATCTTTTTCTTTAAAACTAGAGTCAGTTAATTTTATTTTTTAATATATATATATATATATATATGATGTGGCTAATGTAGCCCCAAGGGTAATTTCGGCAGAATCAAAGCATGGATGCACCCCGGCATCTCCAAGCCCGCCGAGTCGGCCCCGACCCTTCAGGTCGGCCCTTCTCGGCCCCGGCGTCTCAGGCCCGCCGAGTCGGTCCCGACCCTTCCAAGTCGGCCCTTCTCGGCCCCCGGCGTCTTCAAGCCCATCGAGTCGGCCCCGACCCTTTCTGGTCGGCCCTTCTCGGCCCCGGCGTCTCCAAACCCGCCGAGTCGACCCCGACCCTTCCTGGTCAGCCCTTCTCGGCCCCGGTGTCTCCAAGCCCGCTGAGTCGGCCCCGACCCTTCCTGGTCGGCCCTTCTCGGCTCCGGCACCTCCAAGCCCGCTGGGTCGGCCCCGACCCTTCCTGATCGGCCCTTCTCGGTCCCGTCGTCTCCAAGCCCGCCGAGTCGGCCCCGACCCTTCCTGGTCGGCCCTTCTCGGCCCCGGCATCTTCAAGCCCGCCGAGTCGGCCCCAACCCTTCCAGGTCGGCCCTTCTCGGCCCCGACACCTCTAAGCCCGCCGGGTCGTTCCCGACTCTTCCTGGTCGGCCCTTCTCAGTCCCGACGTCTCCAAGCCCGCCGAGTCGGCCCCAACCCTTCCTGGTCGGCCCTTCTCGGCCCCGGCATCTCCAAGCCTGCCGAGTCGGCCCCGACCCTTCCAGGTCGGCCCTTCTCGGCCCCGGCGCCTCCAAGCCCGCTGAGTCGGCCCCGACCCTTCCTGGTCGGCCCTTCTCGGCCCAACCCGGTGCGTTCTAGTCGGCTAGGTCGGCTCCGGCCACCCTTGGCCGACCCAGATAAGCTTCGGCTCCCCCGAGAGAGTCAAGACTTCCGGTTTCCTCCAAACCTGCCCCAACACGGCTCTGGTGGCTCGGGACGCTACCTCTCTGACCCGTGCCGCCTGACAACGTCAGACCCAACTACCCGCTAGCCACGTTGCTGATGGGACTGAACCCAACTATCCAACAACCCCGCTGGCTGATGGGACGTAACCCACCAACCACCGCTTTCTCCCTTTTCGATGAGATAAGACCCATCAACCAGCGCAGATTCACGCAACTCCCAAGAACTCCGTGGACATTCCTTTCTCATGGAATCCCACGTGATCGTGCCACGGTCAACCACTATAAAAAGGTGAATCCACTCAGTAAATAGTTATGCGCGATAATCCCCAAAAAATCGCTATATTGAAACCCAGAGAGAACTCTCTTCTCCTCTGGAGCACTCTTTCATCTAAAAAGAGCTCATTCGAGCTCCTCTTCAGCTGTGACCCCAATTGCTAACTTGGGCATCGGAGGGTCCCACCGGAGAATCCTCTCCGGTCCTGGGACTTCTTTACAAGTAACCTGGTGAAGAAGAGCCTAGAGAATCCATCCATTCCTGACGTGCAGGATCAGTGATTGGGCGTCATCAAATTGGCGCGCCAGGAAGGGAGGTGCATGGGTGTAAAACGCAGCAAGTATCCCAGGGCTTCCCTGTGCTATATCTGGCCAAACTTTACTTCCCCTCCCCCTCTTCTCTCTTTGGAAGCATGGTGGTGACGCGAGCTCAGAACGTTTTCATCAGCTGTCCAGCGGGGCTTCCCCCGCTAGTCAGGTAACAAGAGGCCAACCCCCCTGTTGCCGATCCTTCAGTCACCTGCCCTCCACCAAACGCAGCCACCCAAACGGTGGAGCAGTTGGCGACCCTCTCCCAACAAGTCCAAACTCTCACTGCTATGGTTCACGGTCTCCAACAGTAGCAGTCCGTGGCTACCCAGCACCAAACAGCTCCCTCCGCCAGTCAGCAGTCGGCGAGGGGAGGTTCTCCAAGGCGAGATGCCGGTCAGCGGGAGGCCGACCGACGGGAGGCCGGTCGGCAGGAGGCCGGCCATCGCCCAGCTTCCCTGAGGAAATACCGCTGCGACCCATCCAAGCGGCCGCGATCTCCTAATCATGGTCCCAGCAAAATCCTTTCGGCGCCGCACCATCATGAGGAGCCAAGGCAGAAGCCCCGACTTCCGTCTCCCTCTCTGTCTTCTTCATCTTCTTCTTCCTCCTCCGAGCCATCTCGGAGGGCCCCAACGATCAACCGATAGGCGGAGGAACGCTTGGAGGAGTACAACCGGCGGCTGGACGAGCTCGCCAGAAAAATCAACCATCAGCCAGAGGAGGAGTTCGACACCCGTCCTCCTTACACCCGCCAGATATTAGAGGAGCCTGTCCCCTCCAGGTTTCGGTTCCCCCAGGTGGACCCATACGATGGTATGACAGATCCTCTCGACCATCTCGAGAGTTATAAAGCAATGATGCAGGTTCAAGGCACTTTAGACGCCCTTCTCTGCAAGGCCTTTCCCGCTACTCTGCGGAAGGTCGCTCGCGTGTGGCACTCGCGCTTGCCCCCTCACAGCATTGACTCTTTCCGAAAACTGGAGAAGGCCTTTCTGGCACATTTGACGCCTGCCGACGAATTTCAAGGGTAGCGGACAGCCTCTTCTCTGTACGTCAGAAGGAGGGAGAGTCGCTGCGGGACTTCGTGTCCCGGTTCAAAGCTGCCGCCCTCGAGGTCTACCATCTCGACAATGCGGTAGTGACGCTGGCACTGAAGCGAGGGCTCCTCCCGTCTCGCTTCACCTTTTCTTTGAATAAAAAGCCTCCGGGCTCTTATTCTGATCTCCTCCTCCGGGCTCAAAAGTATATCCGTGCGGATGAAGCCGACTTCACCCACCGAGAATCCTTAAGGAGCTCCGACCACAAGCCTGCTCGCCCTGAACAAGCGGACCTCCCCGACACCGGCGAGCTGACCCACCTCGCCGATCCGACAATAGGCGTAGAAGCCCTGTCCCCGACGAGAGCAAGCTCACACCTCTCCTTGCCCCTCGATCTCACATTCTGATTGAGATCGAAGGCGAGCCCTACCTCCAGCGCCCTTCTCCCATGAAGAAAGGTCCCCCCGCGACAAAAGCTGCTACTGCCGATTCCACCGGGACTATGGTTATGACACTGACAGCTGCTACAGCTTGAAGCGGGCCATCGAGGAGCTCATTCAGCGGGGCTACCTCGGCAAATATGTGCAGAAGGCAGCAGCCGCTGCCAACCCTCATGGGGCCTCCGCCTATTCAAGCCCCGGTTGACAACGCCCCCACAGAGCAGATAGTCGAAATGGTATCCTGGGATCGACCTCAGCATCTAAGCGGCCGAGAGGGGAGGGAGCACCAGGCAATGTAATTCCTGGGGGGGATCTGCTGTTATAGATAATGTAAACAATGAAGGCATCATCGTCTCTATGACGATCGCCAAGCACCTTGTAAAGAGGATATTAGTTAATAGTGGCAGCTCAGCTGACATCCTTACTTACGACGCCTTTGTTTGGATGGGATTATCTTTGGACTCCCTTTAGCCTATGGCGACCCCTTTGGTCGGTTTTACTGGAGACTCCGTGAGGGTTGAAGGCGAAATACCTTTGCCTGTGACAGCCGGAACGCTTCTTAGGACAGTTTGACATGCTTCGGTTAAGGCATGATTCAAACTTTATTTTATTTTATTTTTATTATAAATTTTAATTCATTGTAGTTAAAATTTTGTAGTAATTTTTAGGTACTTGCTCCAATAGCTAAAGACTATTTTTTTCACTAGAAATTGTTGAATTTTTTTTAATTTCAATTATTGTTGTAAATTAACTATGAGAGGAAACAAATCTTTTTCTTTAAAACTAGAATCAGTTAATTTTTTTTTATATATATATATATCTTACTTTTAGGAAAAAATAGAAAAGGTTTTTTTTTACTGCACTAAAATTTGTGCAAAACTAGTTAACTAAAAATCTGTTTAAAAAATTTATTGCTTTGAAATATATGCAGAAGTCTTGGGAAACAGTTTTAAAGCTTTTAGTATTATAGAAAATAAAAAATGTTTCTAAAAATCTGCAAATTCGGTGCTTTGAAAACTATGCAAAATTTAGTATTTTTTAAAATTTTTAAATTTTATGCTACTTTAAAATTCATGCAAAATCTTAAAATAAAAATTTCAAGGTAAAATTAATTTTCCAACCTTTGATTCTTGAGCTATTATTAGAAAATAAGAATATTAAAAAATTGAATTTATTTAGTGCTTTAATATCAATGCAAAGTTAACTTTCAATTTTGAAATTTGAAATTCAAATTTTAAAAATCTTGAAAAATTTAAATTTTGAAATTCAAATTTGAATTTAAAATTAACTGAATTAATTTTCTTAGTGATTACTTTATTTATTGCAAGTAGTTTCTAGATTTAAATTATTGAATTTAAATTTCTAAATTTAAGTTTCAATTCAAAATCTAGAAAATTTATTTGAAAGTTACTAATTTAAAAATTCAAACTATAAGACCAATTTCTTCAAACTTGTGTTATGTAAAAACAATTAAGCAATCAACACTCTCATAAAATGAGTTCAAATGAACTTAGTGCAATCAAACTTAAAAAATTTAGTGGATTATTCTTTAGAAAGTGGCAAAGCCAAGTGAAAAATTGCCTTACCAATCTAGGGTGATACTTTACATAGAATTTTTAAATCCTGAATCCAGTTCTTAACCAAGTTCTTTTAGATTAGTTGAGTCTTCTTCCTTCTCAACATCAAAAACCACAAAAGAGACAGATTTCCATTGTATATATATAATCCTTAGTGCTCTTTCAAATAACCTATATAATGTTTACCTTCTCACCAAAATTACTAAGGAACTACGAGATGGCCTTGAGGTTAAGTATGAGATAGATGATGTCAGCCTAGGCTGGTTCACCATCTCAAAATTTTGAAAGTATGTGATGATAGATTCTAAACACATTAATGTTTAAATTCATAAATTTTAAGATCTTTGAAAAGCTAAGTTGATCAGCCATAGATTTTTTGAGAACTATAAAGTCTAATCCTTAGCTAATGCCCCTTCATCTTCTTAGTCAACCATTTTGTGAGAGCTAAGCCATGAGTAAGGTGACTCGACCCTAAGAAAAATGATTAGCTCTATTAGGATTGAGGAAGAGCATTAGCATAAGCTCAAGAAAAAGCCTAATTTTGGACCCAAGATTCATTTGACTAAGTAAAGTTCAACCTCAAATTAAGTCAAACTCAAGGAAAAGAATTTCAAAAAGAACTTCCAATCTAGACCCTACCAATCATCTAAACCTTCTTAAAATTCACTAAACCATAATCGATCGAGCCAGAAGTCAAAGATAAAGAAAGAAATATTCTGCTTCACATGCGGAAGGAAGAACTAATCATATGCTAAAGATATCTACTATAGGAAGACCGAACAACTGAGGAAAGCCACCAAACCTCAAGTTAATATGGTTAAAAGGGATGCTAAGCCTTCTTTTAGGTCGATGAATCCAAAACCATTAGTTAACCTAACCCAATCTTCTTATGATTGATGGCTTAATTTAGGAGCTATTATTTTATGTCTGATTTGATCACTCCTGGTTCTTCATCTTTTAAGAATTAAGTGAAGAAGGCATAATACTTGAAATGATTCTTTGGCCCATATACTTGGAAGAGGATGAGTGAACTTGAGGATGACCATTGAAAAGACCCCGATCCTTCACGAAGTGTTGTTCGTCCCTAATGTTAAAAGAAATTTAATTAGTAGATATTTTCTTGTATCTAAAGGATATAAAATTATTCTAAAATAAAATAAAGTTGTAATCATTTGTAATAATGAGTTTATGTGAAAAGGCTTTGTTTCTTAATATTTTTTAAACTAAACATAATTTCTAATTTATCTAACAAAAGTCCCTTTATTTTTAACATTGAATCTTTGAATGCTTGGCATGGTAGACTTGGTCATGTGAATTTTGATCGTATTCATCACATAACAAATCTTAATATAATTCCTAAAACTTATATTGATAGAAAGATTAAGTGTGAGATCTGTATTCAAGCCAAGAGCCTTAAAAAATATTTTAAATCAGTAAATAGGAGCTTAACCCTTCTTGATCTAGTTCATGGTGATGTATGTGACTCTACTAAGTAACCCCTATTTGAAGAGAAAGTTACTTTGTACTATTCATTGATAACTTCTTTCGGTGTTATTATACATATTTGATTATATATATAAGGATGAAGTCTTAGATAAGTTTAAGATCTCTAAGGTAAGAGTTGAAACCCAAAATGAAAAAAAAGTTAAAAAACAAAGGTTAGATCGAGGTAGTAAAATGACCTTGTTCTGGTAAGAACATGGGATTATTGATAAGGTTACATCGTCATACTCTCCTTGGTGCAATGATATAGTTAAACAAAATAATCATACCTTAATAGATATGATTAACTCAATGTTAATCAGCATAAATGCATCCGAGAACTTGGAGAGAACATCATTTTTAGTTGTCTTATATCTTAAATAAGATATCTTTTAAGGATAATTCTAAAATAACTTTTGAGCTTTGAAAAGATAGAACACTTAGGCTAGACTATCTTAATTGTGGAAGTGCCTAACTAAAGTAATTAAGTACACCAAAAATCAAGAGAAGAAGCATGAAACCTAAAACCATAAACGCTATCTTTGTAGGTTATTCCCTGGATAACAATACCAATAGTTTCATTGTAAAAAATTCTAAAATATGTGATATTTCAAATAATACTCTTATTGAATTGAGAGATGCTACTCATTTTTAAAATATATTTTCGTTTAAAAACTATGTTCTAAATAAAGTTTCTTCTAATCCTCTCTTAGTTCCTAATTATCTTAAATCTGGGTCTTCTAATGAGTCAAGAAAAAGAAAAAGAAAAAACCTAACTTTTAAAGTGGACATTCTAAACTTAGAAGAAGTTCTAGAATAAAGAAAAATAATAGTTTGATGAAGATTTTTTTTACCTTCCTAATCAAAAGTGAACCTACCTCCTTTTCAAAGGTAATGTCTTTATCTGGTGCCCCTTTTTGGAAAGAAATCATTCTTTTTTAATATAATTTAATCTATCAAAATCAAATCTAGTTCTTATCTAATCTAGTTGAAACAGCAAACCTTTAAGGTGTAAGTTGATATTTAAGAAGAAATTTAGATCGAATAGATCAATAGAAAAGTATAAGAATAGATTAGTAGGCAAAGGATATAACTAAAAGAAAGAATTATATTTCTTTAATATATATTCTTCTATAGCTAGAATAACAATCCTTAGATCTCTTTTTTTTATTGCCTCCATCATAAGTTGATTATTTATTAAATGAATATGAAGACTGTATTCTATAATGAAGATTTTGAGAAAAAAAATCTATATAAAATAGCTTGAAGGTTTTATTATAAAGGGATAAGAAAATAAGGTTTATAATTGTTAAATCTCTATATGGTCCAAATTCTGAAACAATGACAAAGAAATTCAATTAGATCATTCTATTCATTGGATTTAAAATCAATAATCATAATAAGTTTATCTTTATATGTCGATGATATTCTAATCTTTGGAATATCTTTGAAATTATTTCAAAAATCCAATATTTTCTTTATATCAAATTTAGATGAAGTAGATGTGGTCTTACGAATGAAGCTTATCAAATCTCATGAAGGATAGAGTTCTTTCTTTCTCACTTTATTGAAAAAATGATTAAAAAATATGGTTATTCTGATCTTAAATCAGTATCTACTTCATATGATCCTAGCTTTCACTTAAAGAAAAATCTAAATGACTCAATTGATCAATTAAAATATTTTCAAAATAATAATACCTTTATATATGGCAAATAAGATAAGATTGCCTATGTCGTAGGAAGACTTAGTATATATAACTAAAATTCTTATCAATCTCATTAAATAACTTTAAGATTGTTTTAATATTTAAAGAGACCATTTAACCTTTTTTTATATTTACTGGATATTGTGAGGTAATTGAGAGTTATAGTTGTTGACCCAATTATTGATTTTGATGATTAACAAAAGACGTGAGTATATTCATTATATTTTTGATAAATTTAAGAAGTGTTTCAGGCATTGAGAAGGTTTAATCAGTCAAAAGGTATAAGAAGATAAGTTTTGAATTAAATTTTAATAGAAATTATTTAAGTTCAGAACTTAAAGTCGACACCTCAACTGTCCGGAGCCGACCCCAGGGCGTATCATAACTTTTCTAGAATTTCGGCATGGTCCGGAGTCAACACCAAGAGTTTTGGAGCCGACTCCAACCTGAGATACAGAGAAGTGGTTTCTGTGTCAGTTTATAGAGCTGACACCTAGAGGTCAGGAGCCGACACCTGGAGTTCGGGAGCTGACACCTGAAAGTTACGGAGCTGACACCTAAGTTTCTGGAGCCGACTCTAACCTGAGTACAGAAAGCATATTTTTTGGACATCGTTAGAGTCGACACCTTTGAAATCTGGAGCCAACTTTTAAAGCGCCGAGCCGACACTTAACCTTTTCAGAGCTGACTCCTCAACGACTTTTTATTTGCTATTTTTAGACACCCCGATTTGGAGCCGACACCTGAAAAGTTGGAGCTGACTCCAACCTGTCAAAAACGAATTTTCAAATGTTAAAATGGACTCCAACGGTAATATTTTTTCCACCTAATATCTAACGGCTATTTTTCTGTGTGTACAGAAGCAATCCAACCACTCTGTAACGGATATATTTCTCACCTAAACTTGGATTAAGAGATCTATAAAAAGAAAAAATCATCCGTTTGAAAAAGGAGAGAAAATCGAGAAAAATACTTTGTGAAAAGAGAGAGAAATCAAGAGGAAAGACTCAGAACTCAAATCAATCAATCGTAGAGAGTTCAAAGAGAAATCCAAAGCACTCAAAGTTCAGAATCAAGGATTTCCCAAGCAAAAAAAAGGAAGAAAGCAAAAGCCATGTTTCTCTCTAACTTCTCCACCATGATTTTTGTGAAGAATTTGAGCTGAGGCCTGATTCAATCTTTCAAAGAAGAAGAAGAAAAGAAGAAAAGCTCACATCTAAATCGCTTCAAACAGGCTTTTCTTACCTTTGTTTATTTAATTGCATATTTGCTCATTTGAGGAGCTATTTTGTATTCAAAACTCTATTTTTATTGTTGTTTGCTAATTCAATCAGGGGATTGAATTAGTGGAGGTAGTGTACCTCGGACAAGCTAAGGATAGCTTGTGGTTGGATTTTGTGCTGGTGAGCCTGGAAAAACCAGCTGGGTTCATTGTGATCCCGGGAAAAGAACAAGTTTGGATTGTGAGCTTGTAAAACAACTTGACTGTAATCAAGTGGATTATAGTGTGGACCCAAGTGCTGCTTGGGAGTGGATGTAAGTATTGGATACACCGAACTACTATAAAATCTTTGTATTTACCGTGCTTTGTCTCTCTCTATCTCATTTATTTGTGCCTAGCATTTATCTATACATTGCATTCAAGCACTTTCATGTCAAAGTACTTAGTTTTAAAGTGTTAAAATTCTTAAGAACCCAATTCACCCCCCCCCCCCTCTTAGGTTGCCATCTGGGCCAACAATTGGTATTAGAGCTAGTGCTCATTTTTAAATTGATCCAACGATCAAGAGTCAAAGATCCAAATGGTAGCTCAAGCTGGATCCTCATTTGCTGAAGGTCAATCCATAAATAGACCTCCTTTATTTAATGAAACAAATTACGGATATTGGAAAGCTAGAATGAGAATTTTTATTCAAGCTTTAGATTATGAACTATGGAGTGTAATCACTAATGGACCAAGACACCCACACACTTAGTAGATGATTCAATAGTTCCTAAATCCGAAAGGGATTGGAATGAGAATAGGAAAATGACTCAACCTAATGCAAAAGCCATGAATGTTTTATATTGTGCTTTAGATGCTAATGAATTTAATAAAATTTCCTCATGTACTTCTGCAAAAAAATCTGGGATAGATTAGAAGTTACCATGAGGGTACTAATCAAGTAAAAGAATTAAAAATTAATATTCTAGTGCATAAATATGAATTGTTTAGCATGGAACAAAATAAACTATCACATGCATGTACACTAGATTTACGGATATTGTGAATGGTCTAAAAAGTCTTGGTAAGACCTATGCTAATTCTGATTTGGTGCATAAAATTCTTAGGTCTCTTCCAAGGTCATAGGAAGCAAAGGTGACTGCAATCCAAGAAGCCAAGGACCTCAATACCTTACCTTTGGAGGAGCTACTTGGATCATTGATGACCTATGAATTAACAATGAAGCAGCATATAGAGGAAGACGTCAAGAAGAAGAGAACTATTGCTCTTAAGGCTGCAGAAATTAAGGAAAGCAGCAGTGAGGATGAAGATGATGATGATGAGACTGCTCTCCTAGCTAAGAAATTTAAGAAATTTATGCAAAGAAGGAGACCCTTCCATAGGAGAAAGTTTGAAACAAAAATGGAAGGAGAAAAAAAAAGAGAAGGACAAGGACAAGGAAAAAGAACCCCTCATATATTATGAATGTAAGAAACCGGGGTACTTCAGATATGACTGTCCTCAATTGAAAAAAGCTTACAAAAAGAAGAAGAAGGCTTATGTTATAACATGGAGCGACAGTGAAGAATCCTCTTCCAAGGAAGAACAAAAGGAAGTTGCAAACATTTGCTTCATGGCAAAAGAAGATGATGAGGTAAGTACTGAAACTCAAGACTTTACATTTGAAGAATTATTTGATGCATTTAATGAATCAGTTGCTGATTTCAAAGTTTTGAAAAAGAAAAGCAAATCTTTAAAGACTGAAAATGTAAATATGCTTAAAGAGAAAAATAAGTTAGCTCTAGAAATTAAAGACTTGAAATCTGAAAAAGAAAATGTTGCAAAAGAAAAGGAATTGGTTTCAAATGAGAACCTTAATCTAAAGAAAGATGTTGATAAATATAAGGATATAGTTGATAGATTTACCTTAAGTTCTACAAAATTAAACCTGATTTTAGATAGTCAAAATGTTGTTTTTGATAAGGAAGGATTAGGATATAATCCTCTTAGAAAGCAAAAATCCTTGAAAAATATCTTTATACGTGCTGGCCAATCACCTAATATTACTTATTTCAAATGTGGTTTAAAAGGACATAAATCATATGAATGCAATACTAAAAAACTAGCAAAAATAAAAAATTAAAGAAAAAAAATATGGGTTCCGAAAGAAATAATCTTTATTGCTACTAACCATGAAGGACCCAAGAAATCTTGGGTACCTAAACAGAAAGTTTGATCATTTTGCAGGAGTGTCTTGCGGCCAAAGGATCAAAAAAAAGTATCTTGATAGTGGCTGCTCAAGGCACATGACGGGTGACAAGGAGCAATTCATCATCCTTGAAGATAAAAGAGGAGAGTTGTTACTTTTGGAAACAATGGCAAAGGTCAAATCATGGGCCTTGGTAAAATTCAAATAACTCCATCCACTTTTATAAAAAAATATTTTATATATTGAAGGATTAAAACATAATTTAATTAGTATTAGCCAATTGTGTAATAAAGGTTTCAAAGTTTCCTTTGAAGCTTCTATTTGCACTGTTTCTAATCCCATAGATAATAGCATTATATTTATTGGTAATAGAAATGACAATGTATACTTAATTGATTTAGACAATTTGCCTACTAGTAATCATTGCTTAGTTGCTAATAATGCAAATGCAAATGATATTGGATGGCTATGGCATTGTAGATTAGGTCATGTAAGCACACACTTAATTTCAAAATTAATAAGAATGGATTTGGTTAAAGGACTTCCAAAGTTGGATTTTGAAAATAACAGAATTTGTAATGCATGTCAATTTGGAAAAAAAAACTAGAAACTCTTTCAAATCTAAAAATATTGTTTCACTTTTAGGCCACTAGAGCTACTTCACATGGATCTTTTTGGACCTACTAGAACCACTAGTCTAGGAGGAAAGAAATATGGTCTTGTGATAGTAGATGATTATTCTAGATTCACTTGGGTATTATTTTTGGCTCACAAGGATGAGACTTTTCGATATTTCTGAAATTCTTCAAAAAATTCACTAATGAGAAAAACAAGACCATAGTGTCTCTTAGAAGTGATCATGGCACAGAATTTAAAAATTACTTATTTAAAAATTTCTGCATTGAACATGGCATTCATCATAATTTTTTTGCACCTAGAACACCACAATAAAACGGAGTCATAGAAAGAAAGAATAGAACACTGGAAGACATGGCCCGTACCATGCTATGTGAAAGCTAACTCCCGAAGTACTTTTGGGCGGAAGCCATAAACACGGCATGTTACATCCTTAATAGAGCTTTAATTAGGCCAATCCTTAAGAAAACACCTTATGAACTATGGCATGATAGGAAACCTAATATTAGTTATTTTCATGCATTTGGTTGTAAATGTTTCATTCATAATAATGGTAAGGACAACTTAGGAAAATTTGATGCAAAATCTGATGAAGGCATATTTTAAGGATATTCAACAACTAGTAAAGCCTATAGAGTATTTAACAAAAGGAACTTAATTGTAGAAGAATCTATTCATGTAGTTTTTGATGAATCTTTAGCATCAAGTTCAGAAAAGATTGATGATGAGGAAGATACAAATTTGCTAGAGGGAGATATTGAAAAATTGAATATAGATGTATCTTCAGACCATGAACAAGAAGCTAAAGATGACGATTCTCCTAGGATCGATATTATTGATACTAATCATGATGATGTAGATCTTCCTAGAGATTGGAGATATGCCTATGGTCATCCAAAGGAATTGATTATAGGTGATCCATCTTAAAGAGTAAGAACTAGATCATTTATGAGAAATATCAATAATCATATTGCATTTGTATCTCAAATAGAACCTAAAACTATTGAAGAAGCTGAAAAAAATAGTAATTTGATGTTAGCGATGCAAGAGGAATTAAATCAATTTACTAGGAGTAATGTATGGTCCTTAGTTGATAGACCAAAAGGTCACTCAGTTATAGGATCTAAATGGGTATTTAGAAATAAATTAGATGAAAATGGCATAGTAATTAAAATAAAGCTAGAGTAGTTGCAAAAGGATATAATCAAGAAGAAGGAATTGATTTTGATAAAACTTTTGCACCTGTAGCTAGATTAGAAGCAATTAGACTATTACTTGCATTTGCATGTCATATGAATATCAATTTATTTCAAATGGATGTTAAAAGTGCATTTCTAAATGATTTTATAAATGAAGAAGTTTTTGTAGAACAACCACCTGGTTTTGAAGATCATGAATTTTCTAACCATGTTTTTAAATTACACAAAGCACTTTATGGTTTAAAACAAGCTCCTAGAGCTTGGTATGATAGGTTAAGCAAATTTTTAATTAAAAATAATTTTTCTAGAGGAAATGTAGACAAAACCTTATTTTTGAAAAGAAAAGATAAAGACTTATTAGTAATACAAATATATGTAGATGATATTGTTTTCGGTGCTACTAACAATCTTTTGTGTCAAGAATTTGCTAAGTTAATGCAGGGTGAATTCGAGATGAGCATGATGAGAACTCAATTTCTTCCTAGGACTTCAAATCAAACAAAGCAAAGAAGGGATTTTCATCAACCAAACAAAGTACACAAAGGAAATTCTTAAAAAGTTTGGAATGGAATCAATCAAACCCCTCGAACACCTATGAGTCCTTCATGCAAATTGGATAAAGATGAAGACGGTAAGAAAGTTGATCAAAAGCATTATAGAGGTATGATCGGATCTCTACTTTACTTAACAGCAAGTAGACCAGATATTATGTTTGCTTTTTGTCTATGTGCTAGATTTCAGTCAGAACCTAAAGAATCTCACTTGATTGCTGTAAAAAGAATACTAAGATATCTAAGTGGAACTAAAAATGTAGGATTATGGTATTCTAAAGACTCAACATTAAATTTGATTGCTTATTCTGATCCTGATTATGCTGGTTGTAAATTAGATAGAAAAAGTATAAGTGATGCATGTCAATTCTTAGGAAGTAACTTAATCTCTTGGTTTAGCAAAAAGCAAAATTCAGTTGCATTATCTACTACTGAGGCTGAATATGTTGCAGCTGGAAGTTGTTGTGCTCAAATCCTTTGGATTAAGCGACACTTGAAGATTATGGCATAACACTTCATAAAACTCCTATTAGATGTGATAATACTAGTGCAATCAATTTAACTAAAAATCCAATACAATATTCAAGAACTAAGCATATTGAAATTAGATATCACTTTATTAGAGAACATGTAGTTAATGATGACATTTGTCTTGATTATGTTTGTACTGATGAACAATTAGCTGACATATTTACAAAACCCTAAGCGAAGAAAGATTTTGTTATCTTAGAGGAGAGTTAAGGATTTGTAACCCTTTGGAATGATTTTGAAACCCTTAAGATTAATTAACTAGAATTCAATCAATTTCTTGAAATTTCTTTCATGATTCTAAGGACAACTCATCTAGATATTTGAATCATTTGATTTACTACATTCCAAAGATTTTATCCAAAATTTATTAATTTTCTTTTGACAAGTTTCGGATCTTTGAAACTCTCTTTATTTTTCTAAAACTGTCAGTGGAGTCGACACCCCAATTTATAGAGTCGACACCTTATCTGTGTCGCTCTCGGTCTGAGACCGTGGAGCCAACACCCGCCTTAGCGGAGCTGACTCCAATTCGAACACTGACTATGTTAGTGACCTAGAGCCAATACCTTGCTTTGCGGGAGTTGACTCCAAGTGGTCCCAGGTTGACTTATCTAGGACAGAGCCGACTCCTCTTTCATTCCAATCGACTCCTAACTCTTTCAAACTCTCCTAAACTTTTTCCAAAACCCTAAATCCCTCAAATTAACCACTTCTTAGCTCTCAATGGCACCCAAACGTAGGGGATCCGTGTTTGATGGAGTGGTGACGATAGGAAAATGAACAGTGAGGTGTCTGACAAGGCAGCCTTCACTGAGCTCTTCGTCCTCCTTGTCATCCACACCGAGCGCCGTTCCAAGCCCCTCCTCACCTCAAATCGACACCTTAGTCGGCTGAGTAATCACAATGGGCAGAAAGGTAGACTTTTATTTCTTTGAGGAAGAAGGTTTATGTTGGTCCAGATAGCAACCCAAGAGGGGGGGTGAAATGGGTTTTTCAAAAATTTAAACTCTTATGAAAAATAACCCCCAACGGAAATAAAAACTTAGATTCACACAAATTAAAACAGAACAAACACAAATAGAGAGTTAAAGATAAAGAGACAATCACGGCAAACACAGGAGATTTTATAGTGGTTCGGTGTACCTACACCTACGTCCACTCCCAAGTACCTCTTGGTTCCACACTATAATCAATCTGATTACAGCAGAGTTGTTTTGCAAGCTCACAACTCGAACTTGTTGTTTTCCCGAGTGCACAACGAACCCAGCTGGTTTTCAAGGCTCACCAGCACAAAACCTATCACCACAAGCTAATGCTTGCACAAGGCTAACAGCCTCAACTGAATCAATCACCAGATTGACCCAGCAAACAATATTTTTTTACAAGATAAAAGCTCCTCCAATGAGCAAATATACAATAATGAAACAAGAATAAGAGGATAGGAATCAAAGCCTGATTCGTAGATCTTGGTGGCTTCTTCCTTCTCTTCCTTTGAATGGATCTTCCTTCAAGATGCTATTGAGACTCAGAAGATCAGAAAACTAAGGCTTCTTTCTTCTCTTGAGATTTCTTCGAAATAGAACAACAAAAGCTTGAAATCTCTCTCTTTTCTTTTGGGGAATCAGTATGATTTTTCCTTACAAGTTTTTCCTCTTTTCTCTATTGATTTTCTGATGGATTTCACAGATTTCTCTCTATTCTTTTCTTTTTGTCTCTCTTGTCTCTTCTTGTTCGGATGCAGCAAACTCTCTTCTTATAGATCCCGATTAATCCATAAATAGTTTAAAACTATCCGTTAGAAATAAGTGTAAGAAGGATTAGATCCATAAATAGCAATAGCCGTTGGGATTAAAAAAGATAAAGATAAAGTTTAGAGTCGTTCTGACAGTTCTAGAGTCGTGTCTGACATTCTGGAGTCGGCTCTAACTTTTCTGGAGTCGGCTCTAACTCGAAATTCTTTAATCCGCTCGATCTGGAGTCGTCTCTGACTTTTCTGGGGTCGACACAAAATTCTTCTGGAGTCGACTCTAACAGTCCGGGAGTCGACTCTAAGTCATGGCCTGAAAACCATCGTTTTATCTTTTCTGTTGGAGTCGCTCTAACAGTCCGGAGTCGACTCTAAGTTTGTGCCGTGTTCCGGAGTCGGCTCTGCGATTCCATGTGTCGACTCTAATGTCTGCAATCTTACCTTGACATTAGATTCGATCCAGAACTTGATTTACTCTTGATTTTGATTATTCAAATTGACTTATAATCTGAAAAACTTAATCAAAATCATTAGTAACTTTAAATGTTATACTCAAATAGTTTTGTTAATCATCAAAATCATCAATTGGGTCAACAATCTCCCCCTTTTTGATGATACAAAAACTTTGAGTATATGCATTAAAAATTCATTTGAATTAAGAATTATAGTCATTTTAAAGCTTTAAACTTTAAAAAGAATTTGATGCCAATGAATCAAAAAAATACATGACATCAATCAAGATGATTTAACTTTATATGAAAAAATTATTAAGCTCCCCCTGCATTGAATAGCTCCCCCTATGTAGATAAACTGAATTCAATTGAATCATTTTTTATTAGAATCTCAAAAAAAAAATTTCATCTCAAAATTGTTCTTCATTTTCTTTCTCTTTCTCTTATATGCATATACAATTATCTCTCCCCCTTTTTTGTTATCAGCAATAAGATGAGTTTTAAATAAATAAAAAGGTTATCAGAGTTTGTTGGTTCAATAATCATAAAGATAGTAAACTCATTCATTGAAATTCAATCAATCAATCATAGACAAATTTGAAAAAAAGTGTAATTGTATTCCAAAGCAAGATTCATTACATGTGTTTCAGTAAAGTGACATATTCAAGTATGTAATTCCTAGATACATGCTATTAAAGCAAGAAAGCAAGAAATCCTAAGATACAACCTAGGATAAATCAAAATCAAATATGCTTAATACAATTTTCTTTAAATGACCTATCATTTCCATAACATCATCTTTTTGAGTCTTCTTAAAATTTCAAGACAAGCTTCAATTTGAGAGACTGCAAGGTCAATATCCTTCTTCAGTTGACCCGTTGCATGAACATAAGATCCAGAACCGTCTGCAATGCCTTCCATCCTTTCAAAGATCTTATGAAGATCAGTCCAAAGGATTCACGGAATTGCTAATGGAAAAGAAATCATGTCAAGTCTTGAATTGATTCTTCCTTCAACTGATTAACTCCTCTCAATTGACATATTCATTTGTCCTTTGACTATCATACTCAGCAAGTAAAGCTCTGAGCTGACCATTTGTCCTCAGAAAATCTTCCAGATGCCAATGCTGATTGATGTGGAGGGTGAGAGCTAGGTCCAGCCACTGAGGTCCAGCAGTAGATGGTCCAGCAGAAGAAGTTCCAGCAGATGGTTCAGGAATAGATGGTCAGGAATCTTCTCCTCTGACCTCCTCAACTCTAACCTCTTCAGCTCTGGTTTCTTGTCCTCTTTTTATCCAATTTCCATTTTCTTTTCTGAAGCCCATCCGGAATTGTAGATACTATAATAATCAGTATGCCTTAATTTTCTTAGTGGCTCATAGTACACCTTGGCTTCTAAAGACTAAGGTCAGAATCATACCGTATGGCAGTGTTGATCTTTTCTTAGTAGCTGCCTCTGCCATATAACCAATCATCATGCCAGCTAAATTGACTGGCCTTCCAGTGAGAATACAGTCCATTAATAAGATGTCTCGCTCCGAGACATACTCAAATCTTCCATTTTAGGAAATAAAATTCTTCCACAAATATTATGAAGTAATCTGAGTTCCAAATTAAGTTGATTTGCAAGATTTCTTCAAACTCAGTCACATCTCTCCCTAACATCCTTGATAGTGCACCACTTCTGTCTTCATGTTGATATTCAATAAACCAATGTGGGCATTTCCAATAGATTTCCAAGAACTCGGCTTGATAATTACTTTAGTTCCTCTTACAACACTCACTAATCCTCCTTCTCCTCTACTTAAATCATTATAAAACTCTCTTACTAGGGCAGGATATGTGGGAATCCAAAGAACAGACTTTTTTCCCATCCCATTTCCTTCAAATTTCTTCCAATAGAAAGCCCTCCGAAGCAAAAAATCAAAATTACTTTTCTTCCGGTGTAATGGTCTTACCACTAATTGATCAACTCTGGAGAAGATGGTGAGGGTGGAGAGTCCTCTTGAGTGGCAGAGAAGAAGATGCGAAGGTTGCCTCCGAAACGGCGCTTCATCGGAACGTCGAACCACCAATGATAGCACGCCTTTTGGGAGCCATGGGATTCGATTGGAATGAGTTATTGAGAGATTTGGAGGATTTGGAGGGATTGAAAGGTTTGGAACGGTTTTGGAAAGGTTTAGGAGACGATAGGTTTTGTTTGGGGTCGACTCCGCCTTTTTATTTTGACCTAGTTCGACTTAGAGTCGACTCCCGAAAACTGGGTGTCGGCTCCGAACCAGAAATCTGTCAGCGCTCGAATTAGAGTCGGCTCTACAGAAGCCAGAGTCGGCTCTAATTGCCGAGACAGAACATCAAAAATGAAGGTGTCGACTCCACAAACTGTCAGAGTCGACTCTACAACAGTTTCAGAGAAAAATTCAAGTTTCAAGGATTGAAACTATTCAAATTAATCATCAAATCTAGATAAGTGTTCCTTAGCAATTGGGGAAACAATGAATCAAGATCTAGATAGATTTCCTTATTGACATAGAGGATTTTTCAAGAAATTGATGAAATCTAGATAGTTGTTGTCCTTAAGAGTTTCAGAAAATCATTCCAAAGGATCACAAACTCCTAATTCTCCTCTAAGATAACAAAATCTTTCTTCACTTAAGGTTTTGTAAATATATCTGCTAATTGTTCTTCAGTATTCACATAATCAAGACAAATTCATTATTGTTACATGTTCTCTTATAAAGTGATATCTAATTTCAATGTGCTTTGTTCTTGAATGTTGAATTGGATTTTTAGTTAGATTTATTGCACTTGTATTATCACATCTTATAGGTGTCTTATCAAGTGTGATACCATAGTCTTCAAGTTGTCTCTTAATCCATAGGATTTGAGCACAGCAACTTCCAGCTGCAACATATTCTGCTTCAGCAGTAGATAATGCAACCGAATTTTGCTTTTGCTAAACCAAGAGATTAAGTTACTTCCTAAAAATTGGCATGCACCACTTGTGCTTTTCTATCTAATTTACATCCAGCATAATCAGAATCAGAATAAGCAATAAATTTAATGTTGAGTCTCTAGAATACCATAAACCTACATTTTTAGTTCCACTTAAGTATCTAAAGATTCTTTTAACAGCAATTAAATGTGATTCTTTAGGTTAGATTGAATCTAGCACATAAGCAAACAGAAAACATATATCTGGTCTACTTGCAGTTAGGTAAAGAAGGGATCCGATATACCTCGATAATGCTTCTGATCACTTTCTTACCTTCTTCATCTTGTCCAGCTTGCATGAAGGACTCATTGGTGTTCCGAGGGTTTAATTGATTCCATACCAAACTTCTTTAGTATTTCCTTTGTGTACTTTGTTTGGTTGATAAAGATCCCCTCTTTCTCTTGTTTGATTTGAAGTCCAAGGAAGAAGTTGAGTTCTCCCATCATGCTCATCTCGAATTCTCCCTGCATTAACTTAGCAAATTCTTGACAAAGAGATGTTAGTAGCACCAAATATGTCATCAACGTAAATTTGAACTATTAATAAATCTTTTCTTTTCTTTTCAAAAATAAGGTTTTATCAACATTTCCTCTAGAAAATCATTTTCAATTAAAAATTTACTTAATCTATCATACCAAGCTCTAGGTGCTTGCTTTAAACCATAAAGTGCTTTGTGTAGTTTAAGACGTGGTTTGAAAATTCATGATCTTCAAAACCAGGAGGTTGTTCAACATAAACTTCCTCATTTATAAAACCATTTAAAATGCACTTTTAACATCCATTTGAAATAAGTTGAAATTCATATGACATGCAAATGCAAGTAGTAGCCTAATGGCTTCTAATCTAGCAACAGGTGCAAAAGTTTCATCAAAATCTATACCTTCTTCTTGATTATATCCTTTTGCAACTAATCTAGCCTTATTTCTAATTACCAATGCCATTTTCATCCAATTTATTTCTAAAAACCCATTTAGATCCTATTATAGGGTGGTTTTTAGGTCTTTCTACTAGGGTCCAAACTTATTCCTAGTGAATTGGTTTAACTCTTCCTGCATTGCTAACATCCAATAACTATCTTTCTCAGCTTCCTCTATAGTTTTAGGTTCTATATGAGATACAAATGCAAGATGATTATTGATATCTCTCATTGATGATCTAGTCCTTACACCTTGAGATGGATCACCTATGATTAGGTCCTTAGGATGACCATAAGCATATCTCCAATCTCTAGGTAGATCTTTATCATTCTGAGTAGTATCAATACCATCATCCTTAGGTGAGTCATCATCCTTAACTTCAAGTTCTTGATCTGAAGATACATTTAATTTTTCAATATCTCTTTCAATCAAAGATGTATCTTCCTCATCATCAATTTTATCTAAACTTGATGCTAAAGACTCATCAAACACTATATGAATGGATTCTTCTACAACTAAGCTTTTCTTATTAAATACTCTATATGCTTTGCTAGATATAGAATATCCTAGGAAAATACCTTCATCAGACTTTGCATCAAACTTCCCAAGATTATCCTTACCATTGTTATGAATAAAACATTTACAACCAAATGCATGAAAATAACTTAAATTTGGTTTCCTATTGTGCCATAGTTCATAGGGAGTCTTCTTAAGGATAGGTCTAATCAGGACTCTATTTAGGATGTAACATGCTGTGTTTATAGCTTCTGCCTAAAAATATTTTGGAAGTTGGCTTTCACATAGCATGGTACGGGCCATGTCTTCTAAAGTCCTATTCTTTCTTTCTACAATTCCATTTTGTTGCGGTGTTCTAGGTGCTGAAAAGTTATGATGTATTCCTTTTTCAAAACAGAATTTTTCAAATAAGTGATTTTCAAATTCAGTTCCATGATCAATTCTAATAGACACTATGGTAGTGTTTTTCTCATTAGTGACTTTCTTAACGAATTTCAGGAATATTGAGAAAGTCTCATCTTTGTGAGCCAAAAATATTACCCAAGTGAATCTAGAGTAATCATCTACTATTACTAGACTATATTTCTTTCCTCCTAGACTTGTGATTCTAGTAGGTCCAAAAAGGTCCATGTGTAGTAGCTCTAGTGGGCTAGTAGTTGAAACAACATTCTTAGATTTGAAAGAAGTTCTTGTTTGTTTTCCAAATTAACATGCATCACACATTCGATTATTTTCAAAATTTAAGCTAGGAATACCTTTAACTAGATCCATTTTTAATAATTTAGAAATTAGGTGTGTGCTTGCATGACCTAATCTACGGTGCCACAGCCAACCAATCTCATTCATCTTAGCATTATTAGCAACTAAGCAATGATTACTTGGAGATAAATTACTCAAATCAATTAAGTACACATTGCCATAATGTTTACCAACAAGAATAATGCTGTTATCAATGGGATTAGTAACAGTGCAAACAGAAGCTTCAAAGAAAACCTTGAAACCTTTGTCACACAGTTGGCTAATACTTATCAAATTATGTTTAAGTCCATCGACATATAAAACATTATCAATATGAGTCGATGGAGTAATTTGAATCTTACCAATACCCATGATATGGCCTTGACCATTATCACCAAAAGTAACTACTCCACCTCTTTTTGATTCAAGGGTGATGAATTGATCTTTCTCACCCGTCATGTGTCTTGAGCAACCACTATCCAGGTATCATTTTCTTTTTAGTCTAATGGCTGTAAGACACTCCTCATCATTGTCCGCCATGAAGCATAGATTGGCCATTTCACTCTTTTCTTCCTCTTCGGAACTTGAGCTTTCCAAATTACTCCATGTGGCCATCATTGCCTTCTTTTTAAACTTCTGGGTGCCTTTCTTTAGTTAAGGGCATTCAGATTTAAAATGACCCGGCTTTTTACATTCAAAGCAAATAACTTCTTTTTCTTTGCCCTTGTCCTCATCTTTTCTTGCAAAGGGCTTTTTCTTTTCAAACTTCTTCTTCTTCATGAATCTTTTAAATTTTCTTCTGATGAGTGTCATGTCCTCATCATCACTTTCATCTTCAGATTCATGAGGCTCTTCCATATATTTAGAAATCTTAAGAGCCATAGTCCTCTTCTTCTTTGACTCATCATCATCAATATGTTGCTTAATTTGAAGCTCATGAGTCATCAAGGATCCCAATAATTCTTCTAGGGGTAGGGTATTTAGATCCTTTGCTCTTGTATTGCAGTCACTTTAGCTTCCCAAGTCCTAGGCAAGGAACGCAAAACCTTTCTTACAAGATCAGAATTATCATAAGATTTACCAAGACTTTTTAAACCATTAACTATATCAGTAAATCTTGTAAACATATCAGCAATAGATTCACATGCATCCATTTTAAACAATTCATACTTATGAACTAGCATGTTAATCTTGGATTTCTTGACTTGATTTGTTCCCTCATGGGTAACCTCAAGTCTATCCCAGATTTTCTTAGCAAAAATGCAAATAGATATGCGATTGAATTCATATGCATCTAATGAGCAGTATAAAACATTCATTGCTTTGGCATTGAGTTGTGCCAATTTTTTATCATGTTCATCCCATTCCATTTTCGATTTAGGAATCTCCATGCCATTAACTCTAGCAGTGGGTATGTGTGGTCCATTGACTATAATACTCCATAGATCATAGTCAAGTGCTTGAATGAAAATTTTTATTCTAGCCTTCCAATAACCATAGTTTGAACCATTAAATAAGGGTGGTCTATTAGTAGATTGGCCTTCGAAAAAAGATGAACCAGCTTAAGTTGCCATGTGGATCTTTGACTCTTGATCGTTAGATCAAATCAAATGAGCACTAGCTCTGATACCAATTGTTGGTCCAGATAGCAACCCAAGAGGGGGGGTGAATTGGGTTTTTCAAAAATTTAAACTCTTTTGAAAAATAACCCCCAGCGAAAATAAAAACTTAGATTCACACAAATTAAAACAGAACAAGCACAAATAGAGAGTTAAAGATAAAGAGATAATCATGATAAACACATGAGATTTTATAGTGGTTCGGTGTACCTACACCTACGTCCACTCCCAAGTACCTCTTGGGTCCACACTATAATCAATCTGATTACAGCAGAGTTGTTTTGCAAGCTCACAACTCGAACTTATTGTTTTCTCGGGTGCACAACGAACTCAGCTGGTTTTCAAGGCTCACCAGCACAAAACCTATCACCACAAGCTAATGCTTGTATAAGGCTAACAGCCTCAACTGAATCAATCACCATATTGACCCAGCAAACAATATTTGTTTTTACAAGATAAACAGCTCCTCCAATGAGCAAATATATAATAATGAAACAAGAATAAGAGGATAGGAATCAAAGCCTGATTCGTAGATCTTGATGGCTTCTTCCTTCTCTTCCTTTGAATGGATCTTTCTTCAAGATGCTCTTGAGACTCAGAAGATCAGAAAACTAGGGCTTCTTTCTTCTCTTGAGATTTCTTCGAAATAGAACAACAAAAGCTTAGAATCTTTCTCTTTTCTTTTGGGGAATCAGTATGATTTTTCCTTACAAGTTTTCCCTCTTTTCTCTATTGATTTTCTGATGGATTTCATAGATTTCTCTCTATTCTTTTCTTTTTATCTCTCTTGTCTCTTCTTATTCGGATGCAGCAAACCCTCTTCTTATAGATCCTGATTAATCCATAAATAGTTTAAAACTATCCGTTAGAAACAAGTGTAAGATGGATTAGATCCATAAATAGCAATAGCCATTGGGATTAAAAAAGATAAAGATAAAGTTTAGAATCGTTCTAACAGTTTTAGAGTCACGTCTGACATTCTGGAGTCGGCTCTAACTTTTCTGGAGTCGGCTCTAACTCGAAATTCTTTAATCCACTCGATCTGGAGTCATCTCTGACTTTTCTGGGGTCGACACAAAATTCTTCTGGAGTCGACTCTAACAGTTCGGGAGTCGACTCTAAGTCATGGCCTAAAATACTATCGTTCTGTCTTTTCTGTTGGAGTCAGCTCTAATAGTCCCGGAGTCGACTCTAAGTCTGTGCCGTGTTTCGGAGTCGACTCTGCGATTCCATGTGTCAACTCTAATGTCTGCAATCTTACCTTGACATTAGATTCGAACCAGAACTTGATTTGACTCTTGATTTTGATTATCAAATCAACTTATAATCTGAAAAACTTAATCAAAATCATTAGTAACTTCAAATGTTATACTCAAATAGTTTTGTTAATCGTCAAACTCCTCAATTGGGTCAATAGTTTCACTATTGGGCGGCAGTTAAAAGAACTAGGTTGGGATAAGGTGTGTTCCCTTGATTTACCCACTTATCCGGCCTTAGTCAAGAAATTTTATTTCAATCTATCTAAAGGAGATGGAGGAATAGTTAGTTCTGTTAGAGGGAAAAGGATTCATATAACCTCAGAAATTCTAGGAAATCTGTTAGGGATTCCTATCACTGGGCTTGCTGGAAGCATTCATAGTGAAAGGTCAAATGTTTTATCAAGGATGCTAGAAGGAAAATCACTGAGTTTGAAGAAATTAGGGCAAACCAATTGCCTCTTGAGTTGATATACTTCATAATATATGTGAAAGGATTTTGTTTCCCAAGACTGGAAGGTTTGAGTATGTCTCAGAGCGAGACATTGTTATAATGGACAGTGTTTTGACTGGACAACAAATTAATTTGGCTGGTATGATGGTTTGGTATATGGCTGAAGCCAGGAATAAGAGAAGATCCACTTTACCCTATGGTATGATATTAACTTTAGTATTCCAAAGTCAGGGTGTTGTTATTTCTAAAAATGAACCCAAGAAAAATTTAAGGTACACAGACTATTATAGTTTAGCAACTGTGCATAGAATGGAATTTGTGAAGAAAGATGAAATTTGGGAAAGAAAAAGTCTCTTGGATGAAAGAGCTACTGATGTTGGAGCTACAGTACCTGAACCTTCAATGAAACATATTTCACCAGAACCTAGTAGCCCAGCACCTTCAGCAGTTCCTGCACCTGCTACAAGTTCATTTGTTCAAGCTTCTACTAGTTTTTCTGACACTCAGATAGAGTAATTAAAATCATTACTTTTGAATCATAAAGAAGAGATGAAGACTGAGTTAGATAGCAGATTTATGAACTTGAGAGATGCTCTCTATTCCTTGGATGATAGGGTGAGCAAGATTGAGTCCACTCTTGGATCTTCTTCAGAATCTTTGAAGACTGATCTCATGCACATATTTGAGGAACTCAAAGAGATTGGAGGAGATTCTGAGACTTATTCTAGATGCAATACAGAGCTTCAAGAGAAAATTGTTATTGCATGTGCATTCGTTGATAGAAGACAAGGAATTTGTCAGAACTCAAAGTGAAGGAATGAAAAAAATTGTGGAAGATTTACAAAGACTTCTTAGAAATCATTAAATACTGTATTTTGATTTTGTTGTAATGAAGTTTTCTTTCTCTCTTTTGATGTTATTAAAAAAGTTGATGTTTAGTTTAATATGTTTTGATGTAATTGAAGTAACTTTTTGTTCAATGATGTAATGAAAGCAACATTCTGATATAGTTGAAAGTATTTATGATGTAATGAATATCATATTTGCTATCCTGGAACTTTGATATAGAATGACTTGAATTGAATTTTTGATTCACTTAATGTATAAAGCATTGATTTTACTTTATATTATTTGCATCTTATTAACCTTTTTGTTGATTACAAAAAAGGAGGAGAAGTAAATGATATTTGTATATGCATAATAGTTACAATTAAATGTACAAAGGGGAAAGAAGATAATTATATATATACATTGAATGAATTTCATTAAGAAATTGGTATCAAGAAGTTTCAATGAAATAAGTTTAATTGGTATCAAACATTAAATGAAATGAGCTTAATTTGATATGTATGGAGTCTAAATGATAAGGAAAGAAGATGTTAAGTATCATAGGGGGAGCTATCTCAATTAGGGGGAGCTTAACTTTGAGAACTTATCTTCTTTAAAAATTTTATTAATTAATCATGTATATACTCAATGTTTTTGTCATCATCAAAAAGGAGAAGATTGTTGACCCAATTATTGATTTTGATGATTAACAAAAGACATGAGTATATTCATTATATTTTTGATAAATTTAAGAAGTGCTTCAGCATTGAGAATGTTTAATCAGTCAAAAGGTATAAGGAAATAAGCTTTGAATCAAATTTTGATGGAAATTATTTAAGTTCAGAACTTAGAGTCGACACCTCAACTGTCCGGACCCAACCCCATGACGTATCAGAACTTTTCTAGAATTTTGGCACGGTCCGGAGTCGACACTAAGAGTTTCGAAGCCGACTCCAACCTGAGATACAGAGAAGTGGTTTCTGCGTTAGTTTTTGGAGCCGACACCTGGAGTTCAGAAGCCGACACTTGAAAGTTGCGGAGCCGACACCGAGTTTCTGGAGCCGACTCTAACCTGAGTACAGAGAGCATATTTTTTGGACATAGTTAGAGTCGACACCTTTGAAATCTGGAGCCGACTCCCGAAAGCACCGAGCCGACACTTAACCTTTTCGGAGCCGACTCCTCAACAACTTTTTATTTGCTATTTTTGGACACCCCGATATGGTGCCGACATCTGAAAAGTTGGAGCCGACTCCAACCTGTCAGGAACGAATTTTCAAATATCAGAACGGACTCCAACGGTAATATTTTTTCCACCTAATCTCTAACAGCTATTTTTTTGTGTGTGCAGAATCAATCCAACCACTCTGTAATGGATGAATTTCTCACCTAAACTTGGATTAAGAGATCTATAAAAAGGGGAAACCGTCCGTTTGAAAAAGGAGAGAAAAATCGAGAAAAATACTTTGTGAAAAAGAGAGAGAAATTAAGAGAAAAGACTCAGAGCTCAAATCCATCAATCCTAGAGAGTTCAAAGAGAAATTCAAAGCACTCAAAGTTCAGAATCAAGGATTTCCCAAGCAAAAAAAAGGAAGAAAGCAAAAGCCATGTTTCTCTCCAACTTCTCCACCATGATTTTTGTAAAGAATCTGAGCTGAGGCCTGATTCAATCTTTCAAAGAAGAAGAAGAAAAGCAGAAAAGCATATCTAAATTGCTTCAAACAGGCTTTTCTTACCTTTGTTTATTTAATTGCATATTTGCTCATTTAAAGAGCTATTTTGTATTCAAAACTCTATTTTTATTGTTGTTTGCTAATTCAATTAGAGAATTGAATTAGTGGAGGTGGTGTACCTCGGACAAGCTAAGGATAGCTTATGATTTTGTTTTGTGCTGGTGAGCCCGAAAAAATCAGCTGGGTTCGTTGTGACCCCAGAAAAATAACAAGTTTGGGTTGTGAGCTTGTAAAATAACTCGACTGTAATCAAGTGGATTATAGAGTGGACCCAAGTGCTGCTTGGGAGTGGACGTAGGTGTTGGATACACCGAACCACTATAAAATCTTTGTGTTTGTCGTGCTTTGTCTCTCTCTCTATCTCATTTATTTGTGCCCAGCATTTATCTATACATTGCACTCAAGCACTTTCATATCAAAGTACTTAGTTTTAAAGTATTAAAATTCTTAAGAACCCAATTCACCCCCCACCCCCTCTTGATTTGCCATATGGGCCAACAATAGTGATACTAAATAGATCATTAATTCTCTTGATTTTAAATCAACCACTAGATATCTTTTTCTTATCAGTAGCGTTGCTATTGCCTGGGGTCATTTAGGCTAACTATAATCTCTAGAAGTATCATGAAGACCGAGTTGATAGCTCTAAACACTATCTATAATGATCAGGTAGAGTAGATTCAGAATCTAATATCAAAATTACCTTTGGTACCTAAGCAAGTTCTAGCCATATTAATTTATTATAATAATAAGATTGCAATCAAACTAACTAATCAAAAGAGTACTAATAAAAAGATGAACTAACATATACAACTTCATCATAAGTCTATAAGATAACATTAAAAAAATAATATTATTTCCTTATAATTTATCAAATCTAAAAAGAATTTGGTAGAACAATTAATCAAAGGATTGTCTAAGAGTGGAGTTCTAAAATTATTAAGAAGGATGAGGCTTGAGCCTATTATTTAATCACCAGTAGTGAATACCCAACCTCTATGATTGAAGATTTCATGTAAGAGATTCAATATAGTAGGAACAAAGTTGATTGAATGATCATGTTAGAACATAAATTTTTGAAAAAAAAATTCCTTTCATTCCTATGATTAGTACTCTTATAAAGTGAAAAAGTAAATACATATAAGGTGAGTATATTTATAATGGATTTGAGATAGGTTGTCTATAGGGTACTAGTTACAAATACCTTTAGAGGATTCACTTATGTGAAAATTATCGTATTAGGCATCGGCTAGGGGTTTGAGTTAACCTTAAGAAATTCTTATAAAAAATTAAGGTACTAAGTCCAAGGCCTTTAATATGCATTGACCGCTTAAATTTAATTGATTCATACTATGTGTGTAATTAGTAGAAGACTAAGTCAAAGATTTAGTTCAAGGTCTAATCTACTGTAGTTCATTTAAATGGATGCAATTAACATTATTTGAGGTTTAAGTCCATTGGATACCTCATCTATTGCACAATATAAAATGCTCAAACTTTTATGTTTTTTGATTTTCTTAGTTTTTAAAATTTAAAGCTTTTGTGGATGATTGTTAATCATTTTTATGCTAAAAAAGTTTTTGAAATTTTAAAATCTTTCTTGTTTAAATAGTGTTAATCATTTTTTTTTGCTAAAATAAGTGTTGATCTCATGGTACTTGTTGGAAATTGTTTGATGGATGAGCACATTGCATTCAAGTGAGTGTCACACGCATTACGAGTATTTGTGTGACATCCGTCATGCATGAGAGGCTCAGCAACTCTTGGCCATTTGTTTTTCTTAAAAAAAGAGGTGAGTGAGTGTTCCGCTCGCATGAGTGTTCTACTTGTTGTGAGTATGGGCAAAGCACTTAACTTTCAATTTTTTAATTATTATTTTTTTTTATTTTATTGCGATGTTTTAAAAAAATAACAAATAAAATCTCAACACAGTTAGCAGACCTTCAAAGCTATAAAGGGCTAAGCCAATAAGGGGGTTATAGGATTGAGCTTATAAATAGGCTCAACTTCCAGGATTGTATGCAATCCAAGCCTAAATAGTCTGTGATCCTTTTTTATCTTATTGAGGCTTGCTTCAACTTTCTAAGATCTTGCTAACAAGAAAACCTCTAAACCCTATTGAGAAAAAAACTTTTCATCCTTTTTTTATTATTTTTTCCTTTTTATTATTATATTATTTTTAGCTTTATCTTTGAATATTTGATGGAGTCATTGGGTTGTATCTTTACATGACAGTGCTTGTTGTAGAAGGCTCAAATCAAGCCAAATCATTGTATCTTAGGGTCAGATCACCTATAAGGGATAAAAACTACTCATAAGGACAGTATTTAGCACACCTCAATTTTATTTTCATTGATTCAAACTTTATTTTTTTATTATAAATTTTAATTATTATAGTTTAAAATTTTTAAAATAAGAATCTGATATATCAAACTATGCAAAGGGCTAGACGTCCCCGTTAAGAGATGCGTTGCATCTGCCTCCGAATGTTTCAAAAAATGGGCAAGAGGCATCGCACCAAAATTCGGGTGCAGTGATAAGTGAGCAAGAGTTCCTGCACTACGGACGAGTACGGATAAAGAAGTTAGTCTATGATAGTCAACTTAGAGTAGCAACATAGAATATAGGAACACTAATAGGTAAAACTATGAAGATAGTGGACACTAGGAGTAAAGTAAATATAATATGCTTATAAGAAACTAAATGGGTAGATGAAAGATCTAGAGAAATAGAGAATATAGGATATAAATTATATTACACTAAAAAATATAAAAATAGAAATGAAGTTGGAATAATTGTAGACAAGAATTTTAAGAAATATGTTGTTAAGATAACTAGGAAAGAAGATTGGACTATATTACTAAAACTTATAATTGAGAATAATATAATTAACAAAATTAGTGCATATGTACCACAAGTAGGATTAGACCAACAAACTAAGATATAATTTTGGGAAGACATAAATGAAGTAATGCAAAAAATACCATAAGAAAAAAAGGTATATTTGGAAGAAGATTTTAATGGATATGTAGATAAACAGAAGGATGGATATGAAATGGTACATGAAGGATATAGATTTGAAGATAGGAATGAAGCCAGCGTGAGCTTATTAGATTTTGCAATAGCGTATGATCTAACAATAGCAAACACTTATTTTGAAAAGAGAGGTAAATATTTAATAACATTTAAAAGTGGATCTAATAAAAATCAAATATATTTTTTAATTAGAAAGATAGATAAAATAACATGCAAAAACTATAAAATTATTTCAGAAGAAAGTTTAACTTCACAACATAGGATAATGATAGCAGACATATGGATAAAAATAAAATCTAGAGTAAAACGAAAAACTATTAATTTAAAAATTAAATGGTAAAATTTGAAAGAAAAAAAATAGAATTATTTAAAGAAAAGTTAGTAAGATTAATGATTATGAATATAGATAGTGATCCTAACTTAATGTAAAAAAAGTAACTAAATGCATAAAAAATATAGCAAAAAAATTTCTAGGAGAATCAAAAGACTAGGACTAGTAGAAAAGAAAACTTGGTGATGGAACGAGAAAGTTTAAACTGCCATCAAACTTAAAAGAATAAAATATAAAATTTGACAAGAGGCTAGAGATGAAGAAAGTCTTAAAAAGTATAGGGATGCAAAGAAATAAGCTAAAAAAATGGTAAGTAATGCCAAACTTAAAGCCTATGATGATTTTTATAATAGACTAGATACGAAAGAAGGTGAAAAGACTATACATAAATTAGCAAAACTAAAATAAAAGAAAATAAAAGATCTTTACTATATTAAATGTATTAAGGATAAAGATGAAAGAGTCTTAGTAAAAGAAGAAGAGATAAAAGAATAATAAAAAAAGTTATTTTAAAAAATTATTAAATTAAAATAATTTGATAAATTTATGGGTAGAAGGATGTAATAACCTAGAAGTAAAAATGAGCATAAATTTTTTCGTAAATTTAGTATGCTAAGGTTAAAAAGGCTTTAAGTAAAATAAAAAATGCAAAGGCATTAGGACTAGATGCGATCCCTATTGAGGTTTGAAAATGCTTAGGATAAATTAGAGCCATGTAGTTAATCAATTTATTTAATAGGAATGTAGCAACTAAAAGAATATCAAATGATTGAAGAAAAAGTATATTAATAACCGTATACAAAAATAAAAGAGATGTTCAAAACTATAAAAATTATAGAGGATTAAGCTAATGAGTCATACAATAAAATTATGGAAGAGAGTAATAAAAATTGATTAAGAGCTAAAACTTTGATGTCAAATAATTAATTTAAATGTATTCCTAAAAGATCAACCATGAAAGCTATTTATTTATTATGAAAATTAATGAAAAGATATAGAGAAAAGAAAAAAAAGACCTTTATATGGTCTTTATTGATTTAGAGAAAGCATATGATAGAGAACTAAAGAAATAATATGGTGGGTTTTAGAGAAAAATAAGTTATCAAAAGGTACATAGAATTGATAAAAGATACTTATGATAGAGTAATAACTACTGTTAAAACAATAATAGAAGAAACTAGTAAATTTTTAATTATGGTAGGTTTACATCAAGAATCTGTCTTAAGTCAGTATCTTTTTGAATTAGTTATGGATGAATTAACCAAACATATTCAAAATGATATCCCATGGTGTATGTTATTTGTAGCTGATATAATATTGATTGATAAAACTAAATCTGGAGTAAATGCTAAGCTGGAGATTTGGAGAGAAGCTTTAGAATCTAAAGGTTTTAAGATTAGTAGAACTAAAACTAAATACATGAAATATAATTTTAGCGGAAGTAGAAATACAAATAAAAAAATAATGAAGATTGCAAACCAAGAGATATCAAGAAGTAAAAAATTTAGGTATTTGGGATCAATTATCCAGCAAGAAGGTAAAATAGGTGACGATGTGAATCATAGAGTTAAAGCAGGATGAATTAAGTGGAGGAATACTTCAAAAATATTATATGATCGGCGTATCCCATTAAAATTAAAAAAATTATAAAACTGCTATTATGCTAACTATGCTATATGGAACAGAGTGTTGAGCAATATTGAAATAACATGTGAATAAATTAAGTTTAACAGAAATTCATATGTTAGATGGATATGTGGTAAAACTTTAAAAGATAGAATTAGAAATAAAAATATAAGAGAAATGATAGGAGTAGCCCCAATTAAAAATAAAATGAGAGAAAATTGATTACGGTGGTTTGGACATATACAATATAGACCTTTAGATACTTCGGTTAGAAAGAGTGATCTTTTAACAATTCATGATAAGGATAGAGATGAAGGTAGACCTAAACTAACATTGATAAAAATAATTAAAAAGATATAAATATTTATAATTTAAATATCGATTTGGTTCTGAATAGAGCAGAGTAAAGGAAGCAGATTCATGTAGCTGATCTCATATAGTTGGAAAAAGGCTTAGATGAGTTGAGTTGAGATAGTTCAATTTTTCTAGTAATTTCTAGGCATTTGTTCTAACACCTAATACTGGATGAACTATAGCATGGTTTGGGATTTCAAAAATAATGGAGTCACCTATAGCTCAAGGATGCATTCTTGAAGATGAATCTGTTACGTTGCTCACTTGGATCAAGAGAGACTAGCAATTCATGCTTTCACTCTTTCCTTCAAAGAATTAAATCCTTGTTTAGGTCTAAACCAATTCAATTTCAGCAAACATTGAGGAAAGACAACCAAGCTGGAGATTTTCTAACAAATATTGCTATGTGTTTACCTTAAATGAAGTTTTAGGATCTTTAATTTTCATCTTAGCTAGCATAAGTTCTTCAAGTTAATGCACGAGGAATGACATTTCTTAAACTTTGATTTTGTTTATTATTGTTACCAAAAAAACATAGTAACAACTTTTTTAGTTATGCTTATAAAACTATATATATATAAAAAGCATAGCAGATATATCTTACCATGCAGACCATTCATGGTTAAATTATTTTGATAGGAAATCCATAATAACAATAAAATGAGCACACTAATTTACCAAAATTACCATGTTATCAGGACATTGTGATGGAATTAATGGAGCATCAATAATATCTTAAATCTTCACCAATTCTGTTAACATCGAATGCATAAAATATGAATAGACATGCCATTCAACCTCAAGGAATTTTGAAAAGAAAATTTTCACTCTATTTCCCTTCATTCATTTTTGCAAAGATATTAGTTGGTTCAAACCTTAATCAGCTAGTATATTAAGGTTTATCATGTATACTAAAAATATATATATGATGTTGCTGCTGAAATCTGTCCTCCGATTCGGATGCGATCGAGCTTCAGCGTGGGCTTCCTCCTGGGCAGACCTGCAAAACAGTCCTCACGGGTCTGCGGAAGATCCTCCGATGCTCAAGTCAGTGGAGATCAACAACGAACAAATATGGGGAGAAGGCTCCTGCTGAAGAGTCTCTCCAGGGTGGCCTTTCGAGAGCTCTGAGCAGAGCGTTGAATGGCAAAAAAGGGTGAGCAGAGTTAGATGGAGAGTGGGCGAGTAAGCAAGTGCGCATACCTGAGAAGTCGGAAGATGGTCATATTTATAGAGGATCACCTGATTCCTTGGAGGCGTCGTGGGTCCGAAAGTCGTTAGGATTCGAATCCAGTTTGTTATGAGGTCAGTAAGATTCGTATCTTGTTGGTTAGAGGATCGACGGCTTGGACATCTGGTTGATGTCTTGAGATTCGGCGATTATGTAGGCTCCAGGGCTCTAGGCCACTCTCGGGTGTGATTTTTGTTTAGAATCTTACGAATTTAAACTCTCCCGCACTGGATTCCGTAAAGGTGCTTGAGTGCCCGGGTCGGGCCGAAGTATAGAAGATGGCTGAATATGCCAAAGTATAGTGAGACTCAATTTACCGAGGTATGGGATAGCTTGGCCTGTGGGGGTATGATTATAGCTTAATCAGCTGAGGTATAATGATAGCTCGGCCAACTGATAATAGCTCGATCAGCCGAGGTATGATAATAGCTCGGCCAACTGATAATAGCTCGATCAGCCGAGGTATGATAATAGCTCGGCCAACCATACCTCGGCCAACTGATAATAGCTCGATCAGCCGAGGTATGATAATAACTCGGCCAACTAATAATAGTTCGATCAGCCGATGTATGATAATAACTCGGCCAACTATTATACGAAAGCTGTTTGGAGGGGGTAGCCTACTCATTGCTGCCTTCACTACAGGAAAATAGAATAATAGTGATAAAAATTTCTATCACTATTTCGTCACAAATTGGGTTTAGTGATGGATTAGTGACGAAAATCTTATCGTCACAATTTTTGCCGTCGCTAAATTTAGTAACGGAAAGAGGTCCATCATAAAATAATAGTGACGGATTTGTGACGAAATATTTCGTCAAAAATTTATGATGGAACATATTTTTTGTCACTAAATTGTAACGGATTAGTGACGAACTATCCGTCACTAAATTGTGATAGATTAGTGATGAACTATCCATCACTCATTATTCTGTTACTATTCTGTCATAAATTTTTCCATCACTAGTCCATCACAATTTAGTGACGGATTATTGACAAAAATTTAGTCACTAAAATATCTGTCACTAGTCCATCACGAATATTATCATCTGTCATCCGTTATTGTTCCATCACTAATCAATCACTAATATTTTTATCACTAATTCGTCACTATTATTTCTATCAGAAATCCATCACTAATCCATCATTAACCTAATAAAATTTCATCAAATTTTTATTTTTATAAATTTAAAATTATTTTTAAATTACAATATATTTAATACATTCTAATAAATTTATAGATGAAATTTAAATTTAAAAATAAAAATGTATTTCATAAAATAAAATAAATATATCTGTATACATCAATAATACTAATGTTTTATACAATAGACATCAAAACACCTCTAGTCTCCTCTAGATTGCTACAGGAACAACTTGGATGACTGTTTGTCCATGTAAGTTTCTTGGCGCCATGGTTCACATAGCCATCGATCAATATTTCCATGGCACTAACTCCAGGCATTTTTCTTCAAACACCTGACGAGCAGTAACACCAGGTTCAAGCCACTAACTCCAAGCATTTTTCTTTAAACACCTGATGAGCACAGGCATTTTTCTTTAAACACCCGATGAGCAGTAACACCAGGTTCAAGCCAACGAGCATTGTAACCGCATATAGTTAATTTAGAATTGTAGGGCTTGACCCTGGATTAGAGGGAGCACTTCCAGAAATTCTCACGGCAACCGGGCCAGGGTTTGGAATTAGTTTTCAACCAGCAATTGACGTGCCTCGGTTATAATCTCACTAGCTACGTCATTGCCCCAAGCGCAAAGATGCCATCATCTTTCCCAATGAGTTCATTTTATCTATTGAACCGCCTCTACGTCGCTTTCCCCACAACCGATGTGGGACTAAAAGCGATTCAATCGTCAATCGTCCCAACAATACGGTACGTTCTTCTTCCAACGAAGGGCCCACGTTCCAGTCCAGAGATGTCTAGCGAAACCAACAACCGCACCGCCGCTAACGCATGTGGACTATTTTAGTGACGGATGGTGGTCCATCACTAAATTTAGTGATGGATCACCATCCGTGACTATTTTTTAGTGACAGACTCAATCCGTCACTAAAAATAGTCACAGATGGTGATCCATCACTAAATTTAGTGATTGATTAATGACATATAATTTTTTTATTACTAATTCATCATTAAATTTGTGACGAAAGAACTATTTGTCACTAAATTAATGACCGATTGATGCAATCCGTCACTAATCTATCACTAATTTAGTGACGGAATCCTTATTCATCACTAATTTAGTGACGGTACTCTTTCGCCACTAATTTAGTGATAGATTAGTGATGAAAAAGTTATACATCACTAAATTAGTGACTGATTGAGTAGTCCGTCACTAAATTAGTGACGAATTAGTGACGGAAGAGCAATCTGTTACTAAATTTAGTGATGGCTGCACCATCCATCACTAAATTAGTGATGGAAGGCATACTACAAGAAAATACTAAAATAGGCAAATTTAGCAATGCAATGATGCGTCGCTAAATTGCGACCACATTGCGATGCCTCCGCGATAACAAAACATTGCGATGCAATTAGCGATGCATTAGCGACTCAATAAACTAGAAAATCAAAAAAATTTAATTTTTTTATTTAGCGATGCAAGTAATGCGTCGCAATATTTTTAAATTTAGTTTTTATAAAATAAATATGAAAAAAATATTGCGACGCAACTCAGTGCATCGCAATAATTTTAAAAAAAATTAATTATGTTAAATAGCAACACATTAGCGACTCAATAAACCAGAAAATTAGAAACATTATTTTTAATTTAGTGACGCACTAATTGTGTCACAATTATTTTAAATAAAATTAATTTTTATAAAATATAATTATGAAATAAAAAATTGTGATGCAACCCAGTGCATCACAATATTTTTAAAAAAATAATTATGTTAAATAGCGATGCAATAAAATAGTAAATTAATAAAAATAATTTTTTATTTAGCGAAGCAAGTATTGCATCGTAATGTTTTTTTAAAAAAAAAATTTTATAAAAATAAAAAGAATTATGAAATAAAAATATTGTTTAAGGAAATCTGAATATATATATATATATATATATATATATATATATATATATATATATATATATATATATGTGTGTGTGTGTGTGTGTGTGTGTGTGTGTGTGTTAAACTCTAATCATATGAGAACTGGAGCGAGATAAGATACAAGAAGAACGGAAGTTAAATGACTAGCATCTAAAGAAAGACTTGGATCCAAACAGATAAACAGGGGCTAAAAAGAACAAAGAAACGATCCAAAACGGGGGGTAAAAAAAGCCCTAGAAAGGTAGACAACAAACCTTTAGAAACCGCGTTTAAGACAAACTCCAAAACCCTAGTATCCTTAGCTCTGATCGATCACTCAGGAGTGGCAACACGAACAAGATGAAACACACCGATAACAGGAAAGATCTCTCTATGGAAACCCTAGGAAAAGCTCGCCATCGCCCCCTTACGTGGATCAGATGGAGGTAGAGGGATCGGTTTCCCGAGAAACCCTAGTATTAGGCTTTTGGGGAATGAGGAAAAGAAGCCCTCCTCCACGGCGAGCTCTCGGCGTCTCTCCCCTCGCTCTCTTCGTGACTCACGCTCCCCCCCACCCTTTTAAAGTTTTCCAAATGGGACTACGAGCAGCCAAGCACCATCTAGAAGCGAAGCAGAAGGGCCGCGGCACTGTGCCAGTGAAACTATCTTGGTCTACTGGCTTCGATCGATCGCAACCGTCGAATCATCGCCGATCAGATCGATCGCAACGATCCAAGATCGGTCGTCGCCGACCGGGATCGATCATGGCTTCGATCGATCGCAACCATCAGGTCGACGCTGATCGGATCGATCGCGATGGTCCGAGATCGATCGTCGCCGACCAGGATTGATCATGGCTTCGATCGATCTCAACCGTCGGGTCGTCACCGATCGGATCGATTGCGATGGTCCGAGATTGGTCGTCGCCGATCGGGATCGATCATGGCTTCGATCGATCGCAATCGTCGGATCGTCACCGATCGGGATCGATCATGGCTTCGATCGATCGCAACCGTCGGATCGACGCCGATCAGATCAATCGCAACGGTCCAAGATCGGTCGTCATCGATCGAGATCGATCATGGCTTCGATCGATCGCAACTGTCAAATTTTTGCCGATCAGATCGATCGTAACAGTCCGAGATCAGTCATCATCGACCGGGATCGTTCATAGCTTCGATCGATCGTAACCATTGGATCGTCGCCGATCAGATCGATCATGACGGTCCGAGATCGGTCGTCACCGACCGGGATCGATCATGGCTTCGATCGATTGCAACCATCGGATCGTCGCCGATCGGATCGATCGCGATGGTCCAAGATCGGTCATCGCCGATCGGGATCGATCATGGCTTCGATCGATCGCAACCGTCAGATTGTCGCCGATCAGATCGATCGCGACGGTTCGAGATCGGTCGCTGCCGACCGGGATCAATCATGGCTTCGATCGATCACAACCATCGGATCATCTCCGATCGGATCGATCACGATGGTCCAAGATCAGTCGTCGCCGATCGGGATCGATCATGGTTTCGATCGATCGCAACCGTCAGATCGTCACCGATCAGATCAATCGCAACGGTCTGAAATCGGTCATCGCTGACCGAGATCGATCATGGCTTCGATCGATCGCAATCGTCGGATTTTCACGATCGGATCGATCGCAACGGTCCAAGATCGGTCGCTGCCGACAGGATCGATCATGGCTTCAATCGATCACAACCGTCGGATCGATCGCGATGGTCCGAGATTGGTTGTCGCCGACCGGGATCGATCATGGCTTCGATCGATCGCAACCGTTGGATCATCGCTGATCGGATCGATCGCGATGGTCCGAGATCAGTTGCCGCCAACCGGGATCGATCATAGCTTCGATCGATCGCAACCGCCGGATCATCGCCGATCGGATAGATCGCGACGGTCCGAGATCGGTCGTTGCCGACCGGGATCGATCATGGCTTCGATCGATCGCAACCGTCAGATTTTCACCGATCGGATCGATCGCAATGATCCGAGATCGATCGTCGCCGACCGGGATCGATCAGAAAAAATAATTTTTATCAAATATAATTATCAAATAAAATATTGCGACGCAAATCAGTGCGTCGCAAATTTTTTGAACAAATTAAATTATGTTAAATAGCGACGCATTAGCGACGCAATAAAACAAAAAATTAAAAAAAATAATTTATAATTTTGTGACGCATTTATTACGTCACAATATTTTTTTAAAAAAAATAAATGTTATAAAAAATTAAAAATAAAACATTGCGATGCAACCATATGCTTCGCAATTATTTTTTAAAAAAAATTATCAAATATAATTATCAAATAAAAATTTTGTGATGCAACTCGTTGTGTCGTAACTTTTTAAAAATTAAATTACGTTAAATAGTGATTCATTAGCGATGCAATAAACTAGAAAAGTTAAAAAAATAATTGTTAATTTTGCGACGCATCTGTTGCATCGTAATATTTTATAAAAAAATAAATATTATAAAAAATTAAAAATAAAACATTGCGACGCAACCATATGCGTCACAATTATTTTTAGAAAAAATAATTTTTATCAAATATAATTATCAAATAAAAATATTGCGACACAAATAAGTGTATCGCAAAGTTTTAAAAAATTAAATTCTGTTAAATAGCGATGCAATAAACCAGAAAATTAAAAAAATAATTTATAATTTTGCAATGCATTTATTGCATCGCAATATTTTTTTAAAAAATAAATATTATAAAAAAATAAACATTGCGACGCAACCTGATGCATCGCAATTATTTTTAGGAAATTTTTTTTATGAAATATAATTATGAAATAAAAATATTGCGATGCATTAGCGACGCATTTTTTTGAAAAATAAAAAAAAATTTCCCGCCAATCATTGCCGCCAAATTAGCGACTCATTAGCGACGCAAATAATTGCGTCGCTAAATTTCCTGGAAAATAATAAAAAAAGCCAAATTAGCGACGGGTTAGCGACGCATAATTGCGTCGCTAATCCAAAAAATTATAAAAAAATAGCTAGGGATTAGCGATACAAAATTGCATCGCTAAGCCCTAATATATAACCTCAGTCGTGCCCGACCCCCCGGTCTCTTCTTCTTTTTTCTTCTAACCCTACTCCTCTGTCGCCGTCACCTCCTCCGGCTCCCCCCGCCCTCTCCTCCGGCGCTAGGAACACCGGCGGCAGCCCCCCCACCCCCGGCGGCATCCCCTCTCTACCGAGGTAAGCCCTCCTCTTCCCCACTCCCCTCCCCGCCCTCCCGTTTTCCTTAGGCCACGGCCATGGCGGTGCCATGGCCATCATCTCAGGCCACGGCCATGGCCAGGCCACCGTAAAAAACAAAAAAATTGGTTGGGGTGGGTTTTTTCCCCCACCCCTGAGGCGCTAATCGTGGCCGTCGTCTCAGGCCACGACCATGGCCATGGCCGAAGATGACAGCCACGGTCGCTGCCGTGGCCGGCGGTGGCCTGGCCACGATGGCCAGGCCACAGTAAAAAAAATAAAAAAAATTGGTTGGGGTGGGGATTTTCCCCCACCCTTGAGGCGCCGGCCACGGCGCCGGCCGTGGCCGGCGGTGGCGTGGCCACGGTGGCCAGGCCACCGTAAAAAAATAAAAAAAATTGGTTGGGGTAGGGTTTTTCCCCACCCCTGAGGTACCGGCCATGACGCCGGCCGTGGCCGTCGTCTCAGGCCACCGTTTTAAAAAAATTAAGTTAAAAAATGAGTTTTAAATATTTAATATTATATTTATATTTACTATTAACTATATAACATAATATTTATATTAATATTATATTTAATATTTAAACACTATTATATATTTATAATATATAAATTTATTTTTTAAATGATTAATATTTATTAACTTGAATACTAAATTATTATATAATATATTTCTAAATATTAATATATTTATATTAATATGTATTATATTATACATAATACATATTAAATATTTATAATATTGAAATATATATATTTTTAAAATGAGTTAAAAAGAACCTTAATTTTTATTAGAACATTTTATAATCTAGCAAAAGAAAGGGACCATGTAGAACATAAAAAAGATTTATAATAAATTTAAATAAATTTAAAAACATGATAACTAAAATTGGAGCTCTAAAAATATTTTATAATTTAATATCATATTCAATGATTTAGAAATAGTAACATCATATTCAATGATTTAGATTATTAATATATTATTTTTTTATATAATGTTTAGAAATGGTAACATCATTTCAATGATTTAGATTATTAATGATCATCATTATTTAATTTAAAAAAATTATTATCCAACAACTCGATTTCTTAAATTAAAAGCAAGCATAACACTAGAATTGTTACTCATGATACAATTAGGGTTTCATTTAGGCTAGATCACGTGATTTAATTCCGGTTTCACTCTAATAGGATATTAATCATAATTTTTATATTATAATCACAGTCAAGATTTTATGCATTAGGTTAGGCCTAGATTAGATTGGCAGCTGGTAGCCTAATAATGACTATTATTAGGAGTTGTGTCTTTCATTTTCATGACTGTTTCTCACATGTGGCTTTAGAGAATTGGCATGATACATTATGTTGGTTCAATAAGTTGCCAAGCCTATTTTATTTCTTTATAGCTGTTTATGCAATAATATTTGTGCATTTGTAGTTATTTACAATTATTATGTCTTGATTATTTACATTCTGCTTCAAATTGAATGATGCATTAAATTATGTAATGCTAGAATGAAAGTCTTGTTATAGTTTTATTTAATTTTCAGCAACGAATTAGTAGTTTCAATGATTTATATTTTAGCCTTCACAAACATTTATATTCGACATAATAATCTTAAGAAGTCAGTGACTATATATATAGAATACTATTCCTATATGTATAATTGACAAGAATTTATGAATAACAAACATAAGTTCGATTGCCTTCGAATTTTCATATTATTAATCATAGCACTATAACCTTTAGACCCGTTTGAGAATTTGCAAGACTAAGTCTTGCAAATTCTCAAATTGTCCTGGTGGACAGTTTGAGAATATTTTCATTAAATGTCTATCGCAATGGCCATTAAAGACCGTAACAACCTCTACTGGCTATTTTGTTAATGGGTACAAATTTTATATTGAACGATTAGCAGCTTCAAGAGGCACGCAGAATTGGGGCGTGTGTATTAAAGGAGAAAGTGTTGGAGCAAATATGCAGGATTATTACGGAAAGTTAGTAGAGATGGTTGAAGTTGAATATCCCAGTTGGCCTATGAAACGAACCGTATTGTTTCGTTGCGATTGGTTCGATCCGACAGTTCCTGTGGGCAAAAGGGTTCATAACGACTACAATTTAGTTGAAGTGAACCATCGACGAAGATTGCAAAAATATGAACCATTCATCCTTGCATCCCAAGCTCAGCAAGTGTTTTACTGCGGATATCCAAGTTTGTGTAACGACAAGCGAGATTGGTGGGCTGTTTCTAAAATCGTCCCACGTTCAACAATCGTATTAGACGAAAGTTCATCAAGTCAATCAGCCGAGTGCCTTGCATTTCAAGAGGATGAGATGGAAATGCATGCAATTGAGGACGACACAAGGGCTCCTGAAACATCACTTAGAGATCCAAATGGTGATGTCCAAGAAATAGCGGATGCAAATGTTTGGTTTCCTTCCGATGATATGAAACTGAATCGCAGTCCGATACGGCATCGGATGTTGAACCAAGATTTCACGAAACAAATGAAACCGACTAAACATAGAGGTTTTTTAAATTCAATTTATTTTTATAAATGTTAATTTTTTCATATTCAATCATTAATCATAATTACATTCATAAATCTTAGTATTTTCAGTATGATGGGCCGAGGTAGATCTGCCGACGACGGATGGAGTGAGCAGGGACATAGCCCTGCAGCATCTGATCACATGAGCTTTGGAGATGGAGAGTTTGATCTCTACACATCACACAGCCTCCGATCTCTCCAGCAGTCGGCGGTGATCCTGCATTGCTATTATCATCCAGCCGATCGGCACAGACCTTCGAGAGTTCTTCCACCGTTGGCCGCACCGTACTTCGACGGGATGCTCATGGGCTATAAGTATATACTAATTAAAAATATATGTTTATGTTTGTAAGTCAATTACTTATAAACATATTTTTTTAACAGATTTATTGAACAGCATCATGTATCGAGCCACATCAGCTCCATATTTCAGAGGCGTGCGGATCCCAGTGGCTACGATTGGTGCCATGTATCTGCAGCCACGAGGGAGTTTTATTTTTCAGAGTTTCTGGTAAACTTATTAAATATAATTTATCACTGATATAAAATTTTTTAATCTTAATAAATTCTAAAATTAACTATTTATTTTAATGCAAAAAAAGTTTACGTGGGACCCTACCAGCCATGATGCCATTAGGGCAGCATGGGAAGCTCTTACGGGACGCCGATACTCCGATATGCTTCATCGTTGGAGGTCATCGGGTCACCGTCCTGTGCATGTGCCAGAGGATATTTAGCACGAGTGGCAGCAGGTCTGGCAGTCTGATGGCTGGCGTAAGAGGTCCGTATCAGCCAGCACGAACCGTCGATCCGAGAGGGACGGTCCTGGCACGGGTCTCTCCCGCCACACTTCGGGCTCCATTTCGATTCAGGAGCACAGATGCCGTATGGTAAGAAAACATAAATAATTTAATTACTAATTTAGTTATTTATAAATACTTACTTTAATATCAATTTTTCTATTGTTATAGTCTGAGCAGGAGGGCGGAGATCTTGGCGAGTTTCATCTATTCAGGGCGACACACACCAGAAGGGACGATTCCTGGGTCGATACACGATCACGGGAGGTTGCGGTAAGAAATTAGCTTTATATTGTATATGTTTAATTTCTAAAATTTTATTTAGAGAAATTTATTGATTCATTTATTGTTGATTTTATAATTCAAAGACACGAGTCGAGGAGCTTCACTCCCAGGCATCGCAGGTTGACTCCACTGATGGGGGACGCCCGTCGAACTCTCAGCAGAGAAGAGTCGACGTGTGTTTTTGGAGGCTGTTGGTGCCCAGCCGCGAGACCGCAGGGTCTATGGTCTGGGCACTAGAGCTTCTGCATATTTTTTTCATCAGGCCTCTAGCTCGCGATATTCCTACCTAGCGTTTAGACGACATTCGGAGATCTATCACGGAGGAGGTTCGTCAGGAGGTTCAACAGGACGTTCGGTAGGAGGTTCGACAGGAGGTTGAGCACGAGTTCGAGCAGCGTACGGGAGGCTTTCAGCAGGAGCTTGCAGATGTGCAAGAGCAGATGCATCAGTTGCAGGATATGGTTAGCCGCATGTCGCAGGGTTTTCAGCCTCCACGTAATCGTGCCGATTCTTGATGTATTTTTTTCTTTACTTTTTATATTTTATACATGAAAACTTCAAAATTTTAATATATTAATTATTTTTAAAATTGAATGATGAATGTTTGGATCAATATGAGTTATGAATGTTTCTATCAATATTTAAATGTAATGAAATTGTATTAACTGTTTTAATTTTTAATATTTTATTTTAAAAAAAATTAATTAGCAACGCATTAGCGATTAAAATTGCATCGCTAATATTTCTAAAATATTATTATTAAATATTGCAACGCAATGACCTGGCGTCGCAATATTTTTTTAAAAAAATTAATTAGCGACTCAAATTGTGTCGCTAATATATCTAAAATATTATTATTAAATATTACGACGCAATGACCTGGTGTTGCAATATTTAAAAAAAATTAATTAGCAACGCAGTAGCGACTCAAATTGCGTCACTAATATATTTAAAATATTATTATTAAATATTACAACGTAATTGAATGCATCGCAATATTGCGATGCAATTGAATGCGTCGTAATATTTAATAATATTATTAAATATTAAAAATTAGTTTTAAAATTAGCGACGCATTTAGGATGCATCACAATATTGTGATGCAGACACGGCGTGCACAGATACGATGCAAGGGGCACCGGATACAGGCGAGGTTGTGCGGCTGAAGAGACAGGCCGATCAGTGCAAACGCGTGCGGGCCATAATAGGCATGCACGCAAGCCGAGTAGTAGATGCGCATGGCACGAGCCGAGAGCGGACACATGGCTGGGGATGCATATGGGAGGCGGCACACATAAATGGCACATACGAACGCGGCCTTTTTTTTATATTTTTTTTAAAAAAAATTAAAGTATAAATTTAGATAGACAATCCGTCACTAATTTAGTGACGGATCGCCTTCCGTCATTAATTTGTGACAAATAAGTGACAGAAAAGCAATCCGTTACTAAATTAGTGATGGATTGCCCCATCCGTCACTAATTGATGACGGTTAGTGACGGAATACAATCCGTCACTAATTTAGTGATGGATTGCCCCATTCGTCACTAATTTAGTAACAATTTAGTGACGAATAGACTAATTTGTCACTAATTTTAATTTTCGTCACTATTTTGTTACTAAATCGTCACAATTTAGTGACGAAAATTTTCATCACTAATTTTCGTCACTATTTTGATATTTTCTTGTAGTGCTTTCAGATGTGACAGGTGCACGGGCTAGCCCTAGCCCGACGTCTTGGATTGTATGCATATTAATGCAATGATATTTTTACCTCTCATCCATGCCCCCCACTTCCTAGTCTGAAGTGTAACTTAAGATTTAGGGAGTAGAGTCTAGAATAATCCTATTCAGAAGGATTTGAAAAGGCGCAATGATTTCTTCGAAACTGACAGGCCACCACTCCGCTATCATTATTCGCGGTTGCTCGAAGAGGAAACTCTTCAGATTTTGCGAGCGATGATTGGGGAAGCCTCATGTAGCAGGGTTTTCGCGTTTGCGGTACTCATTGCATGAGCCTTAATACTTGCAACTTTTGAAGCGCTGTCTAAAGGGAAGAAAGGAGGCTATGATAGCGTTTTATTAGTTGGCTCATTATTTTTTTATTAATTAAGATTTTTTATAGTAGCCGTTCATTCAATCAGTGTATTCAGCCTTACATCAGCATGTATATCGACTTGCATCGTTTATCATGCATCCACCGACTATTATAATGGGACATGTAACACATGTTCGGTTAAAACTTAACCAAAACCAAGTATGACAATAATAAAAGCAGCAGCTCCTTTTTTTTTTTTAATAATAAAATATTAACAAAATAATGAACTTGCTATACGAAACGAACGGCAAGAATTATTATTATAATTTATTTCTCTCATCCTGCGGTCCGGTTCCAATGCAATCGCGGGCGGGGCACAATGATTCTCCTTGCGAGGCGTCACCTCCACGGGGGGGACCAACGACCACGTGGGCTGCGCTGACTTCGAGGCGGCTCCATGCGACCGTACGATTCTCCTCCTTTATGGCATCAGATCCAGAGCGGCCTTCTTCCGCCACGCGGCACCCGGGGACTGGCCGGGGCAAAGGCGCCCGCGAGTGGGACCCGCCTCCGCGACCGCACCACCGAGAGCCTGACACCTCGCAGGCGCGTCGCCATCGGGAAGCGGAGGTACTCGGCGGGCCCACTCCGGCGATCCAGCTGTCAGAAAGCGTGGGGCCCACAGGCGTCGTTCTGTAGTCACACGTGTTGGACCGGCGATGGGGTCGCTTTCGGAAAGTGGAAGATGGGCCGTCCCGCGGGAAACCCGAGGGGGCCGATCTCGGGAAAGCCGTCGGCAAATGATTGAATGCCGTTATGAGTCTCCCTCCCCATCTCTACCTCCGTAGCCGGCCTTGTGGATCCCACGGCCCACCACCAACTCCACGCCCCCATGCTTCTAGAAGCTCTCTCTGGCCTCGCTCTGGCCTCGCTTTCCACACGTGCATTACTCACGTGTGCGTGCAGATTTTTCTCCAATTTTTTTTCCCCTCTCCTTCCAAGCTTTTATTAAGAAGATGAGATTACGGAAGTAAGAATTTACGAGTGATAATACTAATTAGCAGGGAGGATTTTCTTTCTTTTTTATAGCTGCACATGTATAGCATTGTATCCCAGTAGAGCATGAGATTGGTTGGTACTTGAAAAAAAAAGTTGTAACTACTTTGAATTGAATCCTCCTCCTTTTACTTAGAGGTAAGGTTATTACCAATGCATGATGATACATGAGTGGTGGGAGAGTAGAGATGCAATCCAAATGTCTCCTCATTGGATTAGAAGGCGGTCTACGTCATGCTTACATGATGCTAACGAACTGGCTTGATCAGAAAGCCACGAGGGGGGGCTCAATTGGTACCTTTCATCGGCAAGAAAAATGATGGAGATCCTTAAACTTTCATTCAAAATTTATTTTAATTTTTAAACTTTCAATTATTATAGTTTAGTCTCCCATACTTAAAATATTTTTATTCTTGATGTTCTGTTACATAATTAGTTAAAATTGATAGAATAACTAACGTATCATTTTAGTAGTTAATCTATGTATTAACATCAAGGTGTTATATTTGAATGAATGTTTGAGGACCAAAAGTATATTTTCACCTATATTTGGTTGTTAGAAAATGATGGATAAAAGTGCGTGATATTTTGAATAACATATTTTATCTTTGTATTTGTGTTATGAGTCATTTTCCCTTATTTCTTTTTGCAGGTTGCATTCTCAAGGGGATGGTCTGCGAGGCTGTCGGTAGATTTTAGCGTGGAAAAAGAAAGGTAGCCATTAAACTAGTCTGACAGAGAACACGTAGCGTACCCGGGATCACAAGACAACGAGTGGAGTCGCTTGCATAAGAGAGTCAAGTCCATTGCACATCACTTGAAAAGATGATAGTAGCATCAAAAGTAGCTTTAGGTCAAAGTAGCCTTGTTTATTTTGCTAAGAAGGAATTGACAATACCAGGAGAGCTCAAAGTTTTCACGCCGATGGAGATGATATAATACAAATGCTGCCAAGAAATCAAGCTTTTGGTGCCCAAATTTGTAAAATACTTATGTGCTGCAGTCCTTTTCATCATTATGCCATTGATAAATCTCAAAGAAATGATATTATGAAAGGATGGGGAGGATTAAGATATTGGTTGATTTGTCATGATCTGGTCGTTGAAGCGTTTCTTTAATCAAAAGTTGTTTAACGTCAGCCAAGCTCATAAACTTTTTAATTATATGCGTGTTTTGCACATAATGTAAGAGTTCCTTACAACAAAAGCCATAGAAATTTTTGTAATCTGTGTATATATGTGGAAGCATTTGTGTTTACTATCACAGCAGTTTTGACCTTGTGGTAAATTAACATTAACAAAAACCCAATCAAAGGCAATGATAGGCATAAGGATCCATAAGAATCCCAGTAATTAAGTAATTAAAGATGACCGAATAGAGAATATTTTATGAGGTACATAGAGCACAAAAGCGAAACTATCAAGAATAGAGCCTTAATTTTCTGCAACCAAATGCTACACTCTAATTAATTGTATTAAAGATATATGATTGAAAAACAATGCTTGATTGATCACTGAAAGCAACGGAGTATAACCAATAGTAATGCACACTGGCATACAGTTAAATAGGAATACGAGACTGGCCAAGGCAAGGGAACCATTGGAGGCCCCATGAACGCAGCTTTTGTGTGTTAATGGGAAAGGTCTTAGGTTTACACAGTGGGAGGTAGGGGAGGTTGAGGAAGATTCCACTTATGGTAATGGACTCAAGACTATGTGTGTAGGTGTCCTCCATAAGCCCTATGGCTTGCAATTTCATGAAATTATTGACGCCCTTTTCCACCTTATCCTCGTGTATTGTTGTGAGTGATGTACTTTGATTTCAGGGGCATAACCTTATCCCATGGGACCCCTTGGGTCTTAAAGGACAAAGCCACTTCCCTCGGAGGATGAGAGCACTGGCTATGGCCTTCATATCATTGAGGGTGTATTAGGTCAGTACTTTGAGAGTTCCAGCCCCATTATTTTTTTCAACATATTCTTGGCTGCTCGTTTAGGGTATATATCCTCCATACCCACAATAGACCATTGGGCATTGGCAGATTCTTTTTGTCATTATTCCTTCCAACTCCAACCACAAAAGGAGTGGCAATTCACAGAAGGCCTTGCCAGGAAAGAGAAATAGAGGGTCCATCTGTAGGGTAGTGTGGCCTTATTAGGCCCTACAAGTCACCCTCCCATCTCTATCCTCCATTTAAACCCCCTCAAGTGATAAGGCTTGGGACGCACAGTGCTCACAAAGTTTTAATGGTGGATGGAGGACTACTGCTGTCACAAAGCTCCAGCAATGACACATGACTCAAACCAGTAGCTGTGGATATTAGTGTAGGATTGGTTAGGTGCCGTCTTCTTGCCGTCATCATTTGGCAACCGGCAGGGCCCATGTCGGTCATCACCTCGTGCAGTGGCCAGACAAACCTTGGTGATGTGGTGTTGAAATGTTGTGGCGGGCTCAAGTCTCTGAACCTAGACATTGGAGGTCCTCCATTGGAACCTTGGGCACATCATGACTTCACGTAGAGACCATTCAGTGGGCCAAAAGCTTAATCAATTATCAAACGACAACAATATCATGCCCATAAGATTATATGCTAGCTGTTTAATCAGAGCCAGCAACCTTTTCTTGCCTAATCTCTTCTGCAACACTTACTTCGAAATATCCTCATCACTCTGCAGTAGATAATTACCTGCGAGTAATTAGAAAAAAACTTTAAAGTTTGGCAGGCCGGTGAGTGCATTATACATCCATGGTTGACCTGGAAACAAGAACATGTGCTTCCATATGAGAAGGGCCAACGAATGATGATAACTTTCTTTGAACCCTGGGGAGCATCATCAGCTTTTGATTCTTTAAATATATCCGTGAATGAATTGATAACATGATGGCACTAGCCTACATTGCTACGGCCAAGGGGAAGACTCATAATTCGTAAACAAGGAGAGACAGGAAGTTCCAAGGGATGGAATATAATATGCTTCATGGTAGTGTTTCTCAAAAAGCTATCGGTATGGAGTGTAATGAAGAAGATGCCCTCCCATGCTTCGTTGTCCCGATTCCATGCACACCAAGCTTGCATGAAGTACCTGCCTCTCTGAATGATATTTTAATTCTCTGGGCATCTTCCTACATATACTTGTCCTAAAAGCGATCGCAAATATATATCGCCATGATGCTTCTCTGGCCTTCTGATCTAAATTTCATCCAAGTACAGTCATATATATGAACATTTCAAAAGTATTTTATAAATAAATAAAGTGTGGTTTTACAGCATATGATCATTTCAAAGTTTTTATAACGCAGAAATGATCAATCTCATTCTTGTCCCACAACTTTGAGGAACGGAGTGATTAGTTTCTATCCGCAGACCTACAAAACAAGCACTCAAGGAAGGTATCCATCATCCCACTTGGGGCAACTTTTGGTACCACCCCCTTTGGACAAAGACTCTTCGATGGAAAATGACATTGTTTTCATAATCTGAGAGCTCTCTTCTATCTTCTAGCGTTTGCAGCAACTTCTGAAGGACCTTGCACTAAACTTACACATTCATTATTATTATGCAATGATTTAGGCTAAATAATGATTTCTCTAATATGTGTGACAGCTGAAACATGTAAAGATAAAAGGATACTTTGTGTAATACCTTTTAGCTACCAAATATGCAAACTGGATGAAATCAAGGCTCCCTTTCCTCAAAGAAAAAAGGAGAAAAAACCACAAAATTGGCATTTTGTATATAAAGTGAACACGTAGTATATTCAAAGCTGTCATTACATTAGTTTTCTAAGCTAATATCTTCATAAATCATGGAGTAAGACAAGGAAGAAAAAAGCGTCGAGATGGGCCGTTTGGTCATTGCATAGAGATAGTGGGAAGACTTCTCTCTTTGTTCTCTGTCGGTGGGAAGTACAAGGATAATATTCCAATGAGCTCACGGGGCCCCTCTTTTATTTGAATTAAGATACCTTTGTTTTTTTGTCTTCCTTTCCATTCATATATGAAAGAAAGGTCCCGCAAATCTCTTCAAATACAAACGTTATTCAGCCACAAAAGTAATTCATGACTTTATAAATGCCACCAAAATTTAAAGTCCTCAGGAATACTAAATGAGAAGAAAAACCAGTAAGCTTTCAATTCTTGTTAACGTGAACTGACATAGTTAATTTCTTTCCCAGGCTTCTCTTTCTGACTTTGGATTGTTTTCTAACGCGTGATGTGCGGAATATTACCATTAATTGTAATCGTTCAAATTTTCAAAACATCACATAATTGAGAGTTGTTTTCAAATAAATAGATATTTTTAAAACTTAAATAATTACGGCCATTAATGGTAGCTCACTCCAAAAAAATTTCCCACACGGATAACGTAATAATTTGACGACCGACCAAGGATGACAGTAGGCTGAAATATATAATATCCTGGAGCTATCCTTTTCAGATCATCCATTGAATATATATATATATATATATATATATATATGGATGGTGGAGAATAGATTAGCTAGCAATTGTGACCCTTGAATGACTAATTAAGATTGTGTGGCACTAGTTTTTCTTTGTATACAGATTATAATTAGATGACAATTCATTTCGAGCACCAGGATGACAGACACTATAGACTCAAAACGTTAGGGTGCTTCCTCTACATTATCAACCATAAAAAAAGATTCTGCACCTCAGTTTCGCATGCATTGTGACCCACGGCAAGACCTTGTATGTGGCATATCACTTCATATTTGGTACAGATTAAGACAACTCAGTTCAAGCACTAGGCTGAGAATCGGATTGCTACCTTTACTACAATTGTATGGGTTGACACCTCACTTTGGCATGCAATTGTGAGACATGACATTGACTGTGGCACCATTTGATATTTGGGTACCTATTATGAAGACGATTCAGTTCAAACACTAGGATGACACCAGGCTTCAATTGCAATGCTGCATTTTAATTTGTGTCATGGATTATAAAATCGGCTTAATTGATGTCCAGCTCTTAAGGGATTGGAATTTAATGTTTAGCCCTGTTGAGTGACCTGTTAACATATATGCAGTCCATAGTGCCAAGTTTCTTTTATTTTTTATCCTTGTCACTGCACAATAATTATGTTTAGAAAGACTGAAGATTATATGGCTAGTCCACAAAGGCTAATTGTTAAAGTCTGATCCACTGAAGGATCAGATGTCAAGTTGCCCTACAAAATAGCACTGTAATATTCCTAATATTAACATGTAATTTTCAACACTCTTGTCACAAACAAGACTTGTCAAGCTAGTTTTTCTTTCATACTCGACTAATTAAGTTTGCTATTCAGCTCAAACGCTAGGATGTCACTCCTCTATTTTCTTTTTTTCAAGGAAAGCCCCCATGTAAATTCTTCACTGTTAAAAGGAAAATGTGTTAAGTTAGAATACAATTTTCACATTTATAACTTGAGGTTAAGTTAGAAGACAATTTTCACCTTTGTAATTTGAGAGTTACGTGAAATGAAGTTGTTGTCTTGGTGGCGTAATAAGTAAAAGTCCTGATTAATTATCATTAGTTCAGTATATAGAATCATATGTTGTGTGACATATGATAGAGCACAATGACACATAAAGGACAAGCAAAATATTTATACCATTTCATAGGTGCAACCACTGAGTTCTTTGCTCTACTTACTTGCTGCAACCTGACTAATTAACAGTCATTACATTAAAGTCCTCCGTGCTCAAAACTAGATATTGGAAAAGCCGAACACTACATTTGCATTCCTTGATTAATCATCAAATTATCTTCAGGATCGGGAAGCCTTTCAATTGAACATTTTTGGGTAATTATGGTTGATATTGAAGCAACAGTATAGTGGAACCTGAGGTGAAACCACCAACTTTGACTTTATTGGAAAGATCTATTAATTAATATATGATGTAGAAGGTGAACTAGGGCCTGCCTTAGTGGTCACCATCCTCTACTTAACAACCAGAAATTTTGAGTTTAATTTTTAGGTGGTGTAGCACCCGAAAAATCTGGACCTAGATAATTAGAGTGCGACTGGGTCTCCATTCTCTCAGGAAGAATAAAAAAGTAAAGCAGAATTTAATGATGTGGCGACTTAATCCAAGTTAATTTTTGTTAAGTGCCCATTTAGAGCAATAATCTAAAAGCATTGATGATATGATATCAACCGAATCCCTGGAAGAAGTTAGGCTTTGATATTAAAATGACTGCATCATGGTGGAGAAGAGGCAAGGAGATATTTATTACACTATTAATTAATTAATCTTATTTTGATTCAACCAAAGCTTAGTTACAAAAGTTCTTGTCAATAGAACCTCCTATATATTTCTAAATTCAAACTTGAAGTTATGAAATAATGATTCACAATCAAGAAATATCTACACGTACGAATAGCCTCTACATAATGCATCTTAAAAGTTTCAACAAACATGGACTACTCGGCCTAGTTGTCACATTAAACTCATCATCAATGTGATGCTTTGGATAAATTAAATTGTTGTGACAGTAGGTATATAACATAAATATGAACACTTTCTCTTTGAATTAGGTCTCAATAAGTGTACAGTAGAATATATTGCAGTGCTGTGGTGGTTATTCAAACTAGACCTGTCAATGGCCAGGTTTGAAAAATTAATTAATCCACACTCTCCTGCTCGATCAAACCAGGATTATATATGAGTGTCGATCAACCTAAAGAAATGTGAGATCTTGTGGTTGCTGGACTTTTGACAGGATGGGTGAAGAAAGAGAAGGCTTTTGATGCTTGGATTTGAGATGGAAGGCCAAGAATTAAGCTGAGACGAGTGGAAGAGTATACGTAGAGAGGTTGGAGTCACTGAAGATAAGGTTGTTGGTGGAAAACTAAAGGGTGAAGTCGATCGTGGAGGAAACTAAGACCAGAAGCTAGCGGCGGCGACTTGGAGGCAGCGGTAGTGAAGAGGAGGTGGTGGAATACAAGGGCCATGCAGTGGGGGGAAGCCAAGATGAGCTGTCGCTTCAGTCTCTCTCACTCTCTCTCTCTCATGATTAATCAAGAAAATTGATTGGGTTTCGAGTCTTTGGGCAAGGCTAGTTGTCAAATTTTGTTAGATTAGGTTAGTTTCCAGGTCCGATTAGATTTTGACCTGACCATATTCGATAGATCTTAATTCAATCTTGCATTAAATTTGAACCTGTTCAAAATGGGATAGAGATAAGAGGACATTAGATTATCCTCAAGAATAATCAAAAGCAAATTAGTAGGCTATTTCAAGCGCATGGCAATAGTCAGAAACATGCAGACGAAGCTTGGGGCATTGTCATGATGATCGATCAATGTTTTCACTATTGCTTGGAACCATCAATTAGTTATTGCTGATATGAATAAAAGTCAAGATTTGTAATTAAGATCAGAGAGAGAGAGAGAGAGAGAGAGAGAGAGAGAGTTAGAAAGACAAAGCATAAGTCAATATTAGTGTGCGATTAATATTCTTTTGCATTCAAAAAATCTTAGATACTTGTATGAGGTCCTAAATTGTTAATTATAAATAATATTAGAGGTGGCTAACTCATGATCTATATGAACTAGAGAATGGATCATAATATTTATGATCGATTGAATTTGATTGGATTTCGAATTTAGCCAATAACAACATGCATGTCATATTTAATATATATATATATATAGAAGAGTATGTAAAAGCTACATTGATTATATACTAATTAAAAACTTAATTATATACTTATGTAAGCTTAAGAAATGCATATAAAACCTTCTTAACAAGCACTTTGGGATGGAATCTTAGGATTATTACACAAGGTCAATTAATAAGAATTGAAATCTCGAACAGTACCCGAATCATGAGATCATGTTGTTGGAGATAACCACACGTACAGTACAGTTGCTGTATATTTCCCTTGGAGAGATGGAACCTTGACATTAATTAATTAATTAAGCTTGATTAATCATGCATGCACCCAGCAGCCTCATCGCGATCTGATCACATCGGTAAGACGTGGCAACTAAACTTTCATGTTCCTCGCTGTGAAACCAGGGGGATTATGAAATAGTATAGTATCTATCTATCCATGACATGCAGCAGCTGCTCATGATCTCGTAGTGGCTGTAGAAATTTTGGCGCAATCCCTGTAGCTTCCCTTTCATTTGAAAGGGACTCGATCGATCTGTACGTGGACGACCCCAGCACGTCACTAATTTGTGACCACTGTGAACTTGGGATTGAACTGGCCACTGTTGTCGATTGAGGTCGACCACGTCAAAGTTTCTGGGGTTTGGGCCTCGTCTGGTGCTATTTCACATCACAGCAAGAAATAAAGAGATAGCAACGCACGCTGCTTCATCGATCGCAAGAACGATCGATTGGTACCTTCAACCATAACCGCGAGTGAGTTTTTCTTGAGCCCTTAGCCCGCCGGCCAGCTCTATCCGGGAACTATAACAACTCAGTTTGATAAAGACTTCACGATCTATTTTCTTCTTCTCAAAGTTGGGTAACTTGTACTCAACCAACACAATAAAGTCTATAGCGTCAGTACTATGTACATCACCTGCCTCCATAGACTGGACCCCCAGGGTTCACCTATTATTATTATTATGCCTATATTTCTCCTCTATGATTCACTGCAATATTAGAATTAGTACTGCGCTTGAAAATCCTCCATTAACTTTCTCACTATATATATCATGAGAATTTTGCATGCGCTTTTAAAAATCATCATTGCCATCTTTTTTCTTTTCTTTTCTTTTTGATATAAACGGGTTGGTCACACACAACTCTGATGCAAGGACAACCCAAAAAGTCAGAAGAAAGACGCATTAAAAGAAATGATAGAATACAATTACCCTGAGAACGACGTAGAAAGCAACCCAATTAGTCACGTAATTTGCCTCCTGATAAATATGACGAGCTATGATGACAGCTGAATTCTTGTCATCTAACTAAAGAAAATATGTAATCAAATCAAGATCTCATCTTAAAAAAAAAAAAAACTTGCTATTTATTTAAGTACTCCTTAGATAGGCCAGCCTCTATATATGTACTCCCCTTATTTAAGTACTCTTTGGTATTTTCATTAGAACTATAACAAATTCAATCGCATAAATACATAAAATTTATCTACACTATGCAATGTTTCTTAATTCACACAAATCATATATAAGTTGGCTCCATTTCAATATTATTTATAATAATTTAAAATATTATTTAAAAAATTTAATTAAGAAAATATTATTTATATTCCTTGATTTTTTTTATAAGTCAATCGATATATCAATTGAGCTTTTATGGAATGAGTGGCACACAATGCAACGTTCTCTCCCTCCATGAATCACGGCCAGCTTCCTCTAAGCCTCTCTCAATTGGCCATGTGCTATGTTCTATTGCCCATGATTCAAGTGAGAGATAATAACCAGCTGCTACCTAGCTCTCCAAATTTCTGGGGATCGACATATTTTGCAGTAAAAAAAATCTCTCTCTCTTTGAGCAAAGAGTGGATGAAGACAATAATATGCTTGGATTTCCATTTATTTTCTTGCTATCATATCCTTTGTTGGACGGACGACCAATGGCCACCATAGTTTCAAGGTAATTTTCAGAGAAAGTTTGGTGCTCAAAGGTTGGGGGGACCTCAACATGAACTCACCGACGTCACCTTACTAATTAATTTCACGCCATGGTCGATCAAAAGGGCCTCTCGGTAAAATATCAATCCTTGTGGGAGATTTCCGTCACTTCGTCACAAGAAAAAAAAAAAAAAAAAAAAAAGTGCTCCAGTGGTTGGTTGGGACTTGGGACTTGGGACTTGGGACACGGAGAGGGCCCATGGATTCCACTCTAATTGATGGGCCACACAGCCTGGTACGCTTTTTCTTTCCTCGATCTTACCGTCCGACTCCGGACGGATGGACGTTGGCCCCCCCCCCATTATCGAATCCACCAATCAGAACCGTCTGATGAGTGGTCCTGCTCCGGACTGGACCACGGCAAATTGTCTCGCTATAATCATGGGTTCAACTATGAGAGCCAGATCGCCATGGCCTCGCTGTACGCCCCATCCACCGTTAGGCCCATCGGGGATCGTACAGAGAGAGAGATATGGCCGATGGGACACGGATGGTTTGGTTTGGAATCGCCCTCGCCCTCAAGTAACGCGCGTAGCGGACGGGATCGTTTTAATGTTTGTCAAACTGCTGCCAATAAAATATTAATCACTGTGCGATTTTTATTTGGGGGGGTGGGATGGATTGTGCTTTTCTAGTCAAATGAAATATATATATATATATATAAAACTTTCAAACAACAAAAGAATTAAGCCTCATCTTTTTTTTTTCTTTTTTTTTTTTTTTAGATATATTAAGCTATGGATATATATGGGTTTTAATACTTAGATCATAGTAAAATATGATCTTATGTAACTTTAATTATTATTTTCTTTTGATATCTATTTAAAAATTAAATTTTATCAAGATCGATCTCAAGCTTGGATAAAGAAGAAGGATTACGTCGGTTAGTAGCTGACAGTTAGCGTACAACTTCGTCAGATTCTTTAAAAATTAAACTATTAATTCTAATAGAATAGAGTGATGAAAGCAGATTCATGTAGTTTATTTCATGTAGTTAAAAAATAAAAAAAATAAAAAGGCTTAGCTGAGTTAATCATATCTATTCAAAAACTAGCAAGCCATCTTTGTTTTTTATTTTTTTAGTGGTATACTCCATGATTGACGATGGGAATCTTTGATTTGAATATTAGATTATTAATTTAATTCTGATGAGGGGAGGAGCGAGAGGTTGTTTTTTACATTATATGGATATAGAATAGAGATGTTTTCACACTTCAAGGCAATATCAGACAACAACCGACAGGTAACGTCAAATAATAATAGAAAATAAGGTTTATGATAATATTCTAATGTCTTGTATATGTTTTATATTGGCATTTGGGATGCTCCAATCTAAGAATATGAGTTTATTTTTTTTTGTTACGTTGCAAATCTGTTCCCCGAGTTTGTCATGGCGAACAGAGAATTGAATGCTAAAGGCCCCTCTCATTTGCTGGAAACAGCAAGGATTTGTGGTACCTTTATACATGCAATCAGAGAGGCAATGGCCACAATCGACAACTATTATGATATTCTTATCACTATTAATATGTGTCCTTTTTTTTTAATCAAGAATTACCTAGGATCACATGCACTCAATCATGGCATTGTACGCTTCTAATCATGGCATTGTATTCATCTCTGCTTATTTTATTCTCATGTTCTCCTCCCATACCGACTTTGATGATTGTTGGATACAGGTATTAAAAAAAGTTTCATAAATTTCACTTCAACTTGGACTATGTGATTAGTGTTTAAGACTCTCATATTATATATATATATATATATATAATATATCAAATAATAACAATAATATTGTTATAACTGTTTGTGTTATTATAAGAGAAATATAGAAGGTCTTTAAAAAAAAAAAGTCTAAGTTTTTCTCTTTTTGCTCATTCTTGATTAAGAGGTGTTTTAATAGAAAAATAAATTACAGATATAAGATGAGAAAAAGGGAACTTAGCTATTTATAAAGAAATCCTAAAAGGCTCTTTTTGAGCTTTAAGTTCATATAAAATACCAACTAAGTATGCTCAAGCCTAAACCATATGAATCATAATTTTAACTAACAATATACCCATTCGGCTTGTATCATCGAACCAAATTCGTTCAACTAGTTTTACAAAATTAAAATTACAACGATTAATGACAGCCTACATATGAAATTTTCTAATATTCTCCTACTCGAGCAACATTAATTATAGTCAAGCAAGTTTTGAAAATATTTGTTTATCTTAAAAAGAGACTCGGACTGAATAGTTAAACTTAATATAGCCACAAAATTTAAAATATTTAATCCTTTAACATAACACCTTAGAAAACTATCAGATTCCATGAAAGCTACCAACACCGAATAACGGCAGTCAATATACCCCTTATTAACATATGATCAATCTATGGCTACAAATGCTAATAAATTTTACTAACATGGATTGTGATATGATAGTGTGATAAGAAAATAGCACATCAAATGTGATCCTATAAATGTTATTCTCACTATCGGTCCACTAAATGATTTCTCATAAAACTTTATGCTTTAAGTGAAGCTTAGGAAATCTCATATGACATTTATAATATACTTAGCATGTCTCTAATAAAATACCTTGAGGTTTTTTTATAGTGTCATTAAGAGATAAATATAACTAATACTCAACACTACTACTAGGCCTTAAGTTGATAAAGGCATAACATGTCATATATCAATAATGTGCGGATATAACTAAAAACAATATGCTATCAATAAAAACATAGTAATAATCATCATATATCAAATAAATATATTTAGGAAATAAAAAAGATTTATGATAACACAAGCAATAAGTTAATTTGTGAGAGTTCAATAAACATATTTCACTCTCACTAACCAAAGTACATTAAAAGATCTTACAATACCCATGTTATCAACATGTTTCATAAAAACAAAAGATCTTAATCCCTTGGTCAACATATCAGTAACCATGCTATCTATGTTAGTGCGATTAATAGTAATGTTTCCTTTCTATACTATTTTCTTGACTGAGAGATATTTAATCTCCATATACTTAAATCCATTAGTACTTTTATTAGTCTTAAAAAAAATACAACAAAACTATTGTTACAGTAAATCTTTAGTAGTCTTGAGATGAAATCAATAACACCAAACCTTAAGATAAAATTCTTTAGCTATATAGCCTATGTTGCAACTTCATAGCATGCAACAAATTCAACCTGCATTGTAGATGAAGCTATAAGTATTTTCTTAACATTTTTAGGATACAGCTCCTCCAACTAACATAAAGATATAACTTGAAGTAGATTTCATATCACCTAAGAAACCACCAAATCAAAACCTGGGTAGCCAACTATCTTGATATTGTCTACCTTTCTATATACAAGCATAAAATCCTTTGTTCTCTATAAATACCTTATAACTTTCTTAGTAACCTTCTAGTATTTTAAACCAAGATTTGATAGATATCCACCCAAAGCACCTACTACTAGTTACAAAACTATGTATATATAAGGTTGCTAACTGCATTAGTACAATGTATATTTTTCATATACTCTCTCTCAAAATTATTTTTGGTACATTGATTCAAGTTGAACTTGGGACATTGATTCAAGCTGAACTTGCTACCTTTTAAAATAAATGCATCATCATATTTGTAATTATGCATGTTATACCTACTGAGCACACGATATATAAGTTCTCTAAGAGAGTCCCAAAAATCCATGAGATCTATCTCTATGGATCTCAATACCAAGAACAAAAAATTATGTCCAAGATCTTTCACATCAAAACACTTGAATAATAAATACTTAGTCTCATGTAACAGATAAAGCTTGACCGCTCCATGACTTGGTCTTCATTTGTTTTTGAACCCCTTCTTACTTATTCTTTTTCTCCAACCAAGATTTGAAACTGTTATTCTCACTTTTCTTGTGTCATCTCTTCTTACAAAAGAAATACCAAAAATTTTTCTTAATGGCATCTTAGAACATCCTACACTTTGGGACTAACCTTTACCATACCTTTTTTTAATCTGAGTCTTTCTTAGAAGTACCTACTTAGTAAAAAAATCCTTCTACTCGAGTATGCTCTCATTAGTGGGTTTGGGAGGTTCACTCTCATGTAGAGAGCTAGATCAATATCTTCAATCCACAGGATAAACTCTAAATCATCTCTTTGTCTCTTATAATTGAAGCCAATTAACATTTCAACGGTAGCATAGTTATTGTTCATAGAAAAGAAGACTATCCAAGATAAAAATGTAATATATTATAATTATGATAAAAATGAAAATATCAAAATGCAAGTAATAAATAGTCAAATAGTCTCAATGCAAATGATTATATACATTCTGAGAGTACCAATGCATCATTGCAAGCTTGCCTTTGGACAGAGAATGTAACATGTTAATAAAATCTCTCCATATGAAGCCAAACACAAGAATATACTTGCTTTTGAGAAAAAGTTTTCTTTGAGCAAATAGATTCTCTAAGCTAATGCACACTTTAATATTAAATGCTTCATGTGTATTTCCAGAATTATAACACATAATAACCCCTTTAGGGTGGATCATATATTGTAACCTAAGATCTTGTAACACGAATATATAAAGCAATTTAACAAGTTTTAATAGGTGAACCATTTTGCATTTTGACAGCCAAGCACCTACATTGATTTGTAAAATTCTTCTAAAAATGAGATATTTAATATGCCCACGATAACATTCACATGTAACTAAAATGTATGCAAGTAACTACTCAACATGATGTACATTAACCATAGGCACCTACTTAAGTCACAAAATAACAACCAATTGCATTTATACTAAATGTTTTGAATTTAACCATTATTTATGTTTTTTGCACATATTCTAAACATAATAGCACATAAATCATTTGTTGTAAATCAAGTAAGAAACCATACATTGTATGCATTAAACTTGAATGAAGCCAAAATATAATTTACATCCAATATAAATTTCAGAATATGGCATAAATTATAAACAACTGAATAGCAATAATAATTGAACCATAAAATATAAAATAAATAAATACAATGACAATTATTATTATAATCAACAAGCTTAGATTTAATTTTTGGGCTGCAATTAAACTGAACTCGAGCCTATTATAAATAAGTTAAAAAAGATCTTAGTTCAATAAAAGAGCCCTTGGCTAATTAGCCCAAAGTTAGACTTTGGCTTAAAATCCATAGGCCTAATTGCATCTTCTTCTTCCTCTGTTTCATAGATGCTAAGATTAGGTTATTATTTTTTAATAAACCTGATATAGGATTAGGTAAACCTAATAAAAAAACTTTAATCCATATCAATGTAGGAAAAAAAAATCTCATCCAAGATCAAAAAAACCCTAAGATATCCCTAAGATTTCAGTCCATATAATCTGGACTTATTAGAATTATTTATAAATATGATCATAATAAATATTCATATATCATTAATAAACCAACAGGCATAAAGCCATAACCATCAAAATAAAGTGTGAAATCATATCTCTGTTATAGAAGAACTTGGATTTTGAATCACATATCCCTTCTTTGATACCACGTGTTAGAATTTAAGGATCTTATATAATAATCAGAATACCACAAATAGCAATAATAATAATGTCATATTGTCTTGCCATTACAAGAGAAATAATGAAGTCCCGATGAAGCCTATGCTTTCTCTTCTTGCTCCTTCCTTTGGCGGTGTTTAGAGAAGAGGGACCTAGAGTATTTATAAAGAAATTCTAATAGGTCCTCTCATCACAGGTTACTATTGGACTTTAGGTCTACAAAATACTAACCACATCATCCTATAAAGGTGCAGCCAAGCTCAAACTATATGGATCATAATTTTAACTAACAATGGACTCATCTAACTTATATCATCACACTAAATTTGTCCAACCAGTTTTATAAAATTAAAATCACAACAATTAATAGCAGTCTACATATTGAAAATTTCTAATATATATATATGATTAGGACTAAAAAAATAGCAAGCTCAATTGCATCAGATGGAGAGACAATTTAGTCTTTTTCTTTCAAAAAGAAAAAATAATAAGCATTAGAGTCATCCCACTCATGCAAATAAACCCTAAAATAGCCTCTCCATTGCACTGTTTATTAAGCCTACAGTTTACAGTATTACTGTTGCATCACACTATATTAGAAATCATTAGAATTATGCGATTAGGGAAAAAAAAAAAAGTCTTGGGCACTTTCATTTCATCTATAAAGATATACTACTAAAGTTCTTTAACGACATTGCAAGTGTACATAGCAAAAATGATCAAGTATAAAACATAAATTTATGAGCTAAACATGATCCACATGTTTCGCTGTCCTGAACCAAATGGAACAAGAGTAAGGATCAAGGCTATATGTATTCTCTTCTCTCAAATGGAATAATAGCAAATTCTCAGGGAAGTTTCTAAGAGAGGAGAGACTTTTTCAACATAAAGAAAGATGCCACTTGTTTTGGAATAAAAAGATATGGATGGCATGCTGTTCTTTCCACCCAATGATGAAACTTTCCCAAGTGACCAGAGATTTGAGGATTTACCCAAAAAGCAAAAAGGGGACCATGCTCCCACTTGCACAAGATCATGTGGGAAATCCAATGTGTATTTTTTATTTCCTACCTTTCTTGAGGAACATGAAAGCATAGCTACTACTATATGGGAAACTCTCTCTTAACTAATCATGGGTATTTCTTGCCGTGGCGCAGCTTTCCAACCCCTCCCCTTTCTGAATCTGTGGTGGTTCTTCTACAAGATCCTGGTGATAAAAAGGTGAGGCTGGATTGCTTCAAGTCCAATGCAATAGACTGATGAGAGAGTTAGCTCAGAGACAAGGTCTTTCCTGATATGTACGTTAGTTACCTCGTTACTTTTACTGGCTTGGCTCTAAAGCTAAAATAGGAGAGGGAAGCCAGCCTTCTAGTTTCCTCCATTAAAATATCAGACCAACTGCCCCACCATTGCTTCACCACAGACATTATTTCTCAAAGGTGATGAGACATTTGCAACCCGGATGATTAAACCTCTCTTCTCTCCCCACCTTTAAAAGAAGGGGAGGAAAAGAGAGCAGAAAAAAAAAAAAAAAAAGAGGGGGGGGGGGGTGGAAGCAAAACCTCAACTCAATCCCACCCACTTGACTGTGACCCCCTCCCCCGCCTCGCTCCCCTTTAAGATCAGGCCTTCCCTCTTAATTCCATTCCTTCTCCACTGCTACTTGGATCCATCGCCATCCCTTTCCCTCACATTCCCCTCGCCGACAGTCGAGCAGGACTAATACCGAAGCCTTCGTCCATCGCCCGCATTCCTCGCGCTCCAAATGGGAAGGCACTCCTGCTGCTACAAACAAAAGCTAAGGAAAGGCCTCTGGTCTCCAGAGGAAGATGAGAAGCTCCTGAAGCACATAACTAAATATGGCCATGGTTGTTGGAGTTCAGTCCCTAAACAGGCAGGTAAAGTAGTACTCTACTCTTGCCATGTTCCCACACATGTGGTTGCAATGCATTAGTGATATGACCAAAGTACAGTTGTGGACATGCTAATGCTCTCTCTCTCTCTCTCTCTCTCAAATCCAACATAATTCAGGCCTTCAGAGGTGTGGGAAGAGCTGCAGACTTAGGTGGATAAACTACCTGAGGCCTGATCTCAAGAGAGGCACATTCTCACAGGAGGAAGAGGACCTCATAATTGAACTCCATGCAGGCCTAGGAAACAGGTCTCTCTCTTTTGTGCTTTTTATGGTACAACTGCTGGTTCTGACATGCTTTGGTTTTCAGCTCATTCTTTTTGTTTCCTTTTTTTTCTCTCTCTCTCTCTCTTTTTTGCAACAACAACAACAACAACAGGTGGTCGCAAATCGCAGCACAGTTGCCAGGGAGGACCGACAATGAGATCAAGAACTTCTGGAACTCCTGCATTAAGAAGAAGCTGAGGCAGAGAGGCATTGACCCCAACACCCACAAGCTTCTCGCCGAGCCCGGCGGCGGGGACCAGAAAATCCCTGCCAACATCGGCAAGAATTCTGCAGCCAATGACCTCAGCCTCCTCACCACCACCACCACCTCCTCCTCAGCTGGTCTCAACCCTTCAATACCCAAGCCAGCAGTCCCGGAGAGCTCCAACCCGAAGAATTCAGCAACAGCCGCGAGAGAATTCTTTCTAGACCGCTTCGTCGCTAGCCAGGAGAGCTCATCAAGCTGCCACTCTTCCAATTCGCTTGGCTATTTCCCTCTTCCGCAGTTTGGCTATGCCTCTGACTGTGGTAGCAGTCTCACAGCCTCGGTCGGGCTCTCTGTCAGCCCGAATCCACTCCTGTGGTTTAATCAGAACAGCAGGCTGTTTGATTTGAATCCTGAATTCAATTGCAGCACAGTATCCAATCTAGTCCCATCTTCCTCAAGCTCGGTTCTCTCAGCTTGGATGGGTCTGAAGCCTCTGATCAATCTCCCATCAGAGAATCCTCCACCGAGCTGTGCTGGTATCACTGGCATTTCCTTTTGGGATGCTGGTAATTCTAGCAACAGTAGTGGGAGCAGTAGCAGTGGAATTGAATTGCAGAGCAATAACTCCTACTTTGACGGTGGAATCTTTCCATGGCCAGACTTGGCACCAGATAAAGACACCCAAATCCAGCTTGAAGGGGAGCCCGAGGACCTGAAATGGTCTGAGTACCTCCATGGTGCCTTCCCAGTATCAGCAGCAATCCAAACTCAGAGCCAGCCTCTGTATGGTGACATCAAAACAGAGAGACAAGTCACAGTGGATGGCTTGAGTTCTTGTTATCAGAATCAGCAAGTACAGCAGCAAATGCAAGCTTCAGACATCTATGGCAAGGATTTCCAGAGAGTTTCTGAGGCTTTTCAACCGATTTAGATTGCGAGAAGATACGTAGAGCTGAGAAAGAGAATGATACCAAAGCTGTCCTATGAACAGAATCTTCCATTTCCGAGTGCTCGAGTAATAAAAAAGAAATCCTTCTTCTAAATTTTTACAGGTGTGTGCGCCATAGATTTTTCTGCTGTAAATAGGTCTAATGATACAAAAAAACTTGAGCAGCTCTTCAGCTTTGAATATTTGTGCAGCCTGAGTGCGACTAGGTGCCAGAATAAAGCTTTGTTTCAGTGTCTTTTTCTTTTTCCTCTGTCCCTGTATTCCTTGCAAATTCTTATATTGCGATTCTCTCTTGTAAACAATCAAAATCTCTACTTTTTGCTTGTTTGGGTCATCTTCCACTCTCCTTTTCTTTACTGCAAATAGCATATCAAAGTAACATATCAGAAGGCATGGTTTCATATCAATAACTCTCTGAGAAACAAAATGTTTTCAACTTTTCCAGCAGGTCTGTAAATGTTCTGTAGACCTTATTTATACCTGTCTACCTCTCGTTTGTTCATGTGATAGCTACTCGAATAAATGCTCTCTACATCAAGGGAAAGCTTTGGAGGCAAGGCATCCGGAAGCTTTGTTCCTACTGCCTAACAAGGCCAGCCAATCGCCCTCTCACCAATAAGAAAAGCAGACCATCTCCCAAGAGACAAATAGGGATCCATGCCGTTCACCCAATAGTCTAGAGATAGTGACCCTTAATTCCATATAGATCATAAGCCATGTGATCTAGTCGCTTTTACCTCTAGGCATTATCTTAAAGCCCACTTTACTCTGGAAAGCTAGAAGCTTGCAGATCAAGGGAAAGCATTAGGCACATGCCTATGTTTTGGACTGCCACTTGCATGCATGTTGGTGACTCTGGTGGAGAGAAATAGATGGCATAGATTGCTTCTTTATCCATGTTAGCTTTGGTAGTTATCATCCACACCCTAGTATATTTGCTTAGCTATTATGCTCTTTTTGTAGGGTATTCCCATCTAGCACATCGACTCGTGAGACGATATTACTACATGCACATCAATCTGTTAAGAGTGTGTTTGCGTGCAAGCTCACACGTGTGCATGCATGCGTGAGCCCCTTTGATGAGCTCCTCTTGAAGCTGATACCTTCATGGAAGAGAGTGGGAGGGGCATGAAAGTTTTTTCTTGATATGGATGTGTGTTCGCTAACCACATGATCTAGTGCTGAGAAAAAGCAAAAGGAAGAAAGGAGTTCAAAAGGAGAGAGTGGGTCTATTCCTCCCTAAAAGCACTTGGTCCTGAAGGCTCATTTCAAATTCCCAATATTCTTCTTTTCTCTCTCCATGCAGCAACTTGCCATCATAAGTCCCACTTTGTTAACATGGCAGACCTGATAGGGATGAGCCAGCATGCATCAAGAACTTTCTTACGTGGATTAATCGAGTGAACAAAGTGACATTGGATGAAACAAGGGACCAAACATTCACTCAGGATCATCAGCAGACGAAGAAGGAATACCAGAGATGAAATATTCACTTTAATGCAATTCACCAACTACATGATCATAGCTAACATACTCGGCATCTCGTGGGCATGACTCTGGTAGGGGATGTCATGGGGAACAAGCATGGCATGTTCCTCGCACAGCATGGACAAACTAATGTGCCCCATTAATTTTTTGTGGCCCTTATGTCTAGTAGAAATGCATGTGAGCTGTATAGTTGGATGCTTTTACTTGATCTGGAGGAACTCATCACTTAAAAAGAAGGGGATGGAACCCTCATGAAACAAAGGCTGGACAAGAGTGTTAGATAAAAATGGTCCATGAAATTTGATCTTTATGCATCACCATAGCAATTATGGAGGACTGAGTGATGCTCTTTCCAGGTAAGGAACCTTGTGCCCCAACAGGATTGACATTACAACGATGCCAGCAATTTCGATCAGGCCAATGGTTACAAGCCTCCAAAGATGATCTGCAGCAGGGTGTTGGAGCAAATGTTAGTTAATGGAAGGAGAATACTTCTATATGATACAAGTAGAGAAAGCGTAACTAGGTGATAAGCATTAGAGAAATGATCCAATAGGTAATTATTTGTATATAGTAGTAGCACATAGGCAAGACTTATAAGATAGTTTCACTTTTAGAATTGTATGCCAGTGCCTCATTATCCAATATGAAGTCTATGTGCACAAATTGATGTACCAAAAATGTTTATAAAAGAAAGAAAAAAAAATACTAGCCAGAAAGCAGTCAGTCAAATGGCCAAGTTCAAACCTATGTAACAGATGAACACAGGCAAATCTTTCTCCCTTGCACCAAGTTGCCTAGACTCTCTTTTTTCCTGGACAAGTTCATTATCCAAGTCCAAATTCTTGAGTAATTGATTCCTTTATATTTGCAAATATACTGCGGCTCTCCTTGTAAATATAAGCTTGATTCCAATAAATGCCATGGGGGAAGAATCCTTCCCTCAGGTTTTCCTCAAGAAAACTATACTGCAGCTCACATATATTTTATCTGCTGAGTGCAGCATGAAGAACTCCATGGAGGTTGCACATCCTATTGTTCTGACCCAAGTACACTTAACAGCAGAGTTCTAGCGAAATGGCCATATAATCAGATGTCTGCATCACAAATGACAGTATCTCTCATTTGATATTTGACACTTTGTTTGATCACTTGTTAGCCAATAATGCTTGAGGAACTTCACAAAAGAATTCATGCTGTACCCTGTCAAGGAGGCGACCTAACAATGAAGTGCTACCATTCAAAAGGCTGTGGTCTGGAGGCACAGCAGAGATGCAATCACCGTTCATGCCAACGGGCATTAGAAACTAATTTCCCACCAAGCATGCATTCTTTAGCAGTAACGAATATGACAGACCATGTCTTATGCGAGAAAAATGATTAAAAGTAGCGCGTGGGGACTGGAAGAGCCGGGAGAGAGAACAAACCATGCCAATGATACAAGGAACAAGACAAAATCTTCTACTCCTTCAAATATCTTGAGGAAAACAAAGACAACCTCTCATGAATGCGTGAAGACACACAACAAAATTCAACAAAAGAAAGGCGAATATCAAGAGTTACTTGGAACATGAAGTAGAAACCAAATTTATGCTAAAAACTACAATCAGATAGGCGGGGGAATTGACTTATCAGGAATTCTTGTGCCAGGGAAAGAATTATCCAAGCTTCAGGCCTTACATTCTGAGAAACTCCTCACTGGGAAATGAAATTAAAATAACTGGAGTGAATCGACTTCAGAAGGCTTGAGTAATAGAAGGCTCCTAAATTTTTGCAGGTGTGACAGGTTTTTCATGCGTTAACAGGCTTGATTACACAAACTTCGGTAGCACAGAAGGAGTGGGATTAAGAGCAGGAAATAAAGGAGTTTATTTCAGTGTTTTCTTTTCTTCTGTCCTTGTTTTCCTTTCTTCTGCAAAGTAGAATTTCAGATCAGTCTCTCTCTGTGTGATAGGGATGCCACAACCATGGCTCAAAGCCTAGGCCTCTTGATCCCAAAAAAAGCCCACGCTTGTCATGAGTGGAGAGTGATGCCAACCAGCTCTGACAATGCTGGTTCACATATTGTATATACTTCTGATGACTTGATATTTATTAACACATTGGATATCTGCTTTAATGAATTCATTAGGACACAAGTTTGATCCTGCAGTTGGTCTTAACCAGAGTTCAAGTGCATGCCAACTGATGGAAGGGGGGAATACATCCATGATATATGCAGAGAATGCACAAATAGATGATAAGCATTGAAGAAATGATCCAGTAGGTAATCAGCAGATATTACTTTAATATATGAGCACATAGAATATATTGATGGGACAGTCTAACCTCTAAATGATCGGCTTTTCACTTCTAGAATCTTTCACGGTTAATAATACAATATATTGTGTTAATGATGTGATGCAACCAATGTGCATGCCACGATTTGCTGAAAATGTTCACCGAAGCAAAAGGAGAAACTAAACAGGGAATTCAGTCAATTGGCCATGTTCAAATCTATATAACAGATGAACACTGGCAAAGTCTCTCCTTTTGCTTAGAAAACAGAACATTTATCTTAATGTTCCTCCTTTTTCCTTCATATAATTTTGTATCATATCATCAGTGTGCTGCTGTAACAGAAGCCTACTTGATGCATTGACTCCTTTAGAAATGAAGCTTCAATGCAGGAACAAGAGTTTTTAATCTCATCTGCTTTCATTTTCTCAAGAGGAAAAAGTTCCTATGCTTTCTAGGGCAATAACTTTTATATTCTAGTGGCTCTGCATCACTTCTGAGAAGTTCTTTGTTTAGATGTTCACATCCTTCGGTTTGATCACTTGTTAGCAACATCAATAATGTACGATTGAAAAAATGAAAAAGAAAAAAAAAGAAAAAAATCATAATTATATTCATATTATAGCCTATTCAGGAGGCTTATCAATTCGGTGCCACTGTTCAAGGTTATATTAAGGAGGCAAAAATAATCAAACTACCACAGTTAATGCCATCATGTATCAGAAGCTCGGTTACCAACCAAACATAAATTTTTCAAGCAATAAGGAGTATGAAGGATGCCATTGTCTTATACAAGTACGAATTTAATATAGAAAGTTAAAATGGGACTCAGGCATTGTGGGGAGCAAGAGGAGAGAATAAACCATATCAATAATACTAGGAAGAGGCCAAGATCTTACATTCCATCAACCGTTCTTGTCTTGTCTTGTGGAAAAGGAAGACAAACTCTCATGAATGCAAAAGGACAAAAGAAAACAAATATAACAAAAGAAAGCAAAGATCAAGAGCTATCAGATACATGAAGCAGAAGACCAAGTTGTATAAACAGCCGAAAACTGAAAGGAGGGAAAAAATTGACTCGAGCATCAAGAATCCTCGTGATAAATATGAAAGGAAATATTACCCATGCTTTGGGCCTTACATGAAGGGTAAATCCTTAGATTCTGGGCATTGACACTGAAATCCTCAGATAACTTCAAAATTTTGTTCATATTCCTGCAAAATTAGCTAAAATTTTCATTGATAAAAAGTTCCTTGACATCATAATTATTGGTCAATCGCTGTCAGCTTTCCCAAACATGACATCCACATAAACGTAAGTGCACCAGAGTTGGTGAAACCAGCAGCTGACTTAAATTATGTTCCTTCTACAGCAGAATCTTTTCCACAAAATGAATTTTCATTTAACTCAGCAAGAGTTAATACCAAAAAATGAATGGTTCTGATAAATTGGAAAAACATATTGAAATAGGTGTTACTGTTCAGATGTAGATAGGGCAGTCCTGAGAGACCAAATTCAACAATAAATACCACAGGCCTGAAAATTTGGTCCTGTAAACCTTGAAACAAATGGATTCACACGAACCCACAACAAAGAGAATATTGCAGCAAGTAGAAGTGACCAAACTATGACAACCGTTGGGATTCGTTGCTGGCAGACCACCAAGCCCTTCAAGAATGGGTATAGATGAATGATCACCAAGGATGAGAATAACAACTTAGCAAACAGTAGACCCCAAGTGCCATAACCACTATTGATAGCAGAGGAGATCCCAAAGATCATAGCACATAAATTAATAAGAATTATTGTTGTTGGCAATATCAAAAGAGAAGTCCATCTAAGAGCACATAGCTCCTTGAGATCATTTTCAAAAGACTTTTCAGTCAACACGGTCAAATTGGATGTCTTCCCCACTAAGATCTTCATTGGCCCATAAATAACTGCAAATAAGTGGGATGAAACCCCTCCAAGCACCCAGAACTGCTGACTTCTCCACCACTCCTGGGTCCCAACACCACTCCATCTCATTTCAAGAAAACCCGTGGCAATAATTGTGACTAAAAGAAATGTGAGCAAAATGCTTCCAATATTACCAATCTGCAAGTTTAGAATGCGTTAACAACATTTATAAGATTTATAACATGGATGACATACAAAGCAAACACTTTTCCGAATTTCCTTGTTTTCTTGGTTTGTAAAGAAAAAAAAATGTAGTTGAGGTTTTTTACTCAGTTCATGCAACATACCAGTGGAACAATAAATTTTCCAGTGATAAGGCAGACAGCTGGTAAGGTGCAGTATATAACCAGAGGAATGGATATGATGGGATAAATGGTAGCATTGATGTAAGCTATTCTTTCTAACCACCTAAGCTTGCCACCATATGCATACCATATCGGGCAATACCGGCTTAAAAGGATCTCAACTGAGCCAAGGGCCCACTGGAGTGACTGATTTAAACGGTCTGCGAGACTGATTGGTGCAATTGCCTTAAAAGCAGGACGAAATGGCATGCAATAGATCGACCTCCATCCTCGGGCATGCATCTTAAGACCCGTAAGGATATCTGAAGTTAGGGAGCCATACATCCAACCAATCTGTGCACAACAAGGATAAATTAGCGATTCAAAGAAAAGGTAACTCGTACATATTCAAACCTCATTTTTTTAAAGATACCTTTGGCTAACTTTGATCCTGAATGTATGCATTAAGAAACACAGATTCAAAAACACACACCCAGAATAATGGAATGTACCAAAAAAGGAAGAACTAATAGCAGATTATGGGGATCAATTAGGATACAAAAGGCAATTACCTCTCTTCCCCAAGCAGTGTTCTCTTCATAGTCACAGCTTATTACATGAATTGCTTCTTTTAAGAGATCTTCTGGTATCACTGATTTTGAGAATCTATCATCCTTGACCATTATTGAAACTATAAAAGTTAGTGACTGACCAAAAGACTTCTTCAAGCTCAGAAAAAGAGAAGGATTTTCCATTTCAAGACTGCTTGGCTCCAAGTCATATATGCTTAAGATGTTCGACTCCAGATGTATGGTAGAGGCACTACCACAGCCACCATCAAAGTCTTTCTTTCTTGGTCTATCCCAGCTAAATCTGCAACGTTTCGGCTCTAAAGGTGGGTCATAACCATAAAAGGCTTTCCTGTTAAAGAAACACCCAGTGCCCACATAGAAGGGCCCTTGTATTCCATCAAGACCCTTCAAGTTTATCTGCCAAAAAAAGGGGATTTTCATAGATCATGATCACAAATTACAAACCAATTCATGAAGAAACCCATCCATTGAATTGGTTTGCTGAAAAGAATTTTATCAAATGGGATTTTTTTCATAGCAACAGCGATGCTTGAACACAGTTATAGTAGGCAAGTGCCCGAATTGATGCATGCCAGCAAGGGAGTAGTATGTGGAACAGATTGCATTGTACCCTTGGAATTTGCAAGCAAATGTTTCTTGACAGCAAACTGACTTGCTATAGAGTAGATGCAACTCAAAAGAATGTCTTGCTCAAATAATAAAACTTACACTAGTCATTATCCATACATGAATTTATTTATGAAAATGATTCCTGATTATACAGGCATTTTCATCTTTTTCCTAAAAAAATAAAGAAAAAACGATATAGAATCATAGATATTGATCATGAAAAATCATGGAATATGTGCTATTAAATGCTGCATAAATTTCTTTGCTACCCATGCAAGTCTACAAGTGCAAAATTTCGGTCCTCTAACAAGTCAGTCGTCTTAATGCATATGGATCAATTCTGGAAGGTATGTTGGAACCATTGCTGCTGTGATATACGTGTTAAATGAATAAATTCATCATGAATGAATGTAACTACATGCATGATTGCTTAAATGCATGCGATGTAGGATGAACATCAATCATGCAAGCATGTACATCCAGATCAAGAATCCAAACATCTACATACAAGTGTGATACACATTCATGTTCCAATTAATGCTTGGCTTGGCTATGTAATCAGGGTTTATGTCATAATACCAAATCTTCATGGCCTTCTAGGTTGATATATATTTGGGATTACAGTTATTAAGTTTGTCACAAAATGAATTTAAATCTAGTAGAAAGGAAACTGTGGTTTGTATTGATATGTTGACTCACATCATAGAAAATTGAATTGCGGCTAGCATATCGATCACCAGCATCAATACCATCAAATCTTTGCGGAAACTGAACAAAGCATGCCTTCTTTGTGATGCTGGGATCCATCATAAAGCACATGGCTTCTAGGAAAGCTTTGTTGTTGTTGACATAGTGATTGTAGTTAAGGTTTAGAATATATGTTCCATTTGTAAGAATGGCAGAAACTCGAACCTGCAGGTTGATCAATAGATTCCTCAATTGATGAATCAGCATTTATATTTATAATGCCTCAATTGTTGAATCAGCATCAATAATCTACCAGAGAATTTAAAGCTCCTGCCATGTTGTTGTGTTGGTACCCTGGACGCTTTTCACGGGAGACATAAACAAGCTGCGGAAGTTCTTTACCCTCACTGTCATGCAGGTCACCATGGCCCAGTAGTATCTACACCAAGGCACTCATTGCAATACATCACACAAATTAGCGCATGGTGCGAACAAACAATTATTGTACACAGCCTAACATATAGAAGAAAAAAAAGAAATGGAGATAAAAACCTGAATCATTCCTGGATGATCTTGAGTGCTATTTCCAGGCCATGGAGTGCCATCTCTCATAATCCAACCATCACAACAGACATTTTGAAACTTTGCAACTAGGAAATTGATCTGGACTTTGAATTCCTCATATTGCCTCTGAAGACATTGTAATCAGAGCATAAACTTAACAAATCCCTATAAATTACAATGACCCACACATGATTGAACAACAGATAGAACCTTCTGAAAGTAAACCAAACTACAGTGCTCATTTTTTATGACTTTTCTCCTTTTTTTCTGACAACAGAGATTTGTTCATGTACAGAAGATACAAAAAGGGATGACAAGAACCTAGTATAATGGAATCAAACTAACAATTCATGACATCACATAATCATGCAATCATCCTATGAACATCTATCATTTTCGCTCCTACATGGCTGCCACCAAATAAGCGTCCCTAGTGCCATTAGCATATCCATCTAGAGGTAAAGAAAGTCCTCCACAAGATTCTTATTCATCCACAAAAATGTAAAAATTAAATCAATTTGTACCAGACTTCACAAATGGCAATGCCTAATGAACCTTCAAGTTTTAAATGATGATCAAATTTCAACTATGCTAGACAAAGTAGAAGCCAGCTAATACTAAGGAAGTGATCACCAGGCATAAGAGTTCGTTTATATGAAATTGTAAGATCTTCAAATTAAATAAACAATATTTTTTACCAACCTAGCGAAATTAGATAATCTAAATCCTTATGAGGGGTTGTCTTATTCCAATTTTTCTTTTAAAAATTTTGAAAACAAAAAAAACAATTTACCTCAAGAAATTAATCTTTTTTACCCCAAGTCCCCAATATTTTCAAAAGCTATTGAAGTATATCCTTTGTTCTCCAAAAATAGCAATACTAGTGATGTTCAAACAATGAAGAATCAAGAAGGCTCGCAAGGATAATCATTAGAATTGATTAGCAGGCATTTTTGCTCACAATTTTAGGCTATTTTTGAATACAATTTCGATATTTTGGAGTATGAATTACGAAGTCTTCAGATATTCATAATTTTTTCAGTAGTCCAATCATTTGCAACCCATAAGAGCAGCTCTGACTTGAGGAATATTAATTCCAAATTATGAGAATCCTTGTATGTACTTGAAAGGAGGATAAAATTGAATGAACAAAAATTGCATAGAGCAAAAATAGGCAATAACAACTTTAGTTTCAAGTCCCGCGGGACGTCATGTGGGACACTAAGATGGGTTGCTGTTGCAATTGTCATAGAACTTCCAAAAATGTCAATATGTTTTGCCATTTAACTGCTTGCAGCTAGAACAAAATTAAGAGATGAAAATGTATGGTTCCACTCTTTATGTTGGGGTACCACATCCAAAACTCAAAAAATATAATCTCAATAAGTAACTTATGCATGCACCCAAACTGAAAACACAACTCCAAGCCACTGACTACTAAGTGGTACATCAAACTAATCAAATGTAACATCATAGGCAGCTCCCTTAAATGATCAGATTTGCTTATTTTTAGCCAAATATATATGGCAGAGGATCTCTAATTCCTCATGAATTCCCACAGATAATCATGCTTCTCTTTGACCTTGAGTTGCATTTCTTCTTCTATTCCAACTCTCCTAATAATTCAACTCATGAAGGAGATACTTCTCAAATCTGATAGATCTTTACTATGGAAAGTCAGTTGAATTTATGGCCTAAAAGCCATAGCATAACTGCTCTCCAAATCCAAACTTTTTATATTGATTTCTTCATTAGTCACCAACTTAACATTAGAGTAATCTCACTTATCTGTCAATTGTTGTCGCTCACAAAATATGAGCTGTTCAAACAAATCTTGGACTGATTTTCCAAAACATCTGGCTCTCTCTTAAGGAGATTTGATTTGCTATTCAAGATTTTCAGTAATAAATCATGAAAGACCAAATCATGCCGTTCTTTATTAATATATCAATCTCAAATCAAATCTTTAGTTTGCCAAACATCCTTAAGTCAAATGGTTAGGATCCCTCTCCTCCTGGGAGATGTCTAGGGTTCAACACCCGGTGGTGGCATCTCCACCGTATTTCTCAAGAAAAAGAATCAAACCTTACTTCTTTTGTAACTGGTATTCAATAATTACCTAGTAAATCACATGATACACTTCAATATGGAACAATATGAATTGAGTAGAGGCCAACAATCATCAATATGTGACACTTGCTGAGATCAAATTGAAGGGTAATGTACAATACATGCTGACAGCTTGACCCTTGGAACTTCTTTAGATCTTTAATCATCTATTAGGACATAAGTAGGATGATATTTGCTCATTCTGTCGATAAAACAAAACAGTATCAGTTACATTATTCACATACAGATTAGCGGTCATGTATGCATGCAGCATGAAAAACTCATACACACACTTTTGGAGCTGTTTTTAAAACCGGTGCCATTTGACACCGGTTTTACACATTTAGTGTCGGAACCAAACATTTTGCAAACAAAGGATTAAAATGAAAAATGTCATTTCAAATAGTGTTTTCCATGTCCACCGTAGTGACACCTCAGTAGGCAGGTGTGCCGAGTGGCGCTTCAGAAACGCCACTTGAAGTGGGAGGGTGCTCAGGCACGAGAGTGGGACCGAGAGTGGGAGTAGGAGGGGGCTCGGCCGTGAGAGTGGGAGGGAGAGGGGGCTCGAGCATGAGAGTGGGACCAAGAGTGAGAGTGGGAGGGGGCTCGAGCATGAGAGTGGGACCGAGACTAGGAGTGGGAGGGGGCTCGGGACCAAAAGTTGGAGCAAGAGGGGGCTCGGGCGCGAGAGTGGGAGTGGAAGGGGGCTCGAGTGTTAGGTTGATGGCGCTTAGAGAAGCGCCACTCGGCACCCCTTGCTCGCTGAGATGTCGCCATGGTGGACGTAAAAAATGCCATTTGAAATGGCATTTTTCAAATGGCGTTTTTCACTTTAACCCTTTTTTTTGTAAAATCTTTGGTTCCGACATTAAACGTGTAAAATCGGTGTCAAATGACACCCAGTTTTAAAAATAGCTCAAAACTTTTACCAGTCCTACAATTAAATTAAGTGATCATCAGGGATTAGGATTTGTTGAATAGAGAATTATGAAAGATTAACTATGGTTTCACAAGCAAACAAATGTATACTTCCATCAGGTTGTAGGCAATTTGTCGATCGTAAATGTAGTTCAAAAATAACAATTAAAAAAGAAAAAAATATGTATCAAATAATACAACCACAAAGGCTTATTACCTTTATTGTCCTTCGTTCCTTAGCAAATGTTGGACATATATTGTACTTCAGATAATCTACTTTCTCTGAGAAATAGCATTCAGGAGCCCTTGGTTCAATATTGAACCTTTTACAGAATGGCACCCATTTCCTAGCAAACTGACAGGTTAGTGATAGGGTTTCAAGAGTCAACAATGAAGCCCCATCATCAGAGACATAACATGTCATCCTTTCTGCTGGATAATCCACAGCCAAGATTGAGAGCACCGTGTTTGAAGTGATAAGGGGTGGTTCTTTCAGTGGATCCATAGTTGTAACAAACACATCAATGTATGCAAGACGGCATGGTTTTCCTGGTTGGTCATATCTGAAAAGAAGATGATTACACACATTACAACTTGACAGGAAACAACAACAACAAAGACTTAATTCTAAACTAGTTGGGATCAGCTATATGAATCATTATTCTTCATTAACCTCTATTCTGAGTCATATTTTTTGTAAGATACAAAAATTTTAAGTCTTTCTTTACCACTTCCTCCGATGTGATTTTTAGTTTACCTTTACCTTTTTTTTTTTATATATATCAAGTCACCCTTCCGCACAAATACATTTCTAGGTTTATGTTGCACATGTCAAAACCATTTAAGTCGTTCTTCCCTTAATTTATCATCGATTGGAGCTACCTCTATTTTTTTATGAATATTTTTATTTTTTATTTTCTCTTTTCTTATATTACAATACATCTATTTTAACATTCTTATTTCCACTACATTCATCTCTTATATATGTATTTTTCTAACTGTCCAATATTCTATGCCATACAGTATAAAAGATCTTATGACTATCCTATAAAACTTTCCTTTCAACTTGGTAGGTACTTTACGATTACATAATATTCGAATTGCACTTCTTCATTTTATTCAACCTACTTTAATCTTATGGACAACATCAACCTCAATCTCTTCTTTCTTACGAATAATCGATCCTAAATACCAAAAATGATTATTTTTAGTAACTTCATGGTTTCTAATTTATACTTTTTATTTATCTTCATTTCTAATTATATTAAAATTGAATTATATGTATTATGTCTTCGTTCTACAACTCAACTCAACTCAACTCATCTAAGCCTTTTCCCAACTACATGGGGTCGGCTACATGAATCTGCTTCTCTACTCTGCTCTATTCAGGACCAAATCGATATTTAAATTACAAATAGTTATATCTTTTTTACTTATTTCTGTCCATGTTAGTTTAGGTCTATCTCTACCTCTATCCTTACCATTAATTGTTAAAAGATCACTCTTTCTAACTGGAGAATCTAAATGTCTACGTTATATATGTCCAAACCACCGTAATCGATTTTTCCTCATTTTATCTTCAATTGGAGCTACTCCTATCATTCTCTTATACGTTTATTTCTAATTCTATCTTTTAAAGTTTTACCACATATCCATCTTAACATCGCATTTCTGTTACACTTAATTTATTCACATGTTGTTTCAATATTGCCCAACAGTCTGTTCCATATAGCATAGCTGGCCTAATAGCAGTTTTATAGAATTTTTCTTTCAATTTTAATGGAATGCGCTGATCATACAATACTTCTGAAGCACTCCTCCATTTAATCCATCTTGCTTTAACTCTATGATTCACATCTTCACCTATTTCACCTTCTTACTGGATAATTGATCCCAAATACCTAAATTTTTCACTCATTGCTATCTCTTGGCTTGCAATCTTCACTGTTTCTTCATTTGTATTTCTACTTCCACTAAAATTACATTTCATGTATTCAGTTTTAGTTCTATTAATCTTAAAACCTTTAGATTCTAAAGCCTCTCTCCAAATCTTTAGCTTAGCATTTACTCCAGATTTAATTTCATTAATCAATACTATATCATCTGCAAATAACATATACCATGGGATATCATTTTGAATATGTTTGGTTAATTCATCCATAACTAATACAAAAAGATAAGGACTTAAGGCAGATCCTTGATGTAAACCTACAGTAATTGAAAACTCACTAGTTTCTTCTATTATTGTTTTAACAATAATTATTGCTCTATTATACATATCTTCTATCAATTCTATATACCTTTTGGTAACTCTTTTTTTCTCTAAAACCTACCATATTATTTCTCTTGGTACTCTATCATATGCTTTCTCTAAATTAATAAAGACCATATGAAGGTCTTTTTTTTCTTTTCTCTATATCTCTTCATTAATCTTTTTAATAAATAAATAGCTTCCATAGTCGATCTTCCAGGCATAAATCCAAATTGATTATTTGACACTAAAGTTTCAGCTCTTAATCGATTTTCTATTACTCTCTCCCATAATTTCATTGTATGACTCATTAGTTTAATCCCTCTATAATTTACACAGTTTTGAATATCTCCTTTATTTTTATATACGAATATTAATATGTTTTTTCTTCAATCATTCGGCATTCTTTTAGTTGCTACAATCCTGTTAAATAAGTTGATCAACACTCCAATTTCTCCTAAGCCTTTCCAAACCTCAATAGGAATCGCATCTGGTCCTAATGCCTTTGCATTTTTTATTTTACTCAAAGCCTTTTTAACCTCAAACATGCTAAATCTACAAAAAATTTATGTTCATTTGTTACTCCTAGATTATCACATCCTTCTACCCTTAAATTTACCAAATTATTTTTATTTAATAATTTTTTTAAATAACTTTTTCATCATTTTTTTATCTCTTCTTCTTTTACTAAGACTCATCTTCATCCTTAATACATTTAATATAGTCAAGATATTTTATTTTCTTTTCTCTTAGTTTTGCTAATTTATATGTATTCTTTTCACATTCTTTCGTATCTAGTCTATTATATAAATCATCATAGGCTTTAAGTTTGGAGTTACTTACCGCTTTTTTAGCTTATTTCTTTGCATCCCTATACTTTTTAAGACTTTCTTCATCCCTAGCCTCTTACCAAATTTTATAGTGTCTTTTTAAGCTTGATGACAGCTTAAACTTCCTCGTTCCACCATCAAGTTTCCTTTCCTACTAGTCCTATTTCTTTTGATTCTTCTAGAACTTCTTTTGCTATATTTTTTGTGCATTTAGTTGCTTTTTTCTATATTAAGTTGTGATCAATATATATATTCATAGTCATTACTCTTACTAACTTTTCTTTAAATAATTCTAGTTTTTTTTCCTTTCAAATTCCACCGTTTAATTTTTGAATTAATAATTTTACGTTCTACTCTATATTTTATTTTTATCCATGTCTGCTACCATTATCCTATGTTGTGAAGTTAAACTTTCTCCTGAAATAACTTTATAGTTTTTGCATGTTATTTTATCTCTTCTTAGTTAAGAAAAAGTCTATTTAACTTTTATTAGATCCATTTTTAAATGTTATTAAATATCCATCTCTCTTTTTGAAACAATTGTTTGCTATTGTTAGATCATATGCCACTGCAAAATCTTATAAACTTACACCGGTTTCATTCCTATCTCCATGTACCATTTCATATCCTTCATGTACCATTTCATATCCATCCCTCTGTTTACCTACATGTCCATTAAAATCTCCTCCCAAATATATCTTTTCTTCTTATGGTATTTCTTGCATTACTTCATTTATGTCTTCCCAAAATTGTATCTTAGTTTTGGTCTAATCCTACTTGTGGTGCATATACACTAATTATGTTAATTATATTATTCTCAATTATAAATTTTAGTGATATAATCCAATCTCCTTTCCAGTTACCTTAACAACATATTCCTTAAAATTCTTATCTACAGTTATTCCTACTTCACTTCTATTTTATATTTTTAGTATAATATAATTTATATCCTGTATTCTCTATTTCTCTAGATCTTTCGCTTACCCATTTAGTCTCTTGTAAGCATATTATATTTATTTTTCTCCTAATCATAGTGTTAACTATCTCCATAGTTTTTACCTGTTAATGTTCCTATGTTCCATGTTGCTACTATAAGCTGACTATCATGGACTAGCTTCTTTACCCGCACTCGTCCATAATGCAGGAACCCTTGCTCACTTATCACTGCACCCGGGCGCCGGTGTGGCACCCCTTGCCCATTTTTCGAAACATTCGGAGGCAGATGCAATGCGTCTCTTAACGGGGGGACGTCCTAGCCCTTCGCATAGTTTGATTTACCATATTCATGTTTTAAAGGTTCTGACAGAGTTTTACGCTGGCTGTCAGCTACTTAACGCAACCCTCCTTCTTTACCCGAGCTTGGCACCAGCCTTGGCGGAGCTGTCTTCGTTCTACTTAACCTAAAATATTTCGCCATAATTCTAACTTATAATTAACTCCATTCTTAATTTGATATACTAGTATTATATCATCTGCAAATAATATATATTATGAATATATCATTTTGAATATGTCTACTAAGCTCATTTATAACTAGAATAAAAAAATAGAGACTAAAAGCAGATCCCTAATATAAGCCTACTATGATAAAAAATTTGTTAATATTACCATTAATAGTTCTTACACTACTAACTGCCCCATCATACACATCTTTTATCATGTTAATATACTTAACAGATATTTCTTTCTTTTATAGCACCCACTATAAGATTTTTCTAGGAACCCTATCATATGCCTTTCCTAAATCAATAAAACCATATCAAAATCTTGTTTCTTTGTTCCATACATCTTTATTACCTCCCAAAGAGGAAAATTGCTTTTCTGGTCGACTTTCTACCATAAAACTAAATTGATTCTTTAATATTTTTGTAGTACGTCTCAACTTATCTTTAATTACTCTCTCCCAAAGTTTTATAGTATAACTCATGAGTTTGAAACCATAATAATTAAAGCAGTTTTGAATATCTCCTTTATTCTTATAAATTAATACTATAATCCTCTTCTTCTATTCATTCAGCATCTTTTTAGTTTCTAAATCCTATTAAATAAATTTGTCACCCACTTTATTCTAGTATCACCAAAATATTTCTAAACTTCTATAAGAATCTTATCAGGTCCTACAGCTTTTTTTTCTTTTTATAACCTTATTTACTTCAGATGTCCTAATTTTACGAGTATACATCGTAACTTTATCCTCAATAAAGCTAATATAGCATCCTACATAATTTACATGATTTTAATTTAATAATTTATTAAAATAACTTCTACTTCTTTCTTTAATCTTTTTTTTCTTAACCAAAACATTTTTGTAATCTTCAATGCATTTAACTTGAAACATATCTTTAATTTTTGTCCTTACTCTTTCAATTCTATATATGTCTTTTGCCTCATCTTTAGTTTCTACCTTGTGGTATAATTCTTCGTATGCCTTATATCTAGCCTTTTGCATCGCCTTTTTAACTTCTTTCTTAACTATCTTATACTTTTCATATGCTTCTCCTTTCTTATGTTTAGGTAGTTTTCTACATTACTCTAGCGTTAACTGTTAATTCTTTTCTCATTCCATCATCAAGTTTTCTTTTCATATGATCCTTTTCCTTTTGACTCTTTTAATACCTCTATGGCTACTTTTCTAATACTATTAGCCATCTTTTCCCATATGATATTAATCCCTCCATTTATACCCTATTTTCTTCATCACTTTATCTTCAAAAGATATTAGTTTTTCTTATATCAAATTCCATTGCCTAATCCTTGAATTTTTATACCTTGTAGTCTTTCTCCTCCATTGTTAAATACATGCATCCATAACCATTAACCTATATTGTGTAGGTAGACCCTTACCCGGCATAACCTTTCAATCTTTCCAAGAAGAAAAAAAATTATTTGACTAGCATTATATCCACTTTTAAAAATTATCAAATGATACTCCCTTTTTTTTAATATGTATTGGCTAATACTAAATCATATGAATCGCAAACTCTAAAATAACATTTTTCTCGTCAATTCTATCTACAAGACCATAACCTTTATAGAATCTTTCAAAACATATATTATACTTCCTACGTGTCCATTCAAATCTTTCCTATAAATATTTTTTCTTCAGTAGAAATCGCTTAAATTAGTCCATTCATATTCTTCCAAAAACTTTGCTTTGTTACACTATCTAAACCTACTTAAGAAATATAAGCACTAATAATATTTATTGACTCCTGATCTATTACTAATTTAATTAAAACTATTCTATCTCTATAGGAAATCCCGGATGAGCAATCTTAGAAGGATTTTTAGGAAAGTTTAATGGAGGAAACCAGAATTAATAATCTGAAGAAAATCAAGGTCAATAATTTTTCTAAGTTTAGTGAAAGAAATCAGGGTCAATAATCTTTCCAAGTTTAGTGAAAGAAATTAGGGTCAATAAACTTTCTAAGTTTAGTGAAAGAAATCAGGGATTATAATCTTTCCAAGTTTAGTGAAGAAAATCAAGGTCAATAATCTGAAGGAAATCAAGGTTAATAATCAATCCTTAAAGTTAAGGGAATTAGCTAAATTTTTTCCTTATTTAATGTAATAGAAAGTTGCATATATAAAGTAAAATGAATTGTAAATTTTATATACAGAAATAATAAAATTCCCAAGTATTTTTTTTCTTTCTTCATGGTATTAGAGCCCTAGGGTTTCACACCTTTGGAATTTTTTTTGGCCTTCATTGCCAAGTTTTTGCCTGCTCTTTCTCAGCCTTCATTACCAACTTATTGATGGCCTTCATCGCCGATTCAACCTCCCTCTATTCCAGCTTTAATCGCTGGTTCATCATTCTCTTCAACCTTCATCGTTGATTTTTTCATCTTTATTCGGTCTTTATTCCCAACTATTGTTTGATCTTTTTCAACCATGATGGATGCTACATCTTCAACACCATCACCTCAATTATCTTTAACTGTGGAGAAAATTGAGATGCTTAAAGGACTGTTGAAAAATATTGAAAAACCAGCAACAAATAGCAATCCTCAGCCGATGAATCAGTGTAAGTGTTCATTGAAGCTTTCGGGTAAGGCTCTAATCTCTCTTGGATTAAATGCTCTAAGTAATGAGTTTAGGAATGCCAGCATACTTGACTCCGGTGCTACAGACCATATGACCCATATTTCAAATAAATTTAAAACCTATAACCCTTGTCCTAGCAATAAAAAGATTATCGTTGCTGGTGGTTTTACAACCACAGTAGCAAGAGTAGGAGATGTCCAAATTATCCCAGAATTGGTTCTTAAAAATATCCTTCATGTCCCTCAATTATCCAGAAATTTGATTTTCATACAAAAGCTTACCAAAGATCTAAATGGCTCTGTTATATTCAATACTTCTTATTGTGAATTTCGGGACCAGGTTTCGGGAAGAAGGATTGGATTTGCTAAGAAGCATAATGGACAAAATTGAATAAATCTGCTTTATCTAGCTCGTCTTTCTCTTCCAATAAAGATATCATTTGGTTTCATCATAGGCGTTTAGGTCATGTGTCTTTTCCAGCATTGAAACTAATGTTTCCCTCTTTGTTCAAGAAAGTTGATATTTAGTCTTTTCATTATAATGTTTGAGCATGCAAAACACACTCGTGTACCATTTCCAATCAGTAATAAAAGATCTTCTTTTTCTTTCTTCTTAATCCATAGTGACATTTGAGGACCACCAACTATTTCAAACATCTCATGATCTAAGTGATTTGTGACGTTTATTAATGATTGTACAAGAGTCTCCTAGATCTATTTACTCAAAAATAAATCTGATATGAATAATATTTTTTCTATCTTTCATGCAATGATTTAAAATCAGTTTGGTACCAAGACAAAGAACTTTCACTCAGATAATGCTCATGATTACTTTAATCAAACCTTGACCCCTTATTTCCAAAAGAAAGGAATCATACATGAATCATCCTATATCACTGCTCCACAACAAAATGGAGTGACGGAAAAAAAAAAATCGACATCTTCTTGAGTGCACTAAAGCCTTATTGTTTCAACAAAATATACCAAAATCATATTGGGGACAAGCTATACTCACATCAGCTTACGTCATAAACAAAATTCCTTCCAAGGTCTTGGGGTTTCAAAGTCCATTAGAGGTCTTGTCTAAATTCTATCCTGACATATGATCCACCTTCAATCTTATTCGGATTTTGGATGTACATCTTTTGTTCATGTTCATAGTCAAGACCGAGAGAAGTTAGATCCTCAAGCTCTTAAGTGTGCCTTTGTGGGGTACTCCACTTAGAAAGGTTATAAATGTTATCATACACCCACTAGAAAACTGTCTCAGCCGATGTTACATTTGTTGAAAATAAGCCTTATTTTTTCACTCCTTATCTTCAAGGGGAGTTACTTATACTTGAAGATAAGGAGTCAAATTTTTTACCACTAGATACATTCCCCCATCTGAGTCATCCAAATCTAAATATCGAAAGTCAACTCCACAATCTAAGGAGTTGGAAGAAAAAAGGAAAGGATATGGTAAATTTTTTGGTTCGTTCCGGTTTGATCAAGTGTATACAAGAAAAAGAGATCCCATCATATCTACAAGGCAAGAAAAACCTTCTGAACCAAATTATAGAAATGAGGTAACAATAAGTGAAATAAACCTGGATTCTACACCAAAATAGATTATCCTCTTTCTAATCCTGAACCATCTTGTCCCGAGCCTTCTAACCTTGATCAGGATCTACCTATTACTGATCTTGAACCACCGTATCTCGAGCCTCCTAACCTTGATCAGGATCTACCTATTGTTGTGAGAAAAGGAACTCGAGAATGCACCAAAAGACCTTTATACCCATCATCTCACTTTGTATCTTTGAGAGATTTTTTCCAAACCATCGAAGTTTCCTTTCAACCTTAAACACAGTTTCTATTCCTAACTCATTGTCTGAAGCATTATCAAAGAAAGAATGAAAACTTGCTATGGAGGCAGAAATGGATGCATTACAGAATAATAAAATTTGAGAATTGATTGATTTACCTAAGATAAGAGAGCAGTGGGTTGTAAGTGAGTATTTGCAGTATAATTTAAGATAGATGGGTCCTTAGAATGCTACAAGGCAAGGCTGGTTGCAAAAGGATATACTCAGACATATGGAGTAGACTATCAAGAAATATTTACTTTAGTAGCAAAGATGAATACAGTAAGAATTTTGCTATCCTTGGCTGTTAACTTTGATTGGCAATTACAGCAGTATGATGTGAAGAATGCCTTTTTTTATGGAGAATTAGAAGAGGAGATTTATATGAACATTCCACCGGGATTAGTAGGGTTGATGAAAACAAAGTTTGTCGATTAAAAAAGGCGTTATATGGGTTGAAACAATCCCGCGTGTTTGGTTTGAACGGTTTGCCAAGATGATGTTAGCCAATGGCTACAAACAAAGTCAAGGAGATCATACGCTTTTCATCAAGCATTCAGTTTCAAGGGGAGTCAATATATTAATTGTGTATGTGGATGATATTATAGTGACAGAAAATGATGAAGTGGAGAAGGAAGACTTAAAGCAGTGTCTAGCCAAGGAATTTGAGATAAAAGATTTGAGAAGATTGAAGTATTTCCTTGGAATTGAAGTGCTTGATCAAGACAGGGAATTTTCATTTCTCAACAAAAATGTTACGGACCTACTTAAGGAAACTGGTATAATGGCTAGCAAACCAGTTGGAACTCCTATTGAACAGAATCACAAATTAAGGCCCTTGGAGATAAAGCAGTGGACAGAGAAATGTATCAAAAGCTTATTAGGAAACTCATCTATCTTGCGCATACTAGGCCGGACATAGCCTATATGGTCAGTGTTATCAGTCAATTTATATACGATCATAGAGAAGTTCATCTACATTCAGTCTACCGAGTTCTTCATTACATAAGGGCACATCCAAGAAAGAAAATTTTATTCAAGAAAGGATCTACAATTGATCTAAAAGTTTACATAGATGCAGACTTCACAGGATTTCCAGTCGATAGGTGGTCAACATTAGGCTATTGTACCTTTCTTGAAGGAAACTTAGTATCTTGGAGGAGCAAGAAACAGAATGTAGTAGCAAGGTCATGTGCAGAAGTCGAGTTCAGAGCTATGGCAGTAGGAGTATGTGAATTACTATAGGTCAAAATTATTTTGGAGGATATGAAGATTCAATGGAGCAGAACTATGAGACTATACTGTGATAACAAATCAGCTATGAGTATAGCTCACAACCCAATGCAACATGACCGAACAAAACATAAAGATAGATAGACACTTTATTAAAGAGAAGTTAGATAGTGGACTAATTTATACTCTGTATGTACCGATAGGACTTCAATTAGCAGATGTGATGACAAAAGGGCTGTGTAACATATTTCATGAGAATATTAGCAAGCTGGGAATGGAAGACCTATATTCACCAACTTAAGGGGGAGTAGAAAATCTCGAATGAGCAATCTTAGAAGGATTTTTAGGAAAGTTTAATGGAGAAAATCAGGATCAATAATCTGAAGAAAATCAGGATCAATAATCTTTCTAAGTTTAGTGGAGAAAATCAGGATCAATAATCTTTTCAAGTTTAGTGGAAGAAATCAGAGATTATAATCTTTTCAAGTTTAGTGAAGAAAATCAAGGTCAATAATCTGAAGGAAATCATGGTTAATAATCTGTCCCTAAATTTAAGAAAATTAGTTGAAATTTTTTTCCTTATTTAGTGTAATAGAAAGTTGTATATATAGAGTAGAATAAATTATAAATTTTTATATATAGAAATAATAAAATTCTCAAGCATTTTTTTTTTCTTTCTTCAATCTCATATCTTCTTAATATCTACAACTTCATTTTTTAGGCTTTTATTTACAATAATTTTTACTTTATTTTTATTCATATCTTTACTTGTATACCAAGGTTTAAAACCATCAATCTCTTTTACTTTTCTACCTATCCACTTGGTTTCCTACAGCAAGCTACGTTAATTCTTCTTCTAATCATTGTATATATTAGTTCTATTAACTTTCCTGTTAATGATCCTATATTCTAAGTTGCTAAATGTATTTTGTTTTCTTTTATTTTATTTTTATCTTCGCGTTTATTTTCATTTTCTTGGACAAACTTCTTTATCCATAGCCATCCATGAAGGTGTTGGAACCCTCGCTTATTTTTCATCGCAACCGAATGTCGTGTAATGTATAGCTTTCGAGAACCGCCCTAGCTATCCTTATCATTTCGTTTGATACAATGCTTTGCTTTTGAAGAACATCCTGACTTTATCAATTTTCTCTATTAGATTCATGTTCATAAGGTGTGACTATAGTTTTATACTAGCTGTCAACCTACCACAATCCTCCTTTATCTGGGCTTGGAACCACTGTATATATAAAACTTATACATAGGCAAAACAGTTTGATAGGAAAAACTTAGAAAATTATTTTTATATTTATATATATATATGTGTGTGTGTGTGTGTGTGTAGAGAGAAAGAGAGAGATATTTACCTCAAACATAAGCGTTCAGGATATGTGATCCTTGTAATAGGTTGCCATTTGGGGAGCTGATCTAAAATCCAAGATAAAGCAAACCAGGCTTCACAAATAACTGATGTTAACCAGAGTCCATATGCATTGCGGACTGGATTAACAAGTCGATACAGGAAGAAGAATGCTAATGCTACCATCCGAAAAATAATTACAACCCTATATGGATTAATCTTTGAGGAAGGGATAGACACCTTTCTTGAAAGTGGCTGACGAATTTCCTCGTCCCTATTAACAGGAAAGAAAAGTAACTCAAAAATATATAAAGGAAATCAATGGTACAAACAATTAGCAAAACATTAAACAAATTAGACACTTTCAAATCACTTTATAAACTACTTAGAAAGAAAAACTTTATAACATTTCAAAAGTCCTCGGATGACATTCCATCCTATGATAGTATACTAGTGAGACATTGAAAACAAATGCTTCAGAATATCTTATATGATCAATGTGATTTGATGCAAGATCAGCATATCCATTCTTAACTGGACATTTGTTTCATATCACTTCTTTTGTTTCAAACAGACTTTGCGACTCTTATGCTCACAGGGTTCTGCAACGTTTTCAGATGCCTTGTCAATGAATACCCCTTGTTCCAAAATGGTATACTACATGGGGATAGAGGTAGCTTTCCTACAACAACGTTGTAGAGGTATAGGACTACAAGAAATCCCTGCACTTGTCAGCACTCTATCATACAGCCATAATTTAGGATTTACAATTAAATGAAAAATATAAAAACTTAACCAGCAGAATAAAAATTTGGCAAATTGCTAGAGAAAGTTGGGAATAATGAAAACTATGAACATAGGATCTAGAAACAAACATAAAAAACATGTCAGCTAATGCAATAACTTATTCAAGAAATATAAGTTCAACATTGAATGCTTAGAAATTGAATTTATTTTGTGAACCGTTGGTGCATAAGCACTTTTTTAAATTTATTTGTAAAATCAAGTAGAAATATTTGACAAAATATTGTGGTAATTTCAGAGCCATGCTATAGTTTTTATAGAAGCATGAGTAGAGGCATCATGCATGTCATTAACATCATTAATTCTTTTTGCTTCTTTTAGGTGGAACTTTTTTTTTAATTAGTAGACTTTCTTTCTCAACATCAATTGCTAGCTTCTGTTAATTGTCCTCATCATATACTTTCACATATGAACTAATTTCACTCATTTCTTCTTCTTTTTTTACCCTTTAATCCTTTGAGGATAAATAATGGCCTCTTATCCATCATATACGTGCATAGCATCTCTCCATGAAAATGGATTACAAACAGCTTACTTTAATTTTCACTCATATTAAGAAGCAACAACCCCTTAAAAAAAATCATTGATGAAATGACATTGCTAAGCATCCTCATTGTCATTGATATGGTACCCCAGATATCTTAAACTTATCAAGATAAGCAGAGCTCGTAAAGTCACAAGAACTAAACGGAGCAGCAAAAAAGTTACCAACTTAGACATGTCACTCATTCAAGATCGTAAAAATCCCAAAAATAAAAATTCAGGAGACAAACAAAAAATATGCTCCGTAAGACTAATTTTTTCTAGAACTTCTACCAAGTTTTAAATTAAAGTTATATAATTGATATTGTATAGCTTATTGTGATAGAAAGCAGTCCACTACTTTCTCCATAATGCCATGAGGTAGACAAAACTTCCGTGGTAAATCAAGAATCACAATCTCAGATATGAAAAGTATGACACATCAAAAATTGCATACCTTTCTAATTGATCCCTTTCCACTTTCAAAAGAGGACAAGAATCATTCACTTGAAGAAATGTATCATGGTCTCTAGTTGTGCATGACATCTTCTGCTGAAAAAGCTTCCACTGCTGAAGCCTTTCCCTCCAAATAGAAGTGTTAAAGCTCAAAAGGACTGATGCCCCTGGATGTAGTCTCTCTCTAGCTGGAAATGATACAAAGGAAGCACCATCATGAAACTACAAAAAGCAGAAAGGCAAAAAAGGGAGATGTAAATGTTCTTGAACAATTCCCTACAATCTGGGGGAGAAGAAAGTTTTAAAACTAACAATGCCTAAGTGAATACCTGAATAGCATGATACGAGAGATGGGAGAAAATAATCAGTGCTCCCAACCCAAATGCCAAAAGATGGATATGAAAATGTACACTTCTTTATAAAATGAGAGGGTAGCTCTGAATATGCCTGTCACCAGCAAAATCACTGCTTACAGTCTATGATGAGTCCAAGATAACGATTGTAAAGGATAACCATTCAAAAGATGGTTGACAACTGTAGAAGGAGAAAGGCGACCATAAATACTAACATTTGGAGCCTTCCAGATGGTTCTCCTTTGAGGAACATCTAGTGGAACAATTGTCTTGTTTGGATAGGGTGATGTGTCATCATTTTTTTCCCAACTATAGTTTGCAGCAGTGGTTCAATCATTACTGGATAGCGGGCTTTCCAAGTTGCTTAAATCCACGATACGTTTCAAATCATGTTCCCAGCTATCAGCAGTGTGTTGTAGTTGATCACTCACTGTTAGAGGAATCCCTGACACACCAATAAAGCTCTTCCCTTTTGTTAGATTCAAATTTGATTTATCTGTAACCAAAGTACTGCAAACATACAAAGTATGAATTCATGCTCCTTATCAATGAAAGAGCATCAGTATATCAAGCTAACCAGTGTGCCTCTTGTAGGTACTCTTGCATTTAGGACATGATTAGTTCCCCACTTTTGATATTATCTTGTAGCAAGCCCTACACACTGGAAATCCACATTTATTGCAAGAATGATGTGGCCTTAGCCAACTTCTACAAACTTCACATACTTGATCATGTATTTCCTTTCTGATCTGTGAAAATGAAGCAATGTAGCAAGGCCTTAGAATAGTGCACCACCAAAGAGGCTTGATTGATAAAACAGAAAGTGTTGGAAAATTTCTATTGAGCTTAAGTTTAAATGAGATATTGCATTTATGTTTAAATGATAATACTAAAGATTAATATGTATAAAAATAAAGAATTTATGTTTACATGAGACGTTGCATCATGAAAGAACAAGTGTTACATCCAGTGCTGATTTCACTGTACAGCAGCTTGTTTACAACCAGCAGGCAGATTAACATCAAGCTTTCAGTTTTCACCTGGGATTGGGACCTTATCCAATGAAATTTAAAGAAGAAAGAAAGTGCTTGCAGACTGAAGAGATATCATGAAACCAGCTATAAGAATTAATGTGCTACTACAATAATGCACCATCAGAACCACTACATACTGAAAGAAGGAAAAAAAATGAGAGAAAAAGAAATGAGCCACTGTACTAGATTACAGGCCAGAAGACCAAAGACCTTTGAAAACTATCTCAGTTTATTACAAAGTTATCTTGTTCCTGCCATTGATGGGTTAGTGGAGGGTCAGATATGTGCAGCCTTAACCTCACGTACAGATAGACTATTTCTGTGTTTTAAATTCATGGCCTTCATGTCACAACGGAGCAACCTTACGCTTGTGCTAAGGCTCATCTTCTATTTGCTTACAAAATATTGGTGACATATTAATATTTTGTGAGGCTAATGAAGAACTAGTCAAAGATATTACATTTATACTGTTTTGAGCTGATGATTACTTAATAAACATACATGAGAAATGAGAGTTTAGTTGGAAGATAAATCGGCAGACATCTTGAATTGTAAGCTACACGTGTTTCCTGTCACCTATTTGAGTTAGCCATTAAGAACCTGAAGGACTTCGAAGACATGATTGGTTACCTCTGGTCAATAAAGCTAAAAGAAAGCTACCTAATAGGAAAGGCAAGCTTCTTTCACCTGGGGGAAGATTGGCACTGGTTGTCTCCATCTTAACAGCTATGCCATTGCATTACTTTTCCTTCTTCTCAGTTCCTAGATGGGCCATATGAAGAATAGATAGAATAAGAAGACATTTCTTCACAAAGGGGATAGAGAGGTGGATGGGGCTATATTATTTAGAGAGCTGGAATAGGGTTTGTAAAAATAAAAGCCAAGATGGAGTAGCAATACAAAATTTGCATTAAGTAATTCTTTCTTGCGAAATAGATGATGGGGGAACTGCTTTCAAATGGAAAAGAAAAATGGAAATACATGATCCTTAATTCCTATCATAGAGGGACAACATTAAAGAGGATTCATGTTCAGCTGGAACAGATGTATCTTTTCAGAGGGTTGCCTAAAGCTAAAGACAGTTTCAGCTGTGTACATCCTAAATTTTGGGAAATTGGAGGTCAATTTGTTTTCTGTTGAAAGAGATGCATTGAGGAGAAGCACTGGCATAAACTTTTCAGTGCAGCAGTTGATCCTGAATGCTCAGTTGCATCTGAAGATAAGCAAGAAATGGAACATTCTCTTAGGCATTATCTCCTCAAGAGAAGTGTTACTGAACGAGCTCAAAAATTTGCTAACCTTCTTTGGATAATTAGATATTGAGTTTTACTTCACCTGTACAGCAGTCGAGCAAAGTCAGAAGGAGTTGGAATTCTTGAGCTTCTTCTTTGTAAAATCAGTCCATAAGCTTCTAAACTTCGGTGGGTTTACCATGAAAGGATACACATCTGTATGGAAGGCTCCAGCTCTTGAGAAGGTAAAAATTTTTACACAGCCAGCCATCAAAAGAAAAGAGCTGATTGCAGGCAATCTTGCTAAGAGAAATTGGTTCCATCATTCTTCACATTTGCTATGAATGATGCAACAGATATTGAATTTCATTTGTCTTGTAGACATAAATTGACCAGAAGAATTTGGAAGAATTATAAGAAAAAGTTACAATTTAAAGGTTGGCCTTGATCTCTGCTTTCCACTTGGAATATGTTGGTTTGCCAATCTACTCTACCATATGGAAGGAGATGCATAAGAGGATTTTCAGTTTTTCTAATATATCCAGGAGAGATGAAGATCTTATGCAAGAAGTTACTAAAAACTAGAAAGAATTACTACATCCACATCTTCAATGGGAAATCTTTGAATCATGTTAACAATCTTTGCTTTTCTTGATGTTGTTTTCTGAATGTTTCCTACTTCATTTCATTATTTTGTAACATGAATTGACGGATACTCCCCACTTTTGTATCAAAGCTAAAAAGATACTCCCTTTCAAAAGCTTGATAAAACACTAAGGAGACAATTGTGGCCAAGAAGTTGACAATGTTGGTCAGGTTTTAAATCTCAGTATTCAGCCCATCCTGGTTTGCTCCTGGGATGGTACGGTACAATACTGAGATAGGATTGTATGGTTGATATGGACTGTAAAAATCAATAAAACAAGAAAATAAAAGAAAAAAAATTAAAAAAAGTTTGCATCTAGGTTTGTTCTGATCATCCCAGTGCATTTTAAGTACTGGGACACAACTAAGATGATCAGGACAGATCAGAATGTTTAAATTCAAGAGAGAATTGATTCATACCACACCCATCTCAATCCTATTTTCCTGTCAGAACCGTACCATAAATACCATCTCATTTGACAGGACCTTATACCTTGATGTCTATAGAAGTTGGAGATGATTTGGGACTTCCATGGATTAGAGCTAAGATCATGAGGTGCAAGTTCTAATGCTAACCCACTTTGAAATTTGTTTTTGCAATATCTTCTAGCTAACAAGGAAAAAGTATGCTTCAAGTATCTTCCTTGCCACACCATAAAAAGGGCCAAAGTATTCTATCAAATCTTTTTAAAACCTAAGATGGAAGAAGAAAAACAAACATGGAGTACTCAAGCAGGGACAAAACAAGGGAGTTGACAAGGTAACCCAGCCACCAAGAGACAATGTATTACCTCTACAACCGAAGAGCATGAATTAGACCAAGCTGATGAGGGAAGTTAAATCCTCCTTCTTAGCGAGTCCAAGTTATAAGGAAGGCCAAGATGCTTGATAGGAAGAGCTCTAAGTTTGTAGTTAAGGGCAGAATCAAGCTTGATACCTCAGCTATGGCTGCTGCAAATGTAAACAAGAGAACCCTAGAAACTTACCCTAAATCTCAAAAACTCTTTGAATATAAGGTAGAAAAATTACTTTCTAGTTACCATGATCCAGTCCAAAACTGAAGATGGTTGAACTTCATGAAATTAATTCATGTAAGCATGGCCCCCACGAGGTCAGTTGGCAGGCAAATTTGCATATTAAATTGCAATAGGCAAAGTTTGAGATTGTCCAATGAAATTGGAACCTAATGCCAATATGAATTGGTGCAAAATACCAATCAAGGTGCCTGCAGGCAACAGGAGCCTGAAGACCAAAATCAAAAGGTCAGCCAGTAGGGAATATATTTTAATGGTTATTTAGTTCAAGCTCATGCAACAAGGGAAAACATTAGGATTCGACGGAAATTAAGTTTCAATTTGGCTCTTTAGCTTGCAGGTTATGCTTTGGAGATGAAAGAGGTTTCGTGTATAGGATATTTCTTTCTTTTCATTTCTCCTAGACTCTTTCCTTGTCTAAATGGACCTAACATGGTTGCTCCCTTGTTCTATGAGATTAGACAAATAATGAAACATCTCTCCATGCATGCCTACTGATGACGCTCAATCACTCCTCCTGGACATCGGGGACGGAGGCGCTTCTCGAATCCTCGCTTCACCGGGTTGCTGCAAAGAAGTCCCGGGACCGGAAGGGGTCTCCAGCGGGACCCTCCGACGGCCAAGTTAGTGACTGAGGTCACAGCTGAAGAAGGGCTCGAGTGAGCCCTGTTTTGTGTGGAAAAGAGGGATCTCCGAGAGGAGGAATCCCTTTGAGAGTTGAGATGGCGATTTTGGGGGTTATCGCGCATACCTGTTTACCGGGTGGATTCACCTTTTTATAGGGGTTGATTCTGGCATGATCACGTGGGATTGCGTGAGTCAGAAAATCTGCTGAGCCCTCGCGTGAATCTGGGCCGGTTAGTGGGCTACGTCCCATCAGCCGGCGGGGCTGTCGGGCGACGCGTCGGCGGCGCTCGGCGCTGTCGGACGGCACGCGTCGGCGCTGTCGGACGGCGCGTGTCTGGCGCTGTCGGGCGACGCGCGTCAGAGAGGCGGTTTCTTGAACCGCTAGGGACTGATCTGGCGGGAACTGGGAAATCCGTCTTGTCAGGGCCGAGCCGGATCGACTCGAGATGGCTGAGGCCAATCCCGCTGGCAAGGCAGTGCCGGAGCGGGGCCGAATCGACGGACTTGAAGGCGCCGGGGCTAAGTCGGGCCGGTCGGGGATGGCCTTGGCCGACTCGGTGGAACTGGAGACGCCGGGGCCGAGTCGGGCCGGCCGGGGATGGCCTTGGCCGACTCGGCAGAACTGGAGACGCCGGGGCCGAGTCGGGCTGATCGGGGATGGCCTTGGCCGACTCGGCGGAACTGGAGATGCCGGGGCCGAGTCGGACCGGCCTGGGATGGCCTTGGCCGACTCGGCGGAATTGGAGAAGCCGGAGCCGAGTCGGGCCGGCCTGGAATGGCCTTGGCCGACTCGGCGGAACTGGAGACGCCGGGGCCGAGTCGGGCCGGCCGGAGATGGCCTTGGCCGACTCGGCGGAACTGGAGACGCCGGGGCCGAGTCGGGTCGGCCTGGGATGGCCTTGGCCGACTCGGCGGAACTAGAGAGGCGGAGGAAGTGTCGGGGCCGACTTGCTTGGAGAGGTAGGGGCCGGCTAGGAAGATGCCGGGGCCGCCTGGGAGGTGCCGGGCCGCCTAGCTTGGAGACGTAGAGGGCCGGCTAGGAAGATGCCGGGGCCGCCTGGAAGGTGCCGGGCCGCCTAGCTTGGATATGCCGAGGCCGGCTGGGAAGTGCCGGGGCCGCCTAGCTTGGAGACGTAGAGGGCCGGCTAGGAAGATGCCGGGGCACCTGGGAAGTGCCGGGGCAGGCTGGGAGGTGCCGGGGCCGCCTAGCTTGGAGACGTAGGGGGCCGCCTAGCTTGGACACGCCGGGGCCGGCTGGAAAGATGCCGGGGCCGCCTGGCTTGGATACGCCGGGGCTGGCTAGGAAGATGCTGGGGCCGCCTGGGAAGTGTCGGGGCCGCCTCGCTTGGAGACGTAGAGGGCCGGCTAGGAAGATGCTGAGGCGCCTGGGAAGTGCCGGGGCCGACTCGCTTGGAGACGTAGAGGGCCGGCTAGGAAGATGCCGGGGGCGCCTGGCTTGGATACGCTGGGACCGGCTAGGAAGATGTCGGGGCCGCCTGGGAAGTGTCGGGGCCGACTCGGTTGGAGACGTAAAGGGCCGGCTAGGAAGATGTCGGGGCCGCCTGGAAGGTGCCGGGCCGCCTAGCTTGGACATGCCGGGGCCGGCTGGGAAGTGTCGGGGCCGCCTGGGAAGTGCTGGGCCGCCTAGCTTGGAGGTGCCGGCCTTGGAGGTGCCGGCCTTGGAGGTATCGGCCTTTGGGGCTGTCGGTCTTGGAGTCGTCGGCCCCAAAGGCCGACGGTCTTGGAGCCGTCGGCCTTTGCCGTCGGTCTTGGAGGTGTCGGCCTTTGGGGCCGTCAATTGTCGGGTGTCGGCCTTTGGGGCCGTCGGTCTTTGAGGTGCCGGTCTTGGAGCTGCCGGTCTTGGGGCCGTCGGTCATGGAGCCGTCGGCTTTTGGAGCCGTCGGCCTTTGGGGCCGTCGGCCTTGGAGGTGCCTGCCTTGGAGGTGCCGGTCTTGGAGGTGTCGGCCTTTGGGGCCATCGGTCTTGGAGCCGTCGGCCTTTAGAGGTGCCGGTCTTGGAGCCGTCGGCCTTTGGGGCCGTCGGTCTTGGAGCCATCGACCTTTGGGGCCGTCGGTCTTGGAGGTGTCGGCCTTGGGGCCGTCGTCGTCGGGTGTCGGCCTTTGGGGCCGTCGGTCTTTGGAGCCGTCGGCCTTTGGGGTCGTCGGTCTTGGAGCCGTCGGCCTTTGGGGCCGTCGGGTGTTGGCCTTTAGGGCCGTCGGTCTTTGAGGTGCCGGTCTTGGAGCTGTCCAAAAAAAATTTATTCTCCATGGGGTAAACAGGCTCCATCAAATGCTCCCCACACTCCTTGAGCTTGCGTGCTCTGCATCAGCTAAGCGAAAGGAGTGTAGAGCTTTTACCTTGGCATCCGTTCTTTCATGTTAACTTCAACCATGATTCCCTCTGGGTGGGGAAACCTCTTTCCTCTTGCGCTGCCTTGGATGGACGTATGCGTGCCTTCTTTGGCTAGCTGAGGGCGGCTAGTAATCTTCTCCCGACGCGGAGTCTGGAAGCACCTTGAACCCCGAAGGGTGACCTGAGAGCCGAGAGTCGTCAGGTTCCTTTTGAACCGCCTCAGGGGTGCGGGAACCACTGCGAGGGGCGACTCAACTGGGTACGGAGCCTTTAGGGTCTTAATCTACTCGGGGCACCGCCGTTCTGGGGCCGAGTGGTGTCCCATGGGCCGCGATGCCAGTGAGCTCCTTTTAAACCATCATGGGGGTTTGTGTTTCGCCCAAGTGGCGACTCAGCCGGGTACGGAGCCTTTAGGGTCTTAACCTACTCAGGGGCACCGCCGTGCCGGGGCCGAGTGGTGTCCCGTGGGCCACGATGCCAATGAGCTCCTTTTAAACCATCTTGGGGGTTTGTGTTCTGTCCAAGTGGCGACTCAGTCGAGTACGGAGTCTTTAGGGTCTTAACCTACTCGGAGGCACCGCCGTGCTGGGGCCGAGTGGTGTCCCATGGGCCGCGATGCCAGTGAGCTCCTTTTAAACCATCTTGGGGGTTTGTGTTCCGCCCAAGTGGCGACTCAGCCGGGTACGGAGCCTTTAGGGTCTTAACCTACTCGGGGGCACCGCCGTGCTAGGACCGAGTGGTGTCCCGTAGGCCGCGATGCCAGTGAGATCCTTTTGAACCATCTTGGGGGTTTGTGTTCCGCCCAAGTGGCGACTCAGCCGGGTACGGAGCCTTTAGGGTCTTAATCTACTCGGGGGCACCGCCGTGCTGGGACGAGTGGTGTCCCATGGGCCGCGATGCCAGTGAGCTCCTTTTGAACCATCTTGGGGGTTTGTGTTCCGCCCAAGTGGCGACTCAGCCGAGTACGGAGCCTTTAGGGTCTTAACCTACTCGGGGGCACCACCGTGCCGGGGCCGAGTGGTATCCCGTGGGCCGCGATGCCAGTGAGCTTCTTTTGAACCATCTCGGGGGTTTGTGTTCCGCCCAAGTAGCGACTCAGCCGGGTACGGAGCCTTTAGGGTCTTAACCTACTCGGAGCACCGCCATGTCGGGGCCGAGTGGTGTCCCATGGGCCGCGATGCCGGTGAGCTCCTTTTGAGAGACTTGGCACAAGGGAGGACAAGCTGTGTCGTCAAAAAGGGGCCTTTTTTATTACTTATGCTTCTGGGAGTACATCATTGGTAATACTGGCGGAGGTTGTCCGCATTCCAGGTACGTGGAATGGGCTTCCCGTCAAGCTCTTCTAGTTTGTATGCCCCCCGGTGGAACGCCTCGGCGATGCGGTAGGGACCTTCCCAGTTGGGGGATAGCTTACCCCCCTCGGTAGGCTTGGATACCTCGGCCTTTCGTAGCACCAAGTCTCCACGGCGAAAAACCTTGGGACGAACTCGGGCGTTGTAGTACTTGGCTGCTCGCTGGCGAAAGGCCGCCACACGCAGTCTCGCTCTGTCATGCGCCTCGTCGATGAAGTCTAGGTTGGCCGAATCAGCGCGGAGTTGCCTTCCTCACTGAAGGACTCCACACGTGGACTGGGCAATCCGATCTCGACGGGGATGACGGCCTCGGATCCGAAGTAGAGGCCGAAAGGAGTTTCACCCGTCGGGGCTCTGGGCGTTGTGTGGTAAGCCCATATCACACTGGGGAGCTCTTCTACCCAGCGTCCCTTGGAACCGTCTAGGCGAGTCCTGAGCCCTCTGAGGATGGTGCGGTTCATGACCTCAGCCTCCCCGTTAGTCTAGGGGTGGCCGACAGAGGTGAATCGGTGGTGAATGCCTAGCTCCTCACAGAAGGCTTTGAATGCCTCGTTGTTGAATTGGCGGCCGTTGTCTGTGACGAGGGTGTGCGGCAAGCCAAAACGGCATATGATCGACTTCCAGAAGAAAGCCTTAACTTTGCTCTCAGTGATTTTGGCCAACGCCTCGACCTCGACCCACTTGGTGAAATAGTCGATGGCGACTAACAGGAATCTCCGCTGCCCTGAAGCTAGGGGGAATGGTCCAAGGATGTCCATCCCCCATTGGGCAAAGGGCCACGGAGCCGAGAGCGGGCTCAGCGGGGCAGGCGGCTAATGCTGGATGTGCGCGTAGCGCTGGCAGCCGTCACACCTTTGAACTAGCTTGGCCGCGTCCTCCTTCATAGTGAGCCAGAAGTACCCCTAACGGAGAGCCTTCTGGGCTAAGGATCTGCCCCCCAGATGGTTCCCACAAATGCCTTCGTGGATTTCTCTAAGGATGTAGTCGGCATCGGCGGGGCCTACGCACTTAAGCAACGGGTAGGAGAATGACCTTCTGTATAGGCGCCCGTCGAGAAGAATGAACTTGGAGGCCCTCCACTTGAGCAATCTGGCTTCGTTGCGGTCGTCAGGGAGGGTGTCGTCAGTGAGGTAACGGACATAGGCGTCCATCCACGTAGGTTCCGGGGTGAGCGGGAGGACTTCCTCCCCGTCCTCTATGCTGGGCCTTTCTAGATATTCAATGTAGGCGTCCCTTGCCAAGCCGTCGACGGAGGTAGCCAGTCGAGAGAGGACGTCGGCCTTGGCGTTTTCACTTCGGAGGATGTAACTGATACTGAAGTAGGGCAGTAAGGAGGTCAAGAGTTGAACCTTTTTCAGATATTGCGCCATAATGGGGTCGCGCGTCGTACTCTCCGTTGATTTGCCCGGAGACGAGTTGCGAGTCCGTGTAAGCTCTGAGGTGCTTTGCTCCAATCTCCTGGGCTAGCCTTAATGCCAGCAGGGCTTCGTGCTCCGCTTGGTTATTGGTGGCTTCAAAAGAAATCTCAGGGCACACTCGGTTCTTTCTCCTCCCGACCCGGCAAGAATGAGGCCGGCGCCACTCCCTTGAGAATTCGATGCGCCGTCCACATGGAGGATCCAGGTCTCTCTATCACCGCTCGGCTCGGGCCTGGGCTGCTCCCCAAGAACCTCTTTGAGATCTTCTTCCGCCCAAGTGCACTCGACCAGGAAGTCGGCCAGGACTTGGGACTTAAAGGCCGGTCGTGCATGGAAAGAGATGTCGAATTCTCCTAGCTTGATGGCCCATTTGGCGAGTCGACCCGAAGTATCCGGACGGGCCAGGATGGCTCGAAGAGGTTGGTCCGTGAGCACCATGATAGGATGGGCTTGAAAATACGGGCGAAGACGCTGGGCAGAGACTATCAAGGCGAAAATGACTTTCTCTGTTTTGGAGTACCTGACCTCGGCGTCGTGTAGGACCTTGCTCACGTAGTAGATAGGCCTTTGGGTTCCGTCAGCGTCAAGGCGCACCAGGACTGAGCTGACGGCTTCTGAGGAGGCAGCTAAGTGAAGGAAAAGACTTTCCCCGTCTCTCAGCTTGGAGAGGAGCGGTGGGGAGGACAGGAACGCCTTTAAGCCGTCAAAAGCTTCCTGGCAGTCGTCCGTCCACGCAAAACCATTCACCTTCCGTAGGGCCTTGAAGAAAGGCAAGCACCTCTCCGCCGATCTGAAGAGGAAACGACTCAGAGCCGCTATCCTTCCCGTTAGCCGTTGCACTTCCTTCTTGTTAGACGGCGGCCTCATGTCGAGGATGGCACTAATCTTCTCTGGGTTCGCCTCGATTCCGTGCTGGGTCACCATAAAGCCCAGAAATTTACCTGACGTGACCCCAAAAGCATACTTCTTAGGGTTCAGCTTGACTTGGAAGCGACGGAGGTTGTTAAAAGTTTCTTCCAGGTCGGAGACGTGGTCGGTGGCACGGGTGCTCTTTGTCAGCATGTCGTCCACATAGACTTCCATGTTCTGGCCGAGCTGGTCCTGGAACACCTTGTTCATCAGCCTTTGATAGGTCGCTCCTGCATTCTTGAGGCCGAAATGCATCGCCTTGTAACAGTAAATGCCCTTCTCTGTCACGAAGGAGGTATGCTCCTCGTCGCCGGGGTCCATCCTTATCTGATTATATTCGGAAAAGGCGTCCATGAAGCTGAGAAGCTCGTGACCAGAGGTGGAATCGACCAGCTGATCAATTCTCGGCAAGGGAAAGCTGTCTTTTGGGCACGCCTTGTTGAGGTCGGTGAAGTCTATACAGATCCTCCAGCTCCCGTTTGCCTTGCGCACCATGACTACGTTGGCCAGCCAGCTTGGACAGTGCGCCTCTCGGATGTGGCCGGCGCTGATCAGCTTGTTGACTTCTTCATCAATTGCCCTTTGTCGGTCGGGGGCAAAGCTCCTCTTCTTTTGATGGATTGGACGGTGGCGCGAGTCGATGTTGAGCTTGTGGGTGATGACCTCTGGAGGGATGCCGAGCATGTCAGACGCTGACCAGGCAAAGACGTCCGAGTTAGCCCGCAGGAAAGCTAAGAGGCGCTCCCGGTCTTCCAGGGGAAGGAGTCCGCCCATACGGACGGTCCTTGTTGGGTCATCTTTGAGGGGGAAAGTCAGGAGGTGCTCGGCGGGCTCCCCTCCTTTGGCGGAATCTTTAGGATCGGATGCCTCCAGGGCCGTGTCGGCCTCCAAAGGGCTTGACGCCGTATGATAGTAAGATAAGACCGGCTTATCTCCCCGCGCATCTCTCCAACTCCCGCGCCAGTGGGGAACTGCACCAGTAGACGTCGAGTGAAGATAACCGCGTCCAAAAGATTCAGGCCGGGACGCCCGAGAATGGCGTTGTATGCCAAAGGGACCCTTACGACTAGGAATTTTATGATCACGGTGCTTTGGCATGGTGGGGTTCCGGCCGTCACAGGCAAGGATATTTCGCCCTCAACCCTCACGGAATCTCCAGTGAATCCGACCAGCGGGGTTGCCACGGGCTGAAGGGAGTCAAAAGATAATCCCATCCGAACAAAGGCGTCATAAGTAAGGATGTCAACTGAGCTGGCACTATCAACTAATATCCTTTTTACAGGGTGTTTGGCGATCATCATAGCGACGACTACGCCTTCATTGTTTACATTTTCCATTACAGCAGTCTCCCCCCGGGGCATTACATTATTTGGAGCCTCCTCCCCCCTCGGCCGCTTGGACGCAGAGGCTGATCCCCAGGACACCATCCCGATAGTCCGCTCCGTGGAAGTGTTGTCGACGGTGGCTTGGGCTGGTGGAGGCCCCATGATGGCCGGCAGCGGCTGCGGCGTCTTCTGGATGTACTTGCCGAGGTAGCTCCGCTGGATGAGCTCCTCAATGGCCCGCTTCAAGCTGTAGCAGCTATCGGTGTCATGGCCGTAGTCCCGGTGGAATCGACAATAGCGGCTTCTGTCGCGGGATGCACCTTTCTTCATGGGGGAAGGACGTTGAAGGTAGGGCTCGCCCTCGATCTCCATCAGGATGTGGGATCGAGGGGCAAGGAGAGGAGTGAGCTTACTCTCATCGGGGACAGGGCTTCGGCGCCTGTTGTCGGACCGGCGAGGTGGGTCGGATCGGCGATGTCGGGAATGGCCTTGGCCGACTCGGCGGAACTGGAGACGCCGGGCCGAGTCGGGCCAGTCGGGGATGGTCTTGGCCGACTCGGCGGAACTGGAGACGCCGGAGCCGAGTCGGGCCGGCCTGGGATGGCCTTGGCCGACTCGGCGGAACTGGAGAGGCGGAGGAAGTGTCGGGGCCGACTTGCTTGGAGAGGTAGGGGCCGGCTGTGAAGATGTCGGGGCCGCCTGGGAGGTATCGAGCCGCCTAGCTTGGAGACGTAGAGGGCCGGCTAGGAAGATGTCGGGACCGCCTAGCTTGGACACACCGGGGCCGGCTGGGAAGTGCCGGGGCCGCCTAGCTTGGAGACGTAGAGGGACGGCTAGGAAGATGCCGGGGCCTGGGAAGTGTCAGGGCCGGCTGGGAGGTGTCGGGGCCGCCTAACTTGGAGACGTAGGGGGCCGCCTAGCTTAGACACGCCGGGGCCGGCTGGAAAGATGCCGAGGGCGCCTGGCTTGGATACGCCGGGGCCGGCTAGGAAGATGTCGGGGCCGTCTGGGAAGTACCGGGGCCGCCTCGCTTGGAGACATAGAGGGCCGGCTAGGAAGATGCCGGGGGCGCCTGGCTTGGATACGCCGGGGCCGGCTAGGAAGATGCCGGGGCCGCCTGGGAAGTGCCGGGGCCGACTCGCTTGGAGACATAGAGGGCCGGCTAGGAAGATGCCGAGTCGCCTGAGAGGTGCCGGGCCGCCTAGCTTGGACACGCCGGAGTCGGCTGGGAAGTGTCATGGCCGCCTGGGAAGTGTCGGACCGCCTAGCTTGGAGGTGCCGGCCTTGGAGGTGCCGACCTTGGAGGTGTCGGCCTTTGGAGCTATCGGTCTTTGAGTCGTCGGCCTTTGGGGCCGACGGTCTTGGAGCCGTCGGCCTTTGGGGCCGTCGGTCTTGGAGGTGTCGGCCTTTGGGGCCGTCGGTCGTCGGGTGTCGGCCTTTGGGGCCGTCGGTCTTTGGAGCCGTCGGCCTTTGGAGCCATCGGTCTTGGAGCCGTCGGCCTTTGGGGTCATCGGGTGTCGACCTTTGGGGCCGTCGGTCTTTAAGGTGCCGGTCTTGGAGCTGCCGGTCTTGGGGCCGTCGGTCATGGAGCCGTCGGCCTTTGGGGCCGTCGGTCTTGGAGCCGTCGGCCTTTGGGGCCGTCGGTCTTGAAGATGCCGACCTTGGAGGTGCTGGCCTTTGGGGCCGTCGGTTTTGGAGGTGCCGACCTTTGGGGCCGTCGGTCTTGGAGCCGTCGGCCTTTGGAGGTGCCGATCTTGGAGCCGTCGGCCTTTGGGGCCGTCGGTCTTGGAGCCGTCGGCTTTTGAGGCCGTCGGTCTTGGAGGTGTCGACCTTGGGGCCGTCGGTCGTTGGATGTCGGCCTTTGGGGCTATCGGTCTTTGGAGCTGTCGGCCTTTGGGGTCGTCGGTCTTGGAGCCGTCGGTCTTTGAGATGCCGGTCTTGGAGCTATCCAAAAAAAATTTTATTTTCCATGGGGTCAACTGGCTCCATCACCTACTAATGCACATATTTCTTGCCAAGCACCTCTGTTGTTCATGGTTGCCTTAGCTAAGGATATGAACTGGAAACCAAACGTAAAATATTCTTTACTTTTCTCAATCTAGTAATATGCCTTCATAGAGGACGTTTCTGTTTTCAAGTACTCCAGCCATTCTTCCAGATTACATTTAGCTTAGCCCAAAGGAGAAAAACCATACAAAGTGGTGTACACGGTCAATCCAGTCTATGTTTAGACTAACTTACTGATCTTGCTGGAGTATCTTTGTCATTTACCAAGTTTCGGGGTTCATATCATATTTCATTCCACCAATCACGCTTTCCAACATCAAATTCTATGAACTGTTAACACATCTGAAGTTCCCCATTGATTGGTAACTGATCTTTTCGACCGAACTTTGCCAAAATTCATAGAGACAAGGGAAAAAAGAAAATAAAATAAAGAAAAGAAAAGATTCCATCTTTCATCCATCAACCAAAACAAAGTCCTGCAGAGCAACAGAAAAAACCAATCTTTCACGATGATAGTTAAACCCAATCGCCGGAAAAGTTCGGCAAAGCTAAATGCAGCGTGGTTACCATCAAACCCATAGCGTCAAATAACAACGTTGTAAGAGATGTTTCAAGGTAAACAAGGCGGAGACGTTCTCTCACCGGATTCTCCATGAGAAAGAGAAAGGCCTCGCTAGACTACAGAATGTGTCTTCTTCTTCTTCTCCCCTCGTTCCGTCGGGGATGGCCTCGAGAAAGTGGCAAGAAAGAAGGTTTGGGGGAAAGATTGGGAGAAGAATGGGTAGAAAAACGAGACCCAGTCCCGGGGTAGGGATGCAGAGCTCCATGGAGAGGGAGAGATCCATCATCCATGGGAAGGGGATAAGCTGCCGTGGAAAGCTCTCCGAAAGACCAAGCTGGTTTTTATTGTGGAGCGAAAGGCCGAGCCGGTTGTGGTTTGCGAAAGACGAGCCCCTGGCTCCTCCGAATGGAAGGCGACCAAAGTTAACATCGCCACGGCACGCACACCAAAAAATTTATATATATATATATATATATATTATTTATTTATTTAACGTTCTAAATTTTTTAAAAATTAATTTTAATCAAACCATTTTAGTGTGTTTAATGTAAGTTCGAACTATCCAATATATATATATATATATATATATATTTATTATATTATGCTAATCATGATTAAATAAAAGTTTTTGTATACCGGCGTGCATCGATCGCATGCATTGACTGCGCGCATGTGGGGCGCCCATGGCCCAATGGGCTATGATATGATTTGAAGAAATAATTTATAAGTTTTATATTTGGTTCACTATATAACAAACTATAAATAAAATTAAATCCTCTTGTTTGGAACAAATGGAAATTTCAGAAATGATGATTTAAGTGTTGTTATGTCAATTATATCTTCAAATCACATTTAAGTATATTAATTATAATAATATTTAATCATTTTTAATTATAATTTTAAATAATTATATTGAATTATAATTAATAATGATAATTTATTAAATATTAAGTTAACATAAAAATAATTATTATTATTTAATAATTAAAATACTTATTTAAATTATAATAATCATAATTATTCTGATGTGATAATAATAAATTATCAATCCATAATATTATGATTGTATTGAATTATATTATTAAAATAATAATGTATTGTTAATTATTATCTAAATAATTTATATTATTAATAAAATTACTGATAAATAAGATAAATAGTTATATTATAAATTATAATAGAAATTAATAATAGAAATTAATATCATATTAATATTAATGATATCATATAATTGTAATTTATAATATATTATTATTGCAATCTATGATAATTAATATTATATAAATTATATATTATAACAATTATTAATATAACAGTAAGTTACCATGATAATGATAATATCATACTGAACATTATTTTTGGTAAAAACTATTGTTTGTTTATAGGGGCAATTTTGTTAAAAAATTTTACTTCTATCGTTTTTTTTAAATCTTATCAAAATTGATAGCATTTGCAACAAAAGAAAGAGATTTCATGATTTAGTAGTTGAGTTTCTAAATTTATGATTTGATATGTTTTCAGATGCAGGAAATTAACTTATGAATTTGCAAATGAATTCGATAAAAGCTGTAAAATTTATTTGCTCCTGATGAGCTCTTAAGCTTACTGTGAATAACAGAAGGCCTTCTTATAATGGAGGAAAGAAATGGCTTATTGAGATGTTTGTGTTTTTTATGCGAACTACTAGTATTGTTTGTGGGCTTGGATTATTTTGTAGTTGATTAAAAAGAAGATTGGCCGTGATTTGTTTGTTGTGGCCTGTTTGGAGGAGAAAAACCGCCTTGGTGTTGTTGGCAATTGACAGCAATTGAAGGGAGAGGAAGATGAAGCTTCCATGTTTTATGGCATTGAGAGGATATCCGACTGTGTCTTAAATCTTTAGTAGCAAAACAGTCATCAATGACAAACGCTAGTTTTGATTTTTTGGAGTTCTACACATTAATCATTGGTTACTTGAGAGGAGAGGGACCAAGTGCCGGTTGATTGAGGTAAGGAATAAAGAAAGCATTCTTCCTGTGAAATGAAATTTGGCCAGGTGGCTGGTTGAGTAGCCGTTGGATTCTTTTAAGAATCTTTACATCGCAATAATTTACTATGAATTTATACCATAGATGCATAAATTCATGAAAATCATCGCATTCAATGCAGGTCATTTTATATCGAAGGCAGTATACAAAGATTTTTTTCTTCTTAATGTTAGAACGGATTGAAGGCTTGCATGTGAAAGTTAAGCCTCTTGTGCACAAACTCAAGTACCAAGCTTGGTATTTGGCGCTCATGAACGGATTAGGACCTGGATGCAAGATGGACAAATGGTGTACTCTTTCTTCGTAGAATTAAATAACTAGGCAACGGCTTGAAAAAAAAAAAAAAAAAAAAAAGAGAGAGAGAGAGAGAGAGGAGGGGGGGGAAAAGGTTTGTCTTGAGTTGCATACAAAGTATCCCTTTTTGTCTTTATCTTTTTTCCTTTGTATTTTCTGGTGTATTTCTCTTTGTTGCTTATATCTTATACTTGTTATGAATATATTGCATTGCATATCATACGGTGACTATATTCTTTCTATTAGATGGTTCAGAATTTGGTAGGTTTATGTAAGTCCAAGGGTCAAATAATGTTTGACCCTGTTTGGAGCAAAGACTTCCTGGGCTAGCTTTGGTTGTATAGATCTCCTTTCTATATTTATTGTTGCATTTTAATTTTTATATAAATAAATCTTGAAGAGGAGTGGGAGAGGGGGCGACTGTTATACTTTTGTTAATCAAAGAGGGTTAAGCATGATAATTGAAAGTGTAAGCTAGGTTTTTTCCGACAAGCTGGCTAATATCTAGAGCTTTAAACTCATTTAGATTAAGTGGAGTCTAAAGACCTAAGGCAAAAGTAAACCCCATATTTCCTCTTTATGGATTAAAGATCATTGGTCAAGCTATTTTAAGTTGGACAAAGAAATGAAATTGACCTACATAATGTTGTTCATCATGGTATTTCTAATTATTTAAATTTGACATTAACTGAAAAACATTGTCACTAGTGAACAAAAAACTAATCTGCAACTTGAAAGATTACTGGTAGCAATGTTGCTTGGCATCTTGACAATTAAAACAAAAAGGGCCTTGAGGCATTGTCCATGATTCTGTTTCTTTTCTTTCAGAATAATACTAGTATATATTCAGCAGAAAAGAAAGAAGGGAAAGATAGCCGCATGATATTTGAAGGGGTTGCAAAAATCTATCCTACCAAAGTCTAGCATGTACAGCTCCATGAGAGATGCATAAAAGGTTGTGATTTTCCACTGGATCAACAAACTCTCAATGTATGTGTTTGCTAAATGCACTCCCAACTCAAGAAGGTACATTTCTCTTGTTTCTTTCTCTCAATAAGAACTGGACTAGCCTCTATTATTTGAAACAGTAGTAGTAAGAGTGGTCACTTGAGTCTCCATCATACATCAAATTGGATGACAACAAAAAATAGTTACAACAGTAAATTAGATTCCAATATCTGTCACAATTCTCCTTAATGTTCTAGGTAGTGTTGAGAAGTAAGAAACTTTGGCTGACTTAAGTCTCTTATGATTCTAGTAGATGGAGGACTCAAGTGAGTTAACTAATCAAAAAATTGTGACTAATAAATTTAAATAAAATATTATAAATAAAAAATGCAATATAATATCAAATAGGCACAAAATAATTAAAATATTATATTAAATTAAATGATATATGCTAAAGAATAATTATATAAATCTAAAAACTTGATTAATGTGAATCGCCTCCATCATCTAAAATTTCAACAGGTTATTTAGTTTTGATCATCAATCAAGATGTAATTCTATGTCATAGCTCTGATGGTTCTTTCAAGTGTTTCATATAAGCGCCATAGTCAAAGTTAAGAATAATAGGTGCTATAATTTATAATGACTATTACAATAATTTTTGGTTTCTTTTATTACATTATCTGATATAATAACAGAAAAAAATAATGACCTCCGTAATACATTATTTAGCATTATTGTGATCCATGATAATTTATAACAAAATAATGGTCAATATTTCACTTATGATTTTTTTTCAAACAATATATATATATATACAATTTGTTTAAAAAATTCAAATTTTTGTATTAATTTTCCCTTTGTCAGTTGGTATAATAAGGTTAGAATAATAGCTAATATAGCCTTATGGTGGTTGCTATAATGCCTTTTTCCTTTCTCTTTCGTATTATCAGATAAAATAACCAAAAAAGAAATAATTGCTATTATAATACATTATTTAGCATTATAACATAGATAATCGTCCCTATTTCACTTGCTATATTTCTTTTAATAAATATATAATATTTGTTTACAAATTTCAATTTTTTTGGGATCAATTCTAGCTCCTTAAGTCGTTGGTATAAGGTTTAGAATAATAGCCTTATAATGGCTATAATAATATAATAACAAAAAGAAAACAAGTTACTATAATACATTATTTAGCATTGTAATAATCCATGATGATTTATAGCATAAATAGGGGTCATTATTTGTATACAAAATTCAAATTTTTGCGTGAATTTTCTCTTCTAAAGAGCATTATAATAACCATTGCTATGGTGATAGTTTTAACCCCAAAAAAAAACTGAAATAGGATATTTTAAGAGATATAAAGCCTGTAACAAGCCCTATAATAGTCAATAATGGTTTCAGAAAAGAAATATCCACTATGAAAGAATCATACAGGAATAAAGCTGTTATTAAAACCTTGCTTCTGATGATTAATAATTGCCAAGTGCAACCTCAAGCAAAAGGGAGCACATAATATGCAAGCTTTTGGTAAATTTGAACTGTTGAACTGTGTTGGTCGTGAGCCTATGATGGTCTCCATGCAAGCATCATTCAAAGCCATGCGAAATCGATGGCAACATGTAGATCATATGTGTGAAGGGAGAGTATACCTTAAATTGAAGCTGGAGGAGTTTGACGAGAGACCTCTGGTGCAAGCTCTTCTTTCTCGTGGAGATTAGGTGGTTGAGGTGACAGGCATCTCACGGCGGCTTCATATTAATATTAGAAGAGAATCGACCAACTTCCCTCCTTGCCAAGGATTCCTCCCACTTTCTTAAAAGACAGGTTCCGTCCTTTAATCAGAAGCAACAGCACCCAGAAGGATCTCTCATGAGGGTATAGTAAAGTAGTTATATATAACGCATGCTGAATTCATATTGGGTGGCTTACTACCCCTTTTTCCAATAAAAAAAAAAGGATAAGAAAAGAAATCATAGCATTTAGCCTCTTATTCTGAACTTTCTTTTGAAGTTCTTTCTTTATTTTGTTCACCTTTAATATATGTTTGCAAGCCAGTGAAGTTGGAATGTTTTCTCATCAGATTGACTATTCTATTTTAGTAACTCTAATATTTATTTTCTAGTATGCCTGTTAGGATTGAGCAATGATATAAGAATTTCATTTAGTTCACACCAAAGTTTTTCTAATCACTTGGCACAAGAGAATTAGTGCAGACTTTAAACACCTAATATAGTTAAAGATGAAACTTAGGTATAGTTTACTATATGCTTGCCATCTGATTCTTCACTTTACAAATGATGTAGGGACAACCATAACGACTTAATAAATGATATGTATTTGTCATCATTAAGTAAAAAATATCTAGCAAATATATGTTAGTTGTTAGGTGGGATAGTTGCACATATACTGTTTATCAAGAGGGAGAATCGAATGGCAAACATACAACGAAACTATACTAAGTTTCGGGCTATAATTATATATCAAGCTAGTTCAAGAAATTTTTCCACCTAGAAACTCATCTAAGTAGAGGAGAGATGCAACTATCTGATTAATTATTATCTATTTTACTGTAACTTTGTAAAGAATTAAGTGGTTTACTTAGATTTTTCGAACAAAAACTAACCCAACACAAGAATGAGTCAACTTAAACATAGTATCATGCCCCAAACCCTAGAGTTGATCCAAGATATGACAATTTACGACATGCTTCTAGGAAATAAAACTACGACATGCAAGGCATCTTACAAAATCATATCATCAACAAAATAATAGGCTAATTGCTCTTGAATTACACTTTCCAATATAACATATCATCAATAATGTTAATGAGTACAATGACAATAATATTGATCAGTATGGACAAATACTAATATTTGACTCAAAACTAATTTTACTTGTAGACAAATCAACAAAGAAACTTTGATGGCTTCTACTCGAATCCAATTCTTAAGTCTCTTTATCTGAAACAAATACAACAAAGATAGTTTTATAAGCTAACACTCAGTAAGTAACACTAATCATAAATCAATTGGATCAAGTAAGTATAAATTTCAAAAGCATTCATTCCAAATACAATTACATAACGCATATCAATAATATTAATTTGAAACTAATATTCACAGGTTGATGTCATTATACTAATACTTACAATTTTTATATCATTATTATACTAATATTTATAGTTTTTATGTTATTGTTTTACTAATACTTATAGCTTATAGTATTCAAGTCATCATTATATTAATACTTGTAGTTTTTATGTCATCATGTCACAATACTCTGCAGTCATTTATTATGGTCACAAATAATTCTTGTGACAGGACCAATTAATCACATTTAACCCTATCGATGGAGGTTAGGTGTTTGTATGTATCTTCTATGAAGATAGATCCTAATATCTGTTATCTCATTATATAATTGACTGAAAATTTTTTTTTGTTAGTCATATTTTAATTATGAGAAATTCTAGTTATTTTCTTATTCAATAACATCTATTTATGTATATTATCAATTCTCATATAATTTCTTTTCAAAATCTTAAATCATTTTTCTTAAAATTTGCAAATAATAGTAGTAGTCATAGCATTTTACTTAACATAATATTTGTTTTTCAGTAAATATGTTGTACAAAGTAACTTTTTTTATCCATTTGTATAGTATGTAAAAATAAGCATTAAATAATAATATTCAAAATATTTTGCTTGCAAGGAAATCATACAATAATTATTTAATCTAGTTAATCGTGCATTTCTTCACAATTAGGGTAGCTAACATAAAATAATTTATAAAAAATCCTTTAATTTATGATTAGGTTAGTTATCGTAATTCATCAATCTAATTAGCTTACGGTTACTGATCACCTATAGAAGTTGCTTGCTTTTGAAAGAGGAGGAAAAGTTTAGATTGCCGTGCCCTGAATCTACTCTTTGGTTTGGGACATGCTAATTATAGTAGTATCGAGAAATATGTGAAAAATTTTGAGAGATTAGATATATATATATATATATATATATATATATATATATATATATATATATAGGCTGCATCCTTATTATACCTTTTAGAAATGGAGATTTTACTATATATATGATACCCTTCTAAAAGAGGTTTGGGACATGTCCAATACCACATAATAAGATGATAAAGTAAAAAGTTTGTATTGAAATTCTGAAGACATTGTTTTATGTTGAATAAATGTTTACTAATCATAAGAGTGTTAAATACATCTTCGCTCAAAAGGAATGAATATAAGGCAGAGGGGGTATTTAGAATTACTGAAAGAATTATAGCTTCTTCATTAATTACCATCTAGGGAAATTAATGTAGTGGCCTATGCTTTTAACAAAAAGACTCAACTAATCTAGTAACAATGAACTTAAGAGGATCAATATACATGAGCTTAAGGGCACCATTAGTGAATCCTAGAAATATAGTGACACCTTATTGAAAGAATCAAGTTGCTCAAACAGTAATCTAAAGTTGCAAAAAAAAAGGTGTAAATTATAGATCAAAAGGATTACATTTTGTAACAGCTTCATATGATGAAGCTTTGTATGGCTGCAAGTATCAGTCACCATTATATTGGAACAACGTGGGACAAAAGAAGTTTTGGGAACCTATCTTGCACTATAAGAAAATACAGAAATAGCAACGCCAATTTAGCGACACATTTTTGCGTCACTAAATTGCGACCAAATTGCGATAACTCAGCGAGAAAAAATAAATAGCGACACCATTTGCGATGCAAAAAAAATGCGTCGCTAAATAGCGACGCAAAAATCCAGAAAATTTAAAAAATCGTTAATATAGCGATAAAATAATTGTGTCGCTATTTAGCGATGCATTAGCGACGCATATGCCAAAAAAATTAAAAATTTTAATTTTTAATTTAGCGACGCAATAATGTGTCGCTATATTACGACACAATATATGTGTCGCTAAATAGCGATGCATTAGCGACGCAAAAACCCAGAATATTAAAAAAATCGTTAATATAGCGACGCAATGATTGTGTCGCTATTTAGCGATGCATATGCCAAAAAAATTTTAAAAATTTTAATTTTTAATGTAGCGACGTAATAATGTGTCGCTATATTGCGACGCACTACTTGCGTCGCTAAATAGCGATGCATTAGCGATGCAAAAACCCAAAAAATTAAAAAAAATCATTAATATAGCGATGCAATCATTGCATCGCTATTTAGCGATGTGATACGGCTGACCATCTCCTCTGGGTGGTATTATAATCCTTTGCACGATTTCCAGAAATAATGATGTGACAGCTAATCCCAGAGATGGAATCTTAGCTCCGGCCTTTGGCTCCGGCCTCCAGCTCCGGCCTTTGGCTCGGCGGCCTCCAGCTCCGGCCTCCAGCGACGGCTCGGGCCTTTGGCTCGGCCTTTGGCTCCGGCCTCCAGCGATGGCTCCGGCCTTTGGTTGGCTTCGGCCTCCAGCGACGACTCCGGCCTTAACTTGGTGCCTTTCTTGCATACACAATGACCCGCCTCAGGTAACAGATCCCGAGATTTGAGATCTGTTATCGTATATCTCGCTCGCCGAAATCATGGGCAGGTGCTAGCACGCCTGGCAGCTACCGCTACAAGCGGCCCTTATGCAACAACGGCTTAACCACTCGCTGTTCAAATGAGCTTATCCCAACGAAGAAGATTCGACGGTTCGAAGGAGAACGAAAAGAAAGAAGCCTCCCAGATAGGTATTAAAGGTCCTCGAACTCAACAGAAAAGGGGAATCTCTCTCAATCTCTCTCTACTAGAGAACTGAGCGATAAGTTTACTAACTTAAGCATCGGAGGGTCCTCGTCGGGAACATCGGTCGATGACTTCTTGCAGGTTTCTAAAGAAGGAAGATGACCTCTCCACTCCATTTGGAAGCCCATAACAAATCTCAATACACCCCCGCTCATCACCGGTGATTTGTCCGCATCAGATTGGTGCGCCAGGAAGGGGGCCGCACGCGGGGAAGGCGAAAGTTCTCCCTGTGACCCCACCGATTCTGCAAGGAAGATGATGGTGACAACACGAGCACATGAGGCTTCCATCAGCCAGGCCGCGGAGCACATTCCACGGGCTGAGCAATCGGAGGCCAACCTCCGTGTTTCGCCCCCTGCACAGATGAGCCAGCCTGACCATCTTGAGGTTCTGGCTCACCAGGTCTAGGACCTGATGACAATGGTACGGGGACTGCAAGAACACTGCTTTGCCGCTGCACCTCAACCCCCTGCGCCTGGTGAAGGGGTGCAGGAGACAATTCAGTCTCATCAAGGCGGAACCCCACCCGAGGTCTCTCGTCACTCACCTCCTGAACCTTGTTGCCGAGAGGCCTCAAAACGATGGTGGTCCCCCTCCGTCACTCTGATCGTTCTCACCAATGGCCGGACGAGAGAGAATCCAGACGGGTGCGCTCCTTACGCCGGCGATCTTCTTCGGCTTCCTCTTCTGATTCATCTCAAGATGGCACCCTCAGGAAGACTACCCGTCGGCCCGAGCAACGGCTCGATGAGTATCATCGACGGTTGGAGGAGCTTAGCCGCCGGATCGCTAACCCTCATGGGACGGACTATGAGCACCGCCCCCCGCTTTCCCGATGCATCATGAAGGAACCAGTCCCACCCCATTTCCGTCTCCACCAACTGGACCCGTACGATGGCACAACGGACCCACTGGACCACCTGGAGAGCTACAAGGTCCTTATGCAAGTCCAGAGAGCGACGGACTCCCTTTTATGTGTCTCCTTTCTGGCCACCCTTCGCAAGGCGAGCACATGCATGGTATTCCAGCCTGCCTCCGCGCAGCATCAATTCATTCCGATAGCTCGAGCGATCTTTTCTGGCCCACTTTGATGCATGCCGAAAGATCCCACGAGTGGCTGATAGCCTATTCACTGTCCAGTAGAAGAGTGGCGAGACCTTGAAGGACTTTGTTGCTCGGTTTAAGGAAGCAGCATTGGAGGTATATAACCTGGATGATTCTGTAGCAACTTTGGCCTTAAAGTGAGGACTTCGTCCATCTAGGTTTGCCTACTCCTAGATAAGAAGCCTCCGAGTTTTATGCCGAGCTCCTGAGCCGGGCATAGAAATACATCAATGCTGACGAGGCGGATTCTTTCAGAAGGGAGGCCGACAAGAACCCCAGTAAGAAACCACCGCCTACTGAGCAAGCCGGAGCACGACCCCGGAAGCCTGAGCCTCCCACCGCCCAGATCGCCGACCACAGACGCTTATTCCTAAGGAGCAATTCACTCCCCTCATGGCTCCTATATCTCACATCCTACTAGAAATCGAGGATGAACCTTATTTCAAGCGTCCAATCCCCTTGAAGTCTGGGACCCCCCACGATAAGGAGCTTTATTATCGGTACCATCGAGACTATGGTCATGACACCGAGAACTGCCGCCATCTGAAGAAGGCCATTGAGGAGCTTGTTCAGCAGGGTCACTTGGGCAAATTCGTTCAAAGGGAAAATCTTCCTACTCCAGGTCCATCAGTGCCTCCGACACTTTAGACCGGCGTGGACAATGCTCCTACGGAGAAGACCATAGCTATGATTTCCTGGGGGGTAGGTGGTGGTTCAAAAAGACAGCGAGAGAAATAGATTCTGTAATTCCTTTCTTTGGAAAGGATTTAGATGGGGTAGTTAATAAGCATGACGACAGCGTCGTTGTGTCTATGACCATAGCCAAACATCCTGTAAAAAGAATTTTAATTGATAGTGGGAGTTCGATGGATGTTTTGAGCTACGAAGCTTTTGTTCGGATGAATCTGTTGAAGTCTTCCCTCCGACCCGTCGCCACGCCTCTAATGGGCTTTACTGGAGACTCGGTGAGTGTTGAAGGGGAGATCGCCCTCCCTGTCACGGCTGGAACCCCTCCACGTCAAAGCACCGTGGTCCTAAATTTTCTGGTGGTCCGGGTCCCGTTGGCTTATAACGCTATATTGGGGAGACCATGATTGAATTTGCTAGATGCCATGATCTCCACTAAGAGATTATTGGTAAGATTCCCCACCGACGAAGGAGTTGGAGAAATGAAAGGAGAACAAAGCCCGCCACCGCTTTGCTATCACCTGTCTCCCAGTCCACTGGAAGCGGCGTCGGTAATAGCCTCTGAGCCACTCGACCCCCGGGAGCTGGGAAGGAGGGGAGAACCAGCCGAGCACCTCCTGACCCTCCCCTTGGGGGATGACCCAGCAAGGACCGTCCAAGTTAGGGCGTTGCTTCCAGAGGAGGCACGCGATCGACTTCTCACTTTCCTGCGTACCAACACCGACGTCTTTGCATGGTCGTCCTCAGACATGTCGGGCATCCCTAAGGAGGTGATCACCCATCGGCTCAACCTCAGACCAGAGTGTCGGTCGGTCCGACAGAAGAAAAGGAGCTTCACTCTGGATAGACAGAAAGCTATCGACGAGGAAGTTCGCAAGTTGACGGCTGCAGGCCATATTTGGGAAGTTCATTACCCCGAATGGTTAGCCAACGTGGTGATGGTCCGTAAGACCAATGGAAGCTGGAGAATGTGCGTGGATTTCTACGATCTCAACAAGGCATGCCCCAAGGACAGCTTTCCTCTGCCCCGGATTGATCAACTGGTGGACGCTACTTCTGGTCATGAGGTCCTTAGCTTCATGGATGCTTTCTCTGGGTACAACCGGATCAGGATGAACCCGGTGGATGAGGAGGCTACCTCCTTCATAACTGAGAAAGGGTTGTACTGCTACAAGGTAATGCCATTTGGGCTGAAAAATGCGGGAGCCACCTAACAAAGGTTGATGAATAAAGTCTTCGAAGGCCAGATATGATGCAATATGGAGGTGTATGTGGATGACATGCTGACAAAAAGTGTCCACGCCACCGACCATATCGCTAACTTAACGGAGACTTTTGACAACCTACGTCGGTACCAGATGAAGCTGAACCCACGCAAGTGTGCATTTGGGGTGATAGCCAGAAAGTTCTTGGGTTTCATGGTGACCCGGCGGGGGATCGAGGCAAACCCGGACAAAGTTTCAAGCCATCTTGGACATGAGGTCTCCCACCAACAAGAAGGAAATACATCGCCTGACGGGAAGGGTGGCCGCCTTGAGTCATTTCTTGTCCAAGTCCGCTGAAAGATGCCTACCTTTCTTCAAGGCACTCCACAAGGTCAATGGATTCGAATGGACGAAAGAATATCAGAAGGTGTTCGAAGGGCTAAAGAAATTCTTATCTACCCCGCCGCTGCTATCCAAGCCAACAGGTGGAGAAGAACTCCTTCTATACCTCACGGCTTCTCCCGAAGCTGTTAGTTCTGTACTGGTCCACGTGGACACCAATGGCATGCAAAAGCCGATGTATTATACAAGCAAGGTGCTCCACGATATGGAGACCAGGTACTTGAAGATTGAGAAGATTATTTTCGCATTGATCGTGTCTGCCCAGCGCCTGCGGCCATACTTCCAAGCCCACCCGATCGCGGTGATCATAGACCAATCTCTAAAGACAGTTCTCGCTCGTCCGGATACTTCCGGCCGATTGGCAAGGTGGGCGCTCAAGTTGGGAGAATTCGATCTATCCTTCCACCCTCGGTCGGCCATGAAATCTCAAGTCCTGGCGGATTTTTTGGTTGAGTGCACCTGGGGAGAGGAGCAACCCAAAGAGCCTTCCACAAGCCCCCCGCCTCTCGGAACCAGTGATGATGAATGAGTCCTTCATGTAGACGGGGCATCGAATTCCCAAGGGAGCGGAGCAGGCCTCATCTTGGCCAACTCGGATGGAGTTGTAACCGAGTGCGCACTCTGCTTCCTCTTTTCAGCCACTAATAATCAGGCGGAATATGAATCTCTGCTGTCTGGGATAAGATTAGCCCAAGAGCTTGGGGTAAAATGCCTTAGGGCATTCACCGACTCCCAACTGGTTGCTGGCCAAATCGCAGGAGAATATGAAGCAAGGGATCCCATCATGTCCCGCTACCTAAGTATGGTGCAGTCGCTAGCTTCTCTCTTAACTTACTTTAACGTTAGCTACATCCCTCGACAAGAGAATGCTAGAGCCGACGCTTTATCCCATCTTGCCACCTGGATGCTGGGAAGAGCTTATGTAGAGTACTTGGAAGCCCCAAGTATTGACGCATCAAGAGAAACACTACCAGTTGAGCAGGAGCCTTCCTGGATGGACGCTTATGTTCGGTACTTTACCGAGGGTACCCTCCAGAAGACCCTGCCGAGGCCAGGAAACTCAAAAGATGGGCCCCGAAATTTTTCATAATGGAGGGAAAGCTCTATCGGAGGTCGTTCTCATACCCAGTTCTCAGATGTGTCGGCCCCACCGAAGCAAATTATATCTGCGAGAGATACATGAAGGTATATGTGGAAGCCATCTGGGGGGCAGAGCTCTCGCATACAAAGCCCTACGGCAGGGATATTACTAGCTGACAATGAAGGAGGATGCGTCTGAACTTGTTAAGAGGTGTGATAGCTGCCAGCGCCATACTAACATTCAACATCAACCGGTGTCCCAGCTGACCCCCTGGCCGTACCCTGGCCCTTCGCACAGTGGGGCATGGACATCCTGGGACCATTCCCTCCAGCCTCCGGACAACGCAAGTTCCTAGTGGTGGCAGTTGACCATTTCACCAAGTGAATCGAGGCGGAGGCACTCGCTAAGATCACCGAGGGCAAAATAAGGTCTTTCTTCTGGAAGTCTGTCGTGTGCCGGTTTGGGCTACCGCACACCCTCGTTACTGATCACGGCCGACAGTTTGACAACACGGCCTTCTGTGAGTTCTGCATCGGCTTGGGCATCCATCAATGATTCACCTCTGTGGGGCACCCCCAAACCAACGGCGTTGGACGAAGGAACTCCCTAGTGTATTGTGGGCATACCACACGATGCCACGAGCCCCCACCGGGAAACTCCTTTCAGCCTGGTCTTTGGGACCGAGGCAGTCATTCGATGGAGATAGGAGTCCCCAGTCCCCGGACAGAGTTATACCACGAAGAGAGCAACCCAAACCAACTGCGGGCCGATCTGGATTTAGTAGAAGAACTGCGAGACCAGGCGTAACTTCGCATGGCGGCATTCCATCAACGAGCGGCCAAATACTATAATGCTCGAGTACAGTCCAAGACGTTCCGCTCTGGAGATCTTGTTCTGCGAAGAGCTGAAGTATCAAAGCCAACGGAGGGGGACAAGTTGGCACCGAAATGGGAAGGACCGTACCGTGTCAAGGAGGTACTTCATCACGGGACATACAAAGTTGAAGAGCTGGATGGGAAACCGCTTTCTCGCACCTGGAACGCCAATAATTTATGCCGGTATTATCAATAATATGCTAACTTCATTAATTTGAATCTACTTAACAGATTGCTGTTCGAAATGTTTGCATTATTTTTGAGTAATCACGCTTGGCACCAAAGACCGGCTTTGCGTCGGCAATGAAGACTGGCTCCGCGCCGGCAATTAAGACCGACTCCGCGTCGGCACCAAAGACCGGCTTAGCGTCGGCAATAAAGACTGACCCCGCGCTGGCACCAAAGACCGGCCCCGCATTGGCACCAAAGATCGGCTCCCCGCATCGGCAATTAAGACCGGCTCCGCACCGGTAATGAAGACCAGCTCCGCGCCGGCAATTAAGACCGGCTCCGCGTCGGCACCAAAGACCGGCTTCGCATCGGCAATAAAGACCGGCCCCGCGCTGGTACCAAAGACCGGCCCCGCATCGGCACCAAAGATCGGCTTCGTGTCAGCAATGAAGACCGACTCCACGCCGGCAATTAAGACCGACTCCGCGTCGGTACCAAAGACCGGCTTCGCATCGGTAATAAAGACCAGCCCCGCGCCGGCACCAAAGACTGGCCCCGCGTCAGCACCAAAGACTGGCTCCCCATGTCGGCAACGAAAACCGGCTTCGCGTCGGCAATAAAGACCGGCCCCGCATCGGCACCAAAGACCGGCCCCGCGTCGGCACCAAAGATCGGCTCCCTGCATCGGCACCAGAGACCGGCTCCGCGTCGGCACCAGAAACCGGCTCCGCATCGGCACCAAAGACCGGCTCCACGTCGGCAATTAGGCCTGGCCCCGCGTCGGCACTTGGGTCTTATACTACCTACAGTTCTCAACTTTTGTCTCTACAACCGAAATCGATCCCGCATCAGTTTCCTAGAAGACAGGAATCGTGCTCTTCAGCCATTGGTTGTTGATCCGCGACAACTCACACAGCCAAAGCTAATTATAACCAAAGACAATTGTTGAGAATTAAAATATTCATTGATGGCTAAAAGTCTACAAAATTGCCGATCTGAGTCGGGCTTGGAGCAATACAAAAAAAAAAAAAACTAAGGGTCATTTGGGGCCAGATCATCATCTTTAGGGACTTCATCTGGCTCCAACTCTTCGATCCCCTCGAGGTCGTAGAGTTCTTGAATTTTTTCCTTGCAGTCTTGGAAGCCAGCCTCATAAGCGAATGCCGTTGATTCGGCTAGTTCCTTACGAAAGGCTTTAGACCTCCTAAAATCCTCTACTGCCTCTGCAGCTCTTTTCTTCGCCTCGAGGGTTTTTCGCTCGGCCTCCGTGACCTTTTTATCGGCCTCGACGGCCCCCCTCTTGGCTTCAGTCACCGCTGCCTCCAAGTCGGCAATCTTGGCGTCGGACTGGCGAGCGACCTCTTTGACTGCATCTATTTCAATGGAGGCGGAATCCAATCGGTTCTTCAAAATGCATATTTCTGATTCCGCTGCCTCCAGCCTCTCCTCGGCCATTCTTTGTTTCTCTTCGGCCGCCTAAGCGTTATCCAGCTCGTTGGCCGCACGACACTGGGCAACTTCCAGCGCGTACTCTGCCTTCTCAGCTCTTAGCCGGATGGCTTCGACTTCACCCTTTAAGGTGGCCCGGGTATCCTCCAAGGCCATCTCTGCCTTTTCTGCCCTAGTCTGGAGTGATAGCATCTCATCCCGTGACTAGTCGAGGGCAGCATCGCTCAGGGTCCAAAGGTCCCTCATGGCGATCAGAGAGTTCAGTGCCTAGACGGAATGTCAATGTTAAAAAACAAAACAAACAGAACAAAGGCGAAAAGGATAATAGGGCAAAGCTCACCCAAAGATGTGCCACAGACGCCTCGCGGAAGAAGGTGGCCCTCCCCTGATGCCGGAGAAACTCCTGCACCTCTACCACAGACGCTTCGTCCAATGCCTGCTCGGCCCAGCGGCTGTGGTTCGCCAAAAGTGATTGGAAGGAAGGGTCGACGCCCCTCCTTTCCACTGGCACAGGGGCCGCGGGGGAGGATTCCGCCTCCGACTCTACTGCTTTCGGCCCCTTGGCTAGTGGAGGCGCTTCGGTTGTTGCCCCTATGGGGGGCATGATAACTGCTGGAGTTGGCCTTATTGTTGTAGGGACCTTCTCTGTCTCCACGGCTTCGGACGGGGGTGACGGTGCTTTTGCGACCTTCTCTAGAGAAGGATCGAGCAGAATGACAAGAGGGGGAGCCAGAACTGAAGGTGATCTTCTTTCTCATACTTGGCTCCGCCCGACTTCCTCGCTGGCCTCGGCCCTTACCATGTCTTTCCTGGTGGACTGGTCGGCTTGGGCTCTTGCCGCCTCGCACACGCGCGGCGGATCCACAACTTTGGCCTTTTTAGCATCGGCCCTCCCAGCGTCGGCCCTTCCAGCGTCGGCCTTCTTCAAAATCTTAGCACGCAGGGGCTTCACAACTCTGGCCCCTCCAGCGTCGGCCCTCCCCGCGTCGGCCCTCTTTGGAATTTTGGCGACAGCCCTCCTTTCAGTGAGGGACTCATTTCCCGTTGCCTTCCTCTTCTTAGTAACCGCCTGCCTGAGCTCGCGAAGTGATGGCGTCATCCCTATAAAAACAGGAGATGAGTAAAAAAAAAGAAGAGGGGAAGAAAGAAGGAAAAGGGTGAGTAATCAAGTGCTCACCACCAGAAGGGATTAGGCCGGCGAGACGAATGTTTTCATCGACCAGAAGCTTATTGCATCGAGGGACATCGGCAGTCAGAAGCTGTCCGAATGTCATTCGATCCCTTGGGAGGATAGAAGAATCCCTATTGGCGTCAATGTTGGGAGTCCCCCAGCTTCCACTCACCCCTTCGATATCAGCAAAAAAGAACTTATCCTTCCACCCTTTAACGGAGGTAGGAAGGTACAACTTAAGGATCCTAATAGGTCTAGGAGTAAAGGACCACAACCTGACTGCTTGCAAAGGGTATAAAAATTGCGGAATAAGGAGATGCTGGCCTCTATGCCTTGCAGGTGACAGAGAACCAGAAAGCCAACGATGGTTCAGATCGAGTTAGGGACTAGCTAGGAAGGTGTTAGAGAATATCGGTCCAGAAGATTAAGGATGAAAGGGTGGATAGGTAGTCGAAGTCCTGCCTTAAAGAAGGCTCCGTACAAGGCAACTCTTCCGGGATGGGAAGAGGTTACCCTATCATCAGGAGCAGGGTAGGACAGACGTAGGTTCGACGGAAAACTATACTTGGCTCGTAGGTTTACTATGCCTTGAGCGGACATAGTGGAAGCAGTCCCCTCGGGGGACTCCTTGATAGCGCTGGAAGGACCAGCAGCTGTCGGACAGCTCCAGGCAAAGGTCTGCCCGCCGGTCAGATGACTCCCGGCTACGGGGCGTCTGACCGGCCGCCGCTCCGGCGAGGAGTGGTCGGAGGATGGGGTAGACCATTGGCTTGGTAGGGAAGCGAAAGGGTGAGAAGGAGTGGGGGAACGACCCTCGGAATCGAAAATAGAACAAGAGGGCGAGGAAGCCATGGAGACTAACCTGGAAAACTTGAGCTAAGATCGAAGGAGCACGAGGAGAGAACAAACACGGGAGGTGGACGGACGCTTGCAGACTCGGGAGGAAGTGGTAGCATAAGAGAAGGGAGAATGGGAAGATAAGGACAATTTTTTCTTTTTATAGCCCCATTTCAAATCATCCCGTAGTCGTCCGGTCTGGCGATGTGTCCACCTTCAAATGGAAGGCGCTTCGGCGGCCTACCAGCGCGAAAAACACGAAAAGCTCCACCAATAGAGAGATGGCGGTGGCCTTACCACAATGATGACGCTTTCCTTTTTACGACTCATTACTCGAGAAAAATCTTCTCTAATCCAAACAGCCCGAACAGACGAAATGATGGCGCGAAAGTCAGCCGCCCTATGGATATTAACACCCCTTTCGCTGATGATTGTGCGCTCACTCATCTCAGGGGCGGGGGGCATTTGATATGACTGACCATCTCCTCTGTATTGTATTATAATCCTTTGCACGATTTTCGAAAATAATGATGTAACAGCTAATCCCAGAGATGGAATCTTAGCTCCGGCCTTTAGCTCCAGCCTCGGCTCCGATCTTTGGCTCCGGCCTTTGGCTTCGGCCTCCAGCTCTGGCTTTTGGCTCCGACCTTTGGCTCCGGCCTCCAGCAACAGCTCCGGCCTTTGGCTTTGGCCTTTGGCTTCGGCCTCCAGCTCCGGCCTTTGGCTCCGGCCTCCAGCGACGGCTCCGGCCTTTGGTTAGCTCCGGCCTCCAGCGACGGCTCCGGCCTTAACTTGGTGCCTTTCTTGCATACACAATGACCCACCTCAGGTAATAGATCCCAAGATTCGAGATCTGTTACCGTATACCTCGCTCGCCGAAATCACGGGCAGGTGCTAGCACGCCTGGCAGCTACCGCTACAAGCGGCCCTTATCCAGCAATGGCTTAACCACTCGCCGTTCAAAGGAGCTTATCCCAACGAGGAAGATTCGACGGTTCGAAGGAGAACAAAAAGAAAGGAGCCTCCCAGACAGGTATAAAAGGTCCTCGAACTCAACATAAAAGGGGAATCTCTCTCAATCTCTCTTCTAGAGAACTGAGCGATAAGTTTACTAACTTGAGCATCGGAGGGTCCTCGCCGGAAACACCGGCCGGGGTCTTCTTGCTGGTTTCTGAAGAAGGAAGATGACATCTCCACTCCATTTGGAAGCCCACAACAAATCTCAGTACACCCTCCGCTCATCACCGGTGATTTGTCCGCATCACGACGCATTAGCGATGCATATGCCAAAAAAATAAAAAAAAATTAATTTTTAATTTAGCAATGCAAAAACATAAAAAATTAAAAAGAATCGTTAATATAGCGACGCAAAGATTGCATCACTATTTAACGATGCATATGCCAAAAAAATTTAAAAATTTTAATTTTTAATTTAGCGATGTAATAATGCGTCGCTATATTGCAACGCAATATATGCGTTGCTAAATCACGACGCATTAGCGAAGCAAAAATTCAAAAAATTAAAAATTATATTAATATAGCAACGCAATGATTGCGTCGCTATTTAGCGATGCATATGCCAAAAAAATTAAAAAATTTAATTTTTAATTTAGCAACGCAATAATGCGTTGCTATATTGCGATGCACTACTTGCGTCGCTAAATAGCGACGCATTAGTGATGCAAAAACCCAAAAAATTAAAAAATTATTAATATAGCGACGCAATGATTGTGTCGCTATTTAGCAATGCATATACCTAAAAAAATTAAAAAATTTAATTTTTAATTTAGCGACACAATAATGCATTGTTATATTACGACGCACTACTTGTGTCGCTAAATATCGACGCATTAGCGATGCAAAAATCCAAAAAATTAAAAAAGTTGTTAATATAGCGACGCAATGATTACGTCGCTATTTAACGACGCATTAGCGATGCATATGCCAAAAAAATTTAAAAAAAAAAATTATTTTAATTTAGCAATGTATTAGCGATACAAAAACCTAAAAATTAAAAAAAATTATTAATATAGCTATGCATATACCAAAAAAAGTTAAAAAAAATTAATTTTTAATTTAGCGATGCAAAAACCTAAAAAATTAAAAAAAATCGCTAATCGCTATTTAGTGACGCATTAGCGACGCATATGCCAAAAAAATAAAAAAAATTAATTTTTAATTTAGCAATGCACTAGCGACACATATATCGAACTGTCGGATCGTCTCCGTTCGGATGGATTGCAATGGTCCGATCGATCATCGCCGATCGGGATCATGGCTTGGATCGATCGCAACCATCGGATCGTCGCCGATCGGATGGATTGCAACGGTCCGATTGATCATCGCCGATCGAGATCATGGCTTGGATCAATCACAAACATCGGATATCGTCGTCGATCAGATGGATTGCAAAGGTCTGATTGATCATCGCCGATCGGGATCATGGCTTGGATCGATCATAACCATCGGATATCATCGTCGATCGGATGGATCGCAACCGTTAGATCGATCATCGCCGATCGGGATCATGGCTTGGATCGATTGCAACCATCGGATATCATCGCCGATCGAATGGATCGCAACCATCGGATCGATCATCGCCGATTGAAATCATGGCTTGGATGGATCGCAACCGTCGGATATCATCGTTGATTGGATGGATTGCAATGTTCCGATCGATCATCGCTAATTGGGATCATGGCTTGGATCGATCGCAACCGTTGAATATCATCGCCGATCGGATTGATCACAACCGTCGGATCGAACATCGTCGATCGAGATCATGGCTTGGATCGATCGCAACTGTCGGATATCATCGCCGATCGGATGGATCGCAACAGTCTGATCAATCATCACCGATCGAGATCATGGCTTAGATCGATCGCAACCGTCGGATCATCACCGATCGGATGGATCGCAATGATCCGATCGATCATCGCCGATCGGGATCATGGCTTGGATCGATCGCAACCGTTGAATATCATCGCCGATCAGATGGATCGCAACGGTCCGATCGATCATCACTGATTGGGATCATGGCTTGGATCGATCGCAACCATCGGATCGTCGCCGATCGGATGGATTGCAACGGTCCGATCGATCATCGCTGATCGGGATCATGGCTTGGATCGATCGCAACCGTCCGATTATCGCCGATCGGATGGATTGCAATGGTCCGATCGATCATCGCCGATCAGGATCATGGCTTGGATCGATCGCAACCATCGAATATCGTCGCCGATCAGATGGATCGCAACCGTCGGATCGATCATCGCCGATAGAGATTATGGCTTGGATCGATCACAACCATCGGATATCGTCGCCGATCAGATGGATCACAACCGTTAGATTGATCATCGTCGATTGGGATCATGGCTTGGATCGATCGCAACCACTGAATCGTCGCCGATCGGATGGATTGCAATGGTCCGATCGATCATCGCCGATTGAGATCATGGCTTGGATCGATCGCAACCGTCGGATATCGTCGCCGATCGGATGGATCGCAATCGTTGGATCGATCATCGCCGATCAGAATCATGGCTTGGATCGATTACAACCATCGGATCATCGCTGACCAGATGGATTGCAACGGTCCGATCGATCATCGCCGATTGGGATCATGGCTTGGATCGATCGCAACTGTTGAATATCGTCGTCGATCGAATGAATTGCAAAGGTCCGATCGATCATCGCCGATCGGGATCATGGCTTGAATCGATCGCAACCGTCGGATATCGTCGCCGATCGGATGGATCGCAAACATCGGATCGATTATCACCAATCGGGATCATGGCTTGGATCGATCGCAACCATCGGATATCATCCCCGATCGGATGGATCACAGCCGTCGGATCGATCATCGCATATCAGAATCATGGCTTGGATGGATCGCAACCGTCGAATATCATCGTCGATCGGAGGGATTGCAATGGTCTGATCGATCATCGTCGATCGGGATAATGGCTTGGATCGATTGCAATCGTCCGATATCGTCACCGATTGGATAGATCGTAACCATCGGATTGATCATTGCCAATTGGAATCATGGCTTAGATGGATCGCAACCGTTGGATATCATCGTCGATCGATGGATTGCAATGGTCGGATCGATCATCGCCGATCAGAATCATGGCTTGGATCGATCGCAACCATCGGATCGTCGCCGATCGGATGGATCGCAACCATCGGATCGATGATCGCTGATCGGGATCATGGCTTCAATCGATCGCAACCATCGGATCATCTCTGATCGAATGGATCGTAACCGTTGGATCGATCATCGCCGATCGGGATCATGGCTTGGATCGATCGCAACCATCGGATCGTCACCGATCGGATTGATCGCAACGGTCTGATCGATCATCGCTGATCGGGATCATGGCTTGGATCGATTGCAACCGTTGGATCATCTCCAATCGGATGGATCACAACCGTCGGATCGATGATCGCCGATCGGGATCATGGCTTGGATCGATCGCAATCGTCGGATCATCTCCGATCGGATGGATCGCAACCATCGGATCGATGATCGCCGATCGGGATCATGGCTTGGATAGATCGCAATGTCGGATCATCTCCGATCGGATTGATCGCAACGGTCGGATCGATGATTAAAAAAAATTAGCGACACATATCACAGAAAATTAAAAAAAAATTCGTTAATTCAGTGACGCACTTAATTGAGTTGCTATTTAGCGATGCATTAGCGATGCAAATATCCAGAAAATAAAAAAAAAATTGTTAATTCAGCGATGCAATTAATTGAGTCGCTATTTAGCAACGCATTAGCGACGCATATTCCAAAAAAAAAAATTCCCACCGTTTACTCCCACCAAATTAGCGATTTAGCAACGCAATCAATGGCGCATACAATGCGTCGCTGATTAGCGACAGATTAGCGATACAATTATGTGTCACTAATCATAATTTATAAATTACCCCCCCCCCTTCTTCTTCCTCACGGCTTCTCCCCTCACCCCCCAACCGGTCTCCCTCCCTCTTTCTCCTCCTCCCTCTTCCCCACCTCCGGCGGCACTCCGGTGGCTTTCCGGCACCCGACCACCTCACCGGCGACCCCTATTTTCACGCAAACCTCCCCTCCCTCCCTCCCCTCCCTCCCATCTCCCCCATTTCCTCCCCCCCCCCCCCTCCCATTGCTCGCCACCAAAAAAATTTTTTAACAGGTGGGAGGGTTTTCCCCACCCCCTACCGTCTTCTCCGACCACGGCCGTGGCCTGGCCACAGTGGCCAGGCCACCAAAAATAAAAAAATTAACAGGGGGGATTTCCCCCCCCTCCCATCTTCTCCGGCCATGACCACGGTCGTGGCTGTCTTCTCTGGCCACGATGGCCAGGCCACCAAAAAAAAAATTTAATAGGGGGGGTTTCCACCCCCTCCCGTCTTCTTCAGCCACGGCCACGGTAGCCAAGCCACAAAAAAAAAAAAAAACGGGGGGGTTTCCCCCCTCTCCCGTCTTCTCCGGCCATGGCTGCGGCCATGGCCATGGCCGTGGCCTGGCCACGATGGCCAGGCCACCAAAAAAGAAAAATTAACAGGGTGGGAGGGAACCCCCCCTCCCGTCTTCTTCGGCCACGGCCATGGCCGTGGCCATGGTGGCCAGGCTACCCAAAAAAAAAAATTAACAGGGGGGTTTCCCCCCCCTCCCGTCTTTTTTGGCCACGGCCGTGGCCATCTTTTCCGACCACGGCCGCGGCCGTGGCCAGGCCACCAAAAAAAAACCCCCCTCCAATTTTTTAATATTTATTATAAAAAGATATTTATTACAAAAAATATTATTCTTTAATATTACAAAATATATTGCATAACTAATTCTACTGATTAAATTATTTAATTATTATTATTAAAAATATTATTAGTAAGTTGTTTTGATATTTTAATCTTAATAATTTATTCAATCATATTATTATATCAATTAAATTTAGAAAACCCCTATAGTAATATCATTATATAATAATAATATATTACAATAACATTAGAATACACTATAGTATTATATTGATATTATATAAAAAATTATATTATGTGATATTATAATATTAGAATATAATGATTCTATAACATCATTATATTGAACTATTTTGGGTTTGATGAAATTTTAAAATAAATTCGAAATAGTTTTCTTCATGCATGTCTTATTGTCAGAATGTTATTATAAGTTCATGTTACAATATTAAATTTAGTAGATAGTTTTTACTCAACAAAGAAGTTCTTGCGTGGGCAATAGGTACACCAACGATTGGCATCATGTATCTATATTGGGGTGAAGACTCAGACCTAAGATGTTGTAAGATTTATGGGTAATTGAGGTACACCAACGATGAAGGGGGAGCTAATACAAGTAGGAGGAAGAGTGTGCCTTACAAAGAGGATGCATCGGATGTTGAACCAACATTTGACGAAACAAATGACATTGATTAAACATAGAAGTTTATTCAATTTTAATTTATTTTTATAGGTGCTAAATTTTTCATATTCAATCATTATTCGTTATTATATTGCATGCATGGTTCTTTAGTATTTTCAGTATGTCGGGCCGAGATAGATCTTCTGCCGATGGACAGAGCGAGCAGGACATGGCCCTACCGCATCAGATCACTTCATGAGCATTGGAGATGCAGAATTCAGATCTGCAGCCTTCGAGTCTCATAGCCGATCGGCACAGACATCTGAGAGTTCATCCCATGTCAGCCGCATCATACTTTGACTGGATGTTAATGGGTAGTAAGTATATAACAATTGTAAATATATATTTATATGTTACCAGGTATTTACTTAAATATGGATTTTTTTGCAGCTTTATTAAGCAGCATTCTGTATCGAGCTGGATCAGCTCCATATTCCAGATCCGTGATCCCACTGGCTACGATTGGCATCATGTATCTGCGGCCATAAGGGAGTTTTATTTTTCAGAGTTTCAAGTAAATTTATTAAATACAATTTATTACTGATTTAAAATAACTTAATCTTGATATATTCTTAAACTAACTGTTTAATTAAATGCAGAAAAAGTTTACGTGGGACCCAACCATCCATGATGCCGTTAGGGCAGCATGGAATGCTCTTGTGGCATGCTGATACTCCGATATGCTTCATCGTTAGAGGAGATCGGGCGATTGCCCTGTGCATGTGCCGGAGGGTATTTGGCACGACTGACAGCAGGTGTGGCAGTCTGAGGCCTGGCAAAGGAGGTCCGCATCAGCCACCATGAACCGTCGATCCGAGAAAGCTGGTCGTGGCACGGGTCTCTCCTGCCACACTGCGGGATCCATTTCCATTCAGGAGCACAGACGCCGTATGGTAAGAAAACATCAATAATTTAATTTCTAATTTAGTCATTTGCATATACTTGCATTTATATCATTTCTTCTGCTTTTTTAGTCTGAGCGGGAGGGCAGAGATCCTGGTGAGTTCAACCTATTCAGGGCGACACACACTAGGAAGGACGGTACCTAGATCGATGCACGATCACAGGAGGTTGCGGTAAGAAATTTGACTTATATTGTAACTATTTAATTTCTTAACCTTTAACTGATTCATTTATAATTCAAAGGCACGAGTCGAGAAGCTTCAGTCCCAGGCATCACATGTTGACTCCACTGATTGGGGGCCACCCGTCGAACTCTCACCAGAGGAGAGTCGATGTGTGTTTTTGGAAGCTATTGGTGCCCAGACGTGAGACCATAGGGTTTATGGTCTGGGCGCTAAAGCTTCTAAATATTTTTCGGCTCCACTTCGCACGCACTATTCTAGCAATATTCCTCCTGATCGTTTAGACGATATTCGAAGATCTATTACGGAGGAGGTTCGGTAGGAGCTTGCAGACATGAGAGAGCAAATGCGTCAGATGCAAGATTTGGTTCGCCAAATGTCGTAGGGTTCATTCCAGCCTCCACAGCCTTTCCGTGATCGTGACAGTGCGGATTCTTGATATATTTTTTTTCTGTTTTGTGTATCCAAACTTGTCATTATTAATAAAATAAAATTTTATTAATTATCAAAAATTTTGTAATGACTGTTAGTGATAATGTTTGAACAGAATAAAATTAAATTGCATTAAGAGTTTTAAATAATATTTATTTTTTTAACAAAAAAAATTTTTGTTATAATTTTTATAAAAAAGAATTCATAAATTTGCGACACATATTGCATCGCTAAATTGAATAATAATTTAATTTTTTTAAAATTATATTTTGGTTGAAATTTTTTTAAAAAAAATTAAAATTTTGTGATGCATTTGCGACGCAAATTGCGTTGCTAAATTGCGATGCAACAATATGCATCACAATATTGCGATGCATATTAATGCGTCGCAATATTTTAATTTTAAAAAAAAATTGCAGGGAGAAATTTTTTTCTCATTGCAATTTTTGTAAAAAGAGAAATTTATAAATTTACGTCGCAATGCGTCGTAAAATTTTAATTTTATTTTTTAAAAGAAATTGCAAGGAAAAAAATTTCTTCTTGCAATTTTTTTTAAAAACAATTAAAATATTGCAACGCAATTTGCGTTGCAAATGCGTCCCAAAATTTTATTTTTTAAAAAAAGAAATTGCAAAGAGAAATTTTTTCTTGTTGCAATTTTTGTAAAAAGAAATTATAAATTTGCGTCGCAAATGCATCGCAATATTTTAATTTTATATTTTTTAAAAAATTTCAACAAGAAAAAAATTTCTCCTTGCAATTTTTTAAAAAAAAAAATTAAAATTTTGTGATGCATTTGCGATGCAAATTGCATCGCTAAATTGCGACGCATCAAAATGCGTCGTAATATTGCGACGCATATTGATGCGTCGCAATATTTTATTTTTAAAAAAATTGCAAAGAAATTTTTTTCTCCTTGCAAATTTTGTTAAAAAAGAAATTTATAAATTTGCATTGCAAATGCGTCGCAAAATTTTAATTTTATTTTTTAAAAAAATTAAAAGTAGAATTTTTTTTCTCCTTGCAATTTTTTTAAAAAATAAAATTAAAATTTTGTGACGCATTTGCGATGCAAATTGCGTCGCTAAATTGCGATGCATCAACATGCATCGCAATATTGCGACGCATTGTTGGCCCAGATGGCAACCCAAGAGGGGGGCGTGAATTGGATTCTTAAAAATTTAAGACTTTTTAACTTTAATTGATTAGTTAGCAAGATGTGCAAGTGAGAGGCTAACTAAAAGCAATACACAAGCAAATAAAGAGAGATAGAGATAGAGAAAATTAGGCACGGCAAACACAAGAATTTTATAGTGGTTCGGTGCAACCAGCACCTACGTCCACTCCCAAGATTCACTTGGGTCCACACTATAATCTCTCTAGATTACAGCCGAGTTGTTTTCCAAGCTCACAACTCAAACTTGTTGTTTTCCGGGTGCACAACGAACCCAGCTGGTTTTAACTCGGGCTTACCAGCACAAAACCCTACACGTTGTTTTTCTAGGGCTCACAACTAACCCAACACAAGCACTCCGGCTTGCAACGAGGTATACCAACCTCCACTAATTCAATCCACTGATTGAATCAGCAAACAAAAATAATGATAGTGTTTGAACAATAAGTGCTCCCCTTGAGCAATATACAAATTAAGTACAAAATATAAAGGTTAGAAAAGCCTGATAATTTTGCAGATGGTAGATGCTTGGGCTTTCTCCCTTCTTCTCTTCAACTCCTCTTGAAGTGTTGAATCACGCCTCAGCTAGATTCTTGACCGTTGAAGTCTTTGGAGTTGAGATGAAGCTTTTCCTCTTTTGAAAATCCGCAGATTTGACCTTTGAAACGCACTTGGATTTTCTTCTGGCTTTTGTGGAATGATGAGAAGGAGTAGACGAATCTTCACTTGGATTTCACTCCTTTTGAAACACTCTTCTTTGAGCTAAAAGATTTTTCCAATAAGCTCTGTTTTTCCCTCTTTTCAAATGATATTCTTTTCTCTCTTTTTGATTTTCTCTGGGTTGTTTTGATTTGAAAAGAACTCCTCTATTTATAGATCTGCAAAAATATATCCGTTAGAGACAAGGAAAAATAGCCGTTATTCAAAAATCTTACCGTTGGGGCTGATGTGTCATCGTTAAAAATCGCGCCCAGATTCGCGGAGTCGACTCGAGCTTGTGGGAGTCGGCTCGAGTCGATTACCAAAAATAGAAACATTTTAACATTGAGGGGTCGACTCGCGAAAACATAAGTGTCGGCTCCTGAAAGTCGGGAGTCGACTCGAGGAAAGGGGAGTCGACTCGAGAAGTGCTCAAAAAACAGGGTTCTGTTGTCTGAGCGGAGTCGGCTCGCACAGTCAGGAGTCGGCTCGCAAGAATTCAGGGGTCGACTCTTGAAAACCAAGGGTCGACTCGAGAAACTCAGGCAATGGGGAGTCGACTCGGAAACCCTTGAGTCGGCTCGGGACCGATACAAAAATCAGAAAAATGTTCTGATTGACTTTAAAACTCGTCCCAATTAAATTTAAAATATAAATTTGACTTGAATACATTAAATATGACATTAACATGATTCAAGACATGTTCCAAGAATTCATTGATTAAATATAAATGTAAAATTCTTTTGAATTCTTTTAATATTGAAACTTCTTTTTCAATTCAAAATTCATTTGATATAACCATTGAAAGTTCATTTTTCAATTTGAATAAGCTCAAGGTTTTTGATAAATAAACTCATTGTTTTCTTTAAATACTCATGGCTTTTGGAAATCATCAAAATCAATAAAGTTGGGGCAATTATGTTTCAATAATTTCTCAACAATCTCCCCCTTTTTGATGATGACAAAAACATTGAGTATATGCATTATAAAATTGAAAAATTTATGATTCCAAAATCAACTTTTGTGTTCATGGAAAGGCTCCCCCTCAATGAGGTAGCTCCCCCTATGAACCTTAATTTATAAATCATTCAAAATTTTTCAAATCAAAAACTTAAGCAATTGAAATTCAACTTTTCTTATTTAATTCTCTCCCCTTATTTAATTAGGGCAATTAAAAAATGATGCAATATACGATTAATTCATATAAATCTCTCCCCCTTTTTTGTAATCAACAAAAAGGTTGAGATGCATCAGAGCATCAAATTGATTAAATCATTCGAATTCATTCAGCATCTAAGTTATCAATTGAGTATTGAGATATTCAAAATTATATCAATTTAAACATAAGCATTCAAAGATATTCAAGGGTACTCACAATTGAAATGACAAATGAAGCATCAAACATTCTCATTACTTCAAAAGTACATCACAATTACATCAAAATTACATGAAAACTTAAAAATTTCTTCTAGTGATCCTATTCAAATGATCTACAATTTGCTTCATTCCTTCGCATTGAAGCTTACATAGTCTTTAAGTTTTTCATCAACAAAGTGCAAGCAGTGATTTTTTCTTGAAGCTCTGCGTTGCATTGGATAAGTCTCCGAGTCTCCGCAATATCCTTAAGCTCTTCAAAGAATTCTTTAAATCCACTTAAGGAACCAGATGAGCTAAGAGTGGACTCAATCAAGCAACGATCACTGAAGAATATGCTTCTTTTAATTCATAACTTATCATTAAATTCATCTTTCAATCTTTTTCTTGATCATTAACTCAGACTTGAATAAAGATCGAAGTTGATCAACTGAGTATCAGAAAAACTAGCAGATGAAGTGAAGCAGGAAATAGTAGGAGCAGGGTAGGTCCCCTGAGGAGGCTCCTGTCTCAACTCTGTGCCTCTGCATCTAAGTCTCTATCTTCTTTCTTCCCAACTTCCATTTTTCTTAATAAACCCCATGCGATGAATAGTGCCAAAGTATAATAATCAGTATGTCTTAAATTTTCTTTGGCTCACTATCACTAACACAATCCCTTGGCTTCTGAAATAATTTAGTCAAGATCATGCCATAGGGAAGACTGATTTCTTTTTCCCACAGTCTGCTATATACCAAATATCATCCTGGGAGATTGATTGGCTTCCCTGAACAACAGCATCCATGACAAAGATATCTCCTTCAGAAACATAGTCAAACCGGCCTGTCTTGGGAAATAGAATCCTGCTGCAAATATTGTGAGAAGCCTTAAGTTCCAATGGCAGCTGACTTGCAAAGACTTCTTCAAATCCCTCAAAGTTTCGGTTCAATAATCTGGTGAGAGCAGGAGACCTATCTTCAGGCAAATGTGGAGGTCCAGATAGGGTAAGTCCAATAAGTCTAGAAAGAATGAGGAGTAATTTCAAACCAATCCTCTAACATTGCTTACAAGCCATTGTCTCCTCTAGACAAATTCTTGTAAAATTCTTTACCAAAGCAGGATATGTTGGACAATCCAAAGAACAAATTTCTCAAACCCATCTCTAACTTGTCCTACCAAGTAATCCCTCATTCTCAAACAATCGAAATCCACTTTCCTTCCTGGTAAATCCTACTGGCTAGAAGATCTACCTGAGGAGTAGGAGTGGAGCTGGAGCTGGAGGATCATCCGAAGGGAGAAGAGGAATCCGGACGGCTCGCGGACGGGTCGTCGCACGGTCTTTTTCTTTCACCCGGCGCCACTACTTGCTCCTCGGGTTTTGGGGGCCATTGATGAAGGATTGGAGGTTAATTGAAGTTTGGATTTTGGGAAAGTTTTGGAGAGGATTTGGAAGATTTTGGAAGAGAAATGTCCGTGGGTCGACTCGTGCCCTAAATAAATCGATGGGACCACGTCGAGTCGACTCGCGCAAAGCGTGGAGTCGGCTCGCGACAAGTCACAGAGCACAGACACGATCTCGAGTCGACTCGCTCAGAGAGGGGTCGACTCCTGAGTTTCAGCAGAAACTCGAGTCGACTCCGATACTCTCGAGTCGGCTCCGGACAATTTCAGAGAAAAAAATTGAATTCAGAGAATCCGAAATAAGTCCCAAATTTGATCTTTGAGTATGATTAAAAATCATGGATTTGAGAGATCAAATTGATATGAGTTCTAGATAAATTTCCTTAAGATTTTGAGAATTTGAAAGAATTCTAGATATATTTCCTTAGAGGTTTCAAAATTTATTCAAAAGGATTACAAATTCCTAATTCTCCTCTAAGATAACAAAATCTTTCTTCATTTAAAGGTTTAGTAATATGTCAGCTAATTGTTCTTCAGTGTTTACATAATCTAAACAAATTTCATCATTAGCTACATGTTCCCTTATAAAATGATATCTAATTTCTATGTGTTTTGTTCTTGAGTGTTGAATTGGATTTTTAGTTAAGTTGATTGCGCTAGTGTTATCACATCTTATGGGTGTTTTATCAAGTGTGATACCATAGTCTTCAAGTTGTCGCTTAATCCATAGGATTTGCGCACAGCAACTTCCAGCTGCTACATATTCAGCTTCAGTAGTTGATAATGCAACTGAATTTTGCTTTTTGCTAAACCATGTGATTAAGTTACTTCCTAAGAATTGGCATGCACCACTTGTGCTTTTTCTATCTAATTTACATCCAGCATAATCAGAATCTGAATATGCAATTAGGTTTAATGTGGAGTCTCTAGAATACCATAAACCTACATTTTTAGTTCCATTTAGATATCTTAAAATTCTTTTAACAGCTATTAAATGTGATTCTTTAGGTTCAGATTGAAATCTAGCACATAAACATACTGAAAACATATATCTGGTCTACTTGCTGTTAAATAAAGAAGGGATCCGATATACCTCGATAATACTTTTGATCAACCTTTTTACCTTCTTCATCTTTGTCCAGCTTGCATGAAGGACTCATTGGAGTTCCGAGGGGTTTCATTGTTTCCATACCAAACTTTTTGAGTAGTTCTCTTGTGTATTTGGTTTGGTTGATAAAGATTCCCTCTTTGCTTTGTTTGATCTGGAGTCCAAGGAAGAAGTTGAGTTCTCCCATCATGCTCATCTCGAATTCTCCCTGCATCAACTTTGCAAATTCTTGACAAAGAGAATCGTTAGTAGCACCAAAAATAATGTCATCTACGTATATTTGTACTACAAGTAAATCTTTACTTTTCTTTTCAAAAACAAAGTTTTATCAACATTTCCTCTTGTAAAATCATTTTCTATTAAGAATTTACTTAACCTATCATACCAAGCTCTAGGTGCTTGTTTCAAACCATATAAAGCTTTGTGCAATTTAAAAACGTGATTTGAAAATCGTGATCTTCAAAACCTGGTGGTTGTTCTACATAAACTTCTTCATTAATAAATCCATTTAAAAATGCGCTTTTTACATCCATTTGAAATAAGTTAATGTTCATATGACATGCAAATGCAAGTAATAGCCTAATGGCTTCTAATCTAGCTACAGGTGCAAAGGTTTCATCAAAATCAATACCTTCTTCTTGATTATATCCTTTAGCAACCAATCTAGCTTTGTTTCTAATTACTATGCCATTTTCATCTAGTTTATTTCTAAAATCCATTTTGATCCTATTACTGAATGATTTTTAGGTCTTTCAACTAAGGTCCAAACATTATTTCTTGTAAATTGATTTAGTTCTTCTTGCATTGCTAACATCCAATTATTATCTTTTTCAGCTTCTTCTATAGTTTTAGGTTCAATTTGTGATACAAATGCAAGATGATTACTAATATTTCTCATGTATGATCTAGTCCTTATTCCTTGAGATGGATCGCCTATAATCAATTCCTTAGGATGACTATGAGCATATCTCCAGTCTCTTGGAAGATCTACATCATTATGATCAATATTGACATCATCGTCCTTATGTGAATCATCATCTTTAGCTCTTGTTCATGATCAGAAGATACTTCAATATTAAGTTTTTCAAGATCTTTTTCAATTATGTTTGTATCTTCCTCATCATCAATCTTTTCAGATCCAGTTGCTAAAGATTCATCAAAAACTACATGAATGGATTCTTCAACTACTAAGGTTTTCTTGTTAAAGATTCTATATGCCTTACTAGTTGTTGAATAACCTAGAAAAATTCCTTCATCAGATTTAGCATCAAATTTTCCTAAGTTGTTTTTACCATTATTATGAATGAAACATTTACATCCAAATGCATGAAAGTATTTTATATTTGGTTTTCTTTCATTCCATAATTCATAAGGTGTTTTCTTTAATATTGGTCTTATTAAAGCTCTGTTTAAGATGTAACATGCTGTGTTAATTGCTTCCGCCCAAAAATACTTTGGTAAGTTGCTTTCACATAGCATGGTACGGGCCATGTCTTCTAGAGTCCTATTTTTTCTTTCAACTACACCATTTTGTTGTGGAGTCCTAGGGGCTGAAAAATTATGATTAATTCCATTTTCAGTGCAGAAATTTTCAAATAAGTGATTTTCAAATTCTGTTCCATGATCACTTCTTAGAGATACTATAGTAGTGTTTTTCTCATTTGTGACTTTCTTGAAAAATTTCAGGAACATCGAGAAAGTCTCATCTTTGTGAGCTAAAAACATTACCCAAGTATATCTAGAATAATCATCTACAATCACTAGACCATATTTCTTTCCTCCTAGACTTGTGGTTCTAGTTGGTCCAAAAGGTCCATGTGAAGTAGCTCTAGTCCCCTAGAAGTTGAAACAATATTTTTAGATTTAAAGAACTTCTAGTTTGTTTTCCAAATTGACATGCATCACATATTTTATTATTTTCAAAATCTAATTTAGGTAATCCTTTAACTAAATCCATTTTAATTAGTTTTGAAATAAGGTGTGTGCTTGCATGACCTAATCTACGATGCCACAACCAACTAATTTCATTTATGTTAGCATTGTCAGCAATTAAGCAATGATCACTCAAAGATAATTTTTCTAAGTCAACTAAGTAAACATTGCCATGTCTATAACCAGTAAAACAATGCTATCATCAATAGAATTAGTTACAGTGCATAAAGAAGATTTAAATGAAACATTAAAATTTTTATCACATAATTGACTTATACTAATTAGATTATGCTTCAAACCATTAACATAAAGTACATTATCAATAACTATGGATGGAGTTATGCGAACTTTACCAAGGCCCATAATTTGACCTTTACCGTTATCGCCAAACGTCACAACTCCACCTTTCTTTTCTTCTAGGGTGATGAATTCATCTTTGTCACCCGTCATATGTCTTGAGCAGCCACTATCAAGGTACCACTTTTTCTTTGATCTTTTGGCTACAAGACATTCCTGCAATATAATCAAACTTTATGTTTAGGTACCCAAGCTTTCTTGGGTCCTTCATGGTTAGCAGCAATAAAAATTGTTCCTTTCGGAACCCATATTTTCTTAGCTTTAATATTTAACTTGTTGTTATTTTTAAGTTTTGCATTCAAAGGATTTGTGACCTTTTTCATTACATTTAAAACAAGTTATATTACTTTGGTTGGCTTTTACAAAAATATTCTTTAAGATTTTGTTTTCTAATGTGTTATATCCTAAACCAGCTTTGTCAAAAACAGCTTTTTGACTATCTAGGATCATGTTAAGTTTAGTTGAACTTAAGGTGAATTTCTCAACAATGTCTTTATATTTTTTAACATCTTTCTTAAGAGAGTCAATTTCTTTAGCTTGCTGTTCTTTATCTAAAGCTAAAGTTTCTATTTGATCTTTTAAATCTTTAGTTGAGTTTTTAGTTTCAGATTTTAATAAATCTTTTTCTTGATTAAGATTATCTCTTTCTTTCCTAAGTTCTTCTTTTTCATTAGTTAAGTTCTTAACTTCTAAAGCTAATTCATTTTTACTTTTAGCTAAACTAATATTTCATTTTTCAAAAATTATACTTTTTTTTAAGGATTTAAAATCAATCATAAGTTCATTGAAAGCCTCAAACATTTCATCAAATGTAAATCATCATTTGAGTTTTCAGAACTTACCTCATTGTCGTTGTCGTCGTCGTTGGCCATGAAGCAAATATTGGCAACTTCCTTTTGTTCTTCTTCTTCGGAGGAAGATTCTTCAGACCATGTTGCCATATGCTTTCTTCTTTTTCTTGTAGGCCTTTTTCAAAAGGACAATCATACTTAAAGTGCCCTGGTTTTTACACTCATAACATACTAAGGGCTCTTTTTCTTTTTCTTTCTCCTTGTCCTTTTTCTTATCCTTTTCTCCTTCAAATCTTGCTCCAAATTTCTTTTTATGGAAGGGCCTTTTTCTCATAAACCTTCTGAATTTCTTGGCCAAGAGAGCAGTTTCCTCATCATCTTCATCATTCTTTCACTGCTGCTCTCTTCCATTTCTGCAGTCTTGAGGGCAATTTTTTTCTTCTTTTTGTTTCCTCCTCAACATGCTGCTTCATTGTCAACTCGTGGGTCATTAAGGATCCTAGAAGCTCCTCTAAGGTAGTGCATTGAGGTCCTTTGCTTCTTGGATTGCAGTGACTTTTGCTTCCCACGATCTTGGTAGTGACCTAAGAATTTTGCGCAAGATCAGCATTAGTATAAATTCTACCAAGACTTTTCAAACCATTCACAATATCAGTAAATCTAGTGAACATGCATGTGATGGTTTCAGTTTGTTCCATTGTAAACAATTCATATTTATGAACCAAAATATTTATTTTTGATTCTTTACTTGGTTTGTTCCTTCATGAGTAATTTCCAACCTATCCCAAATTTCTTTGCGGAATTACAAGTTGAGATTCGGTTGAATTCATTTGAATCTAAGGAACAATATAAAATATTAATGGCTTTAGCATTTAATTGTGCCATTCTCCTATCATTATCATTCCAATCCCTTTCGGGTTTAGGAACAATAGTGCCATCAATAAGGTGTGTGGGTGTACTAGGTCCATTAATTATAACACCCCAAAGCTCATAATCAGAAGCTTGAATGAATATCCTCATTCTAGCTTTCCAATAAGAATAGTTTGAGCCATTAAAAAGTGGAGGTCTATTCGTAGAATGACCTTCAGCAAAACTTGAACCAATTTGTGTTGCCATATGGATCTTTAGCCTTGATCGTGAGATCAAATTCTAAATGAGCACTTGCTCTGATACCAATTGTTGGCCCAGATGGCAACCCAAGAGGGGGGGGGGGAATTGGGTTCTTAAAAATTTAAGACTTTTTAACTTTAATGATTAGTTAGCAAGATGTGCAAGTGAAGGCAACTAAAAGCAATACACAAGCAAATAAAGAGAGATAGAGAAGAGAAAATTAGGCACGGCAAACACAAGAATTTTATAGTGGTTCGGTGCAACCAACACCTACGTCCACTCCCAAGATTCACTTGGGTCCACACTATAATCTCTCTAGATTACAGCCGAGTTGTTTTACAAGCTCACAACTCAAACTTGTTGTTTTCCGGGTGCACAACGAACCCAGCTGGTTTTAACTCGGGCTTACCAGCACAAAACCCTACACGTTGTTTTTCTAGGGCTCACAACTAACCCAACACAAGCACTCCGGCTTGTAACGAGGTATACCAACCTCCACTAATTCAATCCACAGATTGAATCAGCAAACAAAAATAAGATAGTGTTTGAACAATAAGTGCTCCCCTTGAGCAAATACAAATTAAGTACAAAATATAAAGGTTAGAAAAGCCTGATAATTTTGCAGATGGTAGATGCTTGGCTTTCTCCTTCTTCTCTTCAACTCCTCTAGAAGTGTTGAATCACGCCTCAGCTAGATTCTTGACCGTTGAAGTCTTTGGAGTTGAGATGAAGCTTTTCCCCTTTTGAAAATCCGCAGATTTGACCTTTGAAACGCACTTGGATTTTCTTCTGGCTTTTGTGGAATGATGAGAAGGAGTAGACGAATCTTTCACTTGGATTTCACTCCTTTTGAAACACTCTTCTTTGAGCTAAAAGATTTTTCCAATAAGCTCTGTTTTTCCCTCTTTTCAAATGATATTCTTTTCTCTCTTTTTGATTTTCTCTTTGTTTTGATTTGAAAAGAACTCCTCTATTTATAGATCTGCAAAAATATATCCGTTAGAACAAGGAAAAATAGCCGTTATTCAAAAATCTTACCGTTGGGGCTGATGTGTCATCGTTAAAAATCGCGCCCAGAATTCGCGGAGTCGACTCGAGCTTGTGGGAGTCGGCTCGAGTCGATTACCAAAAATAGAAACATTTTAACATTGAGGGGTCGACTCGCGAAAACATAAGTGTCGGCTCCTGAAAGTTGGGAGTCGACTCGAGAAGTGCTCAAAAAACATGGGTTCTGTTGTCTGAGCGGAGTCGGCTCGCACAGACAGGAGTCGGCTCGCAAGAATTCAGGGGTCGACTCTTGAAAACCAAGGGTCGACTCGAGAAACTCAGGCAATTGGGGAGTCGACTCGGAAACCCTTGAGTCGGCTCGGGACCGATACAAAAATCAGAAAAATGTTCTGATTGACTTTAAAACTTGTCCCAATTAAATTTAAAATATAAATTTGACTTGAATACATTAAATATGACGTTTAACATGGATTCAAGACATGTTCCAAGAATTCATTGATTGAAATATAAAGTGTAAAATTCTTTTTGAATTCTTTTAGCATACAACTTGAAACTTCTTTTTCAATTCAAAATTCATTTGATATAACCATTGAAAGTTCATTCCTTTCAATTTGAATAAGCTCAAGGTTTTGATAAATAAACATATTGTTTCTTTAAGATACTCATGGCTTTTGGAAATCATCAAAATCAATAAAGTTGGGGCAATTATGTTTCAATAATTTCTCAACACGCATGTTGATGCATCGCAATATTTTAATTTTTAAAAAAAAATTGCAAGGAGAAATTTTTTTCTCGTTGCAATTTTTGTAAAAAAGAAATTTATAAATTTGTGTCGCAAATGCGTTGCAAAATTTTAATTTTAATTTTAAAAAAAATTACAATCAGAAAATAATTTCTCTTTGCAATTTTTTTTAAAAAATAAAATTAAAATTTTGTGGCACATTTGCGGCGCAAATTGCATCCCAGAGCGTCGCAATATTGCAACGCATATTGATGCGTCGCAATTTAGTGATGCAATATTAGTCGACGCAAATGAGTCGCTAAATTGCAACGCAATTTGGGTCGCAGAATTGCAACGCATTGCGTCGCTAAATTGTGACGCAAAAAATAGTCACAAATTCATCGCTAAATTGCGACGACAAAATTTTCGTCGCAAAATAGTGACGGATTTAGTTGCGTCGCTAAGAGCCGCTATTTAGCGACGAAACTACGACGGATAGCAGTTTACGATGAAAGTTACAATGACAATGAAAATGCGTCGCTAAATCGATTTAGCAACGCATTTTGGTGTCGCTAAAATGAAATTTTTTGTAGTGAATTGGGAACCAAAATGTTTAGAGGAACTATATAAATAAATAAATACATAAATAAATTTATTAAATTGACCCAAAAAGGATGTTAGTAGTTCAAAATTGATAAAAAAAACATGTGGATCACCCATGTCATTAGTTGGAATTTAAAAAAAAATAGAGATCATATATTCCTTAAGGTTTCTCCTATGAAAGATATTGAAAGGTTTCGAATAAAAGCAAAAATCAAGCCTACAAAGTGTAGTTCTATTTAAAATTTTGAAAAGAGTTGAGGCAATAGCTTATCAATTAACACTCCACCAGACTTCTCTTTGGTGCAATCAGTATTTGCTATCTCAACACTTCAAAAATGTTTATTTGATCCATCTTATGTTTTAGCACCATTGACAGTTCAAGTTAAAATAAATGTCAAAAAAAGGAGTGACCTATTGAGATATTAAGTTGTTAGGCTTGTAAGTTTCATTCAAAAGAAGTACCATTGGCTAAGATACTGCTGTGAGATTAGCTATTACGGGAGGCAATATAAAAAATTGAGTCAGTTATGTGTGTTATGATCATCTTTACCTCTTTAAGGCTCTTGGTAAGTTTCTCTTATTCAAATTTGAGACCGAATTTTCTTAACATAGAGAGGAGGTAACATCTTGACCTTTTGGTCTCGTGACATATCGTAGTTTAAACTTTAAAAATAAAATTTTGATCTTAAAATGTTTTGCTAAGTCCAATCATATTATGAAAATAAACTTTGAATTAAGTCAGTATAAATTCATATGAAGCTAGCTATTGTTATTTTATCTAATTCTAAAAATCTGAAACCAAATATTAATAAGATTTACAAATTATAATTTAAGAGTTTTTTTTCAAAATTTTTTTCTTATCATTCTTAAGCTATATTGATTTTTGAGATTTTTATCCAAGTACTTTAACTCGCTACCAAGTATAATACGCTATTTTCAAACTTTTTAAATTTTATTTTTGAAAAAGAGAATTGACATTTTTCTTAATGAGTTTGATTCTTTTAATATTTTATTGATTTCAAATAGGACAAAAAATATAAAAAGAAATAAAAATATTTACTTATATAATTTAGAATGAAAATAAGTTATACAGTTTAGACAAGCTACAGTCAAATTTATGCGATCTGATCAATCTCTCAATTATAGTCTAGTTAATCAATCAACTATAGTCAGATTAATCGCATGCTTGATCATCTTTCTGAGCTACCTTATATGCAGGTTAATTAAAATAACCTAACATCATTTCTTCTCGCCTAAGCTTCTCTTTTCTCTCTATCAACTTGGTTCCCAAGTAATTCCGATTCCAAGCATCTATGATCACTTTTCTCTTCACTTCTTTTATTTTTTCCTCCCTTCCAACCTTCCACTAGCAATATTTTCATTTCATGTCTTAGATATATGTTCATAGGCCTGCTATTCCTAAATCTTTTTCAAATTTGGGGCAACTAAAGTAAAATTTTAAGGATTTTTACCTCTAACTTATCAAATCCCTCCTATTTAAAAAGATTTGATGATTTTCATTTTTTGTATTGGTTTCAAGTTAGATTTTGAGTTTAGCCCTGGGATCTTATATGATAGCATAAAATCTTTATTCTCATGTTCAAACAATGTTAAAATATTGTTTTAATGCATAACTGATCTTTGTTCTAGGGTGATTTGAAGGATTTATCACCCACCTTCACTTGAGTTCCATACAGTTTGACGTGAGTAGATGGTAACTCATATAGCATGTTTAATTAGTTTACATAATAACTCTCTTATAAGATAATTCATAATTATGATTACCTACAAATAGATAGTAACCCCTATGGTAGGATTAGCTATTTTGCACAATAAATTCTTTATGCAATTATATATATATATATATATATATATATATATATATATATATATATGACTACTGATGACGCTCGATCACTGGTCCTGAACGTCGGAAGAAGGAAGTAGATTGATTAGCGGATCCTTGATTCATCGGCCAGGACCGGAAGGATACTCCGGTGGGGACCCTCCGACGCTCAAGTTAGCAACCGAGATCACAGCTGAGGAAAAGCTCGAATGAGCTCTTTTTAGAATGAGAAGAGTCCATAGAGATGAGGAATTTCCCTTTGGGTATCGGGATAGCAAGTCTCTAAGCTTTTGTCGTCCCTGATTATTGAGTGAATTCACCTTTTTATAGTGGGTTGACACTTGCATGACCACGTGGGATTCCGTGAAAAAGGAATGTCCGTAGAGTTCTTGGGGGTTGCATGAATCTGGATCAATTAGTGGGTCCTGTCCCATCGGAGAGAGAAAAAATGGCGGTTGGTGGGCTACGTCCCATCAGCCAGTGAGGCTATCAAGTAGTTTGGTCCAATTCCATCAACAGCGTGGCCAGTGGGTAGTTGGATCTGGCGTTGTCAGGTGGTGCAGGTCAGAAAGGTGGCGGCCTGAACCGCCAGGGCTGTACTGGGGCTGACTTGGAGAAATCGGAGGCGCCTTAACTCTCCTGAGGGCATCGAGGCTGAGCTGGGCCAACCAGGGATGGTCGGGGCCAACTCTACCGACCAGGAGGTGCCAGGATGGGGCCGACTCGGTGGGCTTAGAGGCGCCGGGGCCGACCAGGAATGGTCGGGGCCGACTCGGTGGGCTCGGAGATGCCGGGACCGATCGGGGCCGACCAGGAATGGTCGGGGCCGATTCGGTGGGCTCGGAGATGCCGGGGCCGAGCCGACTCGGCGGGCTTGGAGATGCCGGGTCGAGCGGGCCGATCGGGGCCGATCAGGAATGATCGGGGCTGACTCGGCGGGCTCGAAAACACCGGGGCCGATCGGGGCCGACCAAGAATGGTCGGGACCGACTCGGCGGGCTCGGAGACGCCGGGGCCGATCGGGGCCGATCAGGAATGGTCGGAGCCGACTCGGCGGGCTCGGAGACGCCGGGACCGATCGGGGCCAATCAGGAATGGTCAAGGTCAACTCGGTGGACTTGAAGACGCCGGGGCCACACTAATATTTTATCGAAATTGCCCTTGTGACTATACCGGCCACATCAACTACCTTAGTATATTTATATCAGCACAAATCTATGTACTTCTATAGACACAAAAGTTTAAGCATGTGCATATAATTTACCTTTGAGTGAGAATCATGTTTATGGTTTCTTTTACCACTTGTTCATGATATGAATTGATACATGAAATATACTTATGCTATGCTGCATAGTTATCGCAACAAGGGACGATGAACAGTATAAATGAATATGTTTTTTTTTAAGGTTTTTGAAAAGTTATGTTTTATGAAATATTAAATAATGAGTACTGCAAATTGATTGATAATCTTATATTCTTAAAAAAGATGGATGTTTTATGAAATATTAAATAATGAGTACTGCAAATTGATTGATAATCTTATATTCTTAAAAAAGATGGATGTTTATATGGATTTTTTTATGATATTATAAGTGATTACTAGAGTTCGATCATGTAATTCATCTTAACTCCAACATAATATTTGAGCTTATGCTATATATATTAACTCATGTCATCATAAAAGACTCTAAATTCTAGTCTATAATAGTATGATCATGTAATCCATTGATAATCCTCTAAACTTTGACACGTTATCTGATCTCATATAAAAAGATTAGTGTTTTATGCATTATGATGTGATACGCGCATAATAAATCGATATCTGGACATCTGCCTTAGTAAAATAATACTAGCCTTGTGTGAGAGCTATACATATGATCTACTCTTATTTTGCTATTAGTAGTCCTTTGTCTAGTTCTTTAGGTCATCTGTTTGATGTTCGATATTGCAACCATTTCTATAGGTGTATATACATACATGTGTGTATAATGTATATTGGGCATTTCTCTACTTTTGTTTTTGATACTATTGGACCTTTGAGATGATTACTCAGAATTGTTCTTAATTAGGTGATGATATAGTTCTATTTATGATGTAATAATAAACATTACAAACTAGATTGGATGATATGCATTAATGTTTATAATTTGATAATATCAAACCTTAGCATTTTATGAAATGCATACATCACATTACTACTTATAAATTGATAATCTCATGTGTTAATGTTAAGTCTTTGAGATGATACCATGGACAACTTCTAATATGTGACTTATTATTGCTTATTATTTGAAGTTCTCATATTTTAGTATCTTATTAATTGTGTATATGTTAAAAATGAATTATTAGTATTACACTTTACTTGTCTTCACTAGCTATATTATTATTATCTATTTACCAAATATAATCTCACTCCTCATAATATTTTTTCTATAGTCGATGATTCTTGATTCAATAGACAAGTCATGCCCCTTTTGAAGAATTCTTTTTAGTTTAGATAGGCTCTGTAATTCATATCCTCTAAGCTATGCCAGTCAAGCAGAGGGATATTTTTTTGTATATCTCTTGAGATTTATATATAGAGCTCTACGGTTACTATATAGAAAAATTTTTAAACACTTATGATATGACTTTTAAGTAGTTATGGGTATGCATATATTTATATTGGTGTCAACGCTTTTTTGATAGATATCTATATCCTGAATGCTAGTTTTCTAGATTGATATTATATATATATATATATATATATATATGGCTAATAAATTATTTGAGGTTTAGGTTGATATTAACTACATGTAATTGATCTAACGTTTATGAGGGCCAAGGTGGATCCCACTCATTTTGGGTCTTATGCCGGTTATAAACGTTAAATATATGCGAGTAATTTGATGAAGTGTCCGTGGTAGAGCTGCTGGTTCTGCGTTCATCATCCGTGGGTCGGCGGGTGATTTGTTGGTGGCATGAGGTTTTGGTTCTCTTGACTATTCTGTTCTGATGACTGAGCTCTATGCGGCTTGGGCGGGGATTTCTTACGCCGCTGGATCTTCGCGCTCCTAGGATCATGATCGAGGGTGATTCTATGACGGTCATTTTTTGGTTGCAGAAAGAGAATTGTTTTGATGATCTCTCTAATCCAATCTTGAGGGATATTTGGTCAATTCTGCGAGTGACTGGCTCTGTCCTGATCCATCATATATATCGTGAAGCCAATGCGGCGGCAGATTGGACGGCTACCTCTATGGCTCAGCATACTAGTTCATGGATTTGGAGGCCTGAAGATCACTGTCCGATTCTTCTTCAGCATATTTTATCTTTTGATGTATCTGGATTGATTCATACGAGACTTGTATGATCACCCGTTTGTAAAAAAATAAAAAATAAAAAAAATACCACCCCACACCCCCCCCCCCCCCCCCCCCCCCTCTCGCCAATTTTTTTTTTCTAATCATAGAATTTATTGTAAGAGGGTCATGGGCCAAATAAACTTAGGGTCAAACATTTTTTTTCCCGCATCAAGTCTTCTAATCAAATATCCTAGTAAGGACATATTTGGATTAGCTATTGAGAATCAACTGGTAGCTAGTCGTTGATAGCCAATAACTAATAATTGTTAGCTATTTTCTAAAATAAAGTATTTGGTTGAATTACCGTAGTTGTTGCTATCAAAGTGTTAAACAACTAATAAAGGCATATTTATTTTTTAATATAATGCATTATTTTTCGTTTTTTTAATGAGTTATATAAATAAATAAAAAGAATCTTAAAATACTAATTAATAAATAAGTAATCCCATGTCCATAAAAGTTAAATATAGGATTTAGTTTGATTGATAGGAGCATTTATAACTTTATACTTTATCATTTAACCCTTAAAGCAGTTGTTAAATCCAATAGCAACTTTAACTAGCCAATCCCAGGGTACCAGCTAGACCCATGAGTTGGTTGCCAAACACCCCTAAATCAGTCGTTAGAAACTCATGGTTATCACCTGGCCTTCAACGCTCTTAACCTCCAATAGCTAATCTAGAGAGGATGTCAAATCCATTTTCAAATGTGCATTTTAAACATACTCAAAATCTAACTCTGTGATGATTTTCCACATGATAGTTGTAACGATTCAGCCCACGGGTCAATTTCGTTACAAGAAAGCAAGACGAATAAGGTTCACACCAACTTGAACCATCACAGCCCAAAAAGGATCCAATTGGTCCTTCTTACTTTACCATATATAAACCACTTAACCAACTCCCAATTTCCCAATGTGGGACTATTGGGAGGGTTATCACAATCTATCCCCCTTACAAAGGCGATATTCTCGTCGCCAGAATCAATTGATCACAACCACCAGGCAGGCATGATTCTAGAGGTGGCCCCCACAGGTTCAAGAGGTAGCTCCCATCAATGTAGTACTTTGCCCTGTAGTCCCCACAGGTTCAAAAGGGGGCTCTCATTGATGTAGCACTTTGCCCTGTATGGCACTTAGCTCCTGCACTTTCGACTGATGCGTGGCTCTGATGCCATATTGTAACGATCCGGGCCCACGGACCGATTTCGTTACAAAAAAGTAAGACGAACAAGATCCACTTCGTTACAATAGTTGATGACCTTGTCATCTTTTTATGTCCTTTTTCTGTCCATTGCAACTTAAATCTCCTTCTAGCATAGTAGCTTATTGATCTTATTCTTCCAAGCAGTTCTCCCTAATCGCTTATTTTGTGATTAGAGCCCTATTAAAATCTCAAGGCTTAGAATCCCCAATCCCTCTTCTTCCCTTGATTTACTTCAATTCTCCAGTTGACGAAGTTTGAGGCGAGAAAAGAGTTTGTCTTGCCATTCCATAGAAAATTCCTCCACAGTTTATCAATTTTAATTACCAAAAGCCATGAAGCTCAAACAAAGAAACAATGGATTGGCAAACTAAGTTCTTATTTTTGATATAAATTATTCTAATCCCAAGAACTCATTGCAACATCTTGTGCTGTCTCTTGGTAAAATCGCATGCCATGACCCTGGCCTTGTATTGAATGAACCACTGCATAGCTAACAAAAATTATTACCACCTCAACAGGCGAACGGCAATTAGAAAGTAGCTTTTGAAGGGAGGAACAAACAGGTTAACTTGCCCATTTGTGTAGCCCAAATTAAACTAATGACTAATAATTCCAACAAATTTAATAGATGGGTATTGTGTATTGAGAGCTAAGGAGAAATTCAATCCGAAATCAGCCTGAGAGAACCCAAGTTCTCAGTCCCAACCCCAAAATCTCAAACTTACATGTACCATAAATTATTTGTACATAACAAGTGTATTGGAAAGCGATACAGCAAGTGCGCATCGGGTACACAGATTGGTCATATACCCATGCCGCCATGTATGCCGAAGCCCAATGAACCTTGTAGTATACCGCACATGCGATGACATGTGTGTGTGATCAATCCGTACGTCCAATGCATGCTTGCTATACCATCCTTCGGTGCAGCAAATCTTTTCTCACATAACACCACACTTATGATGTGGGCCAAGTTATGCATGACTGAGCCCATGTCAACCTTGGACAACTTATGTATTGGATCCATGGAAGTATATTCTTAAGGAAATGTCTTTGTGCATTGTTTATGATGCATAGTGTGTGCACTGACCGCACGTCCGTACGAATATGCATACCGTGGCTCATTGGTCCGCAGCGCGCTTTACACGAGCGCTTGCATGAGCACACGGTCAGCACGTGCATCCGATGCATGCCTTTATGCATCGAAAACGATCTTAGGTGCATAAAGACTTTTTTATATTCTCAATTTACTCCCTGCTGTCCCCTAGCAAAAGAATTTCAATTCCTCTGCTCTCGTAGTGTGAAACGTCCTCACATGATTTTACCATCTGATGCGGTTCCAAAAGGAAGAATCCATTTTCAGACCTTCACGCCTTGGGCATGCAATGAAGCTGATGGCTCCCTTTTAGTTGTGGTCCATAGCCTTCCTTGCAAGAGTGCACAAGTTGTCCTTCATGCCACTGTCACTTCCACATCCCATCAGGTCACCATCTGATGCACCATGATTGGTACATGAGCCATTGCAACCACATGATCGCAATCATGTGGATGAAAGTGATAGAAATTCACCTGTCTCTCCAGCCTCTCATGTTAACATCTCAAGTTCTAATAGTGTTATCTGCGTTTGCTTCACTTGCAAGGCTCTTGGCGGCCAATTAAGAGAAGCTCCTCTCTTTCTCCCCCCGCCCTCTCCGTGACGTAGGTGACAAACATAGACTATTTGACCATCACTGCACTAAAACACCCCTCATAGCATCCGTTGGTTTTTTACTTTGAGCATGGCACCTTCAAAAGCGAAGATGATATATAGGTTTGTAGTGATAAATTTAGGTAGTGTTTGAAATAAAAATTAAGAAGAGATATTCTAAAAATATTTTTCTTATTCTAAAAGTTATAATTATAAAGGATAGCTGAAAATAAAATTAATCAGAAGGATAATTCATGGCTAACCAACCATGGGTTATCCTCTCGATTTTTTCCTAAAAAATGCAAGAATTGCTTGTTATCCCTCCAAATAAGAGTAAAAAAAAAATTATCCTATGGATTTACCTTTTTACATTTGATATGATCAATGGGATAGCTAAGGGATATCCTAGGGATAGCCAGGGAATAAACTCTATCCCGTACACTTATCCATGGATAATATTTTTTCTATCAAACACTACCTTAGGAAATATTTAAGTGAGTTGGTTTAATCAAAGTTATGCCCCTAAAGTTAACTTAATTACAATGGGCCGACCATCATGATTTCGACTTTAACCTATATATATATATATATATATATATATATATGACCTAAAAAGGATATATCAAAGTTACAAGGGTAGAACATAAATGGGCACATTTCAAAACTATCATGGATTTGATTTAATGGTCTCACACAAAGTTTCATGGAAAGAAACATCAACCGTGAGATATAAATTTGATCAAGTTTTGATTAGCTCTAGGCTTAGCATTGAAATGTCATCATAATAAGCTAATCTTTCAAATCTTCTCAAACTCAATCTTACAAAAATAAACCCTATCTAGCCAAATCTAATGAGGTCTGACTTTTGTGCTTAAAAATATTCCAAATGAACAAAAGCCTACACTGAGTTAGTTAGAATGCATCAAAATTTCACTAATAAATCCATTGCATTCAAATTCAAATCCTCCTTTCATTTTCTTTTTGATTTGGAGATATTCATGATCATATCTGATCCCATTATGCATTAAATAAGCATCTCCTCACATTAGATAGCACATTTATCAAACCATGCTTGCTTAAGTACACTACCAACCTGTGCCTCAATCATACACAGCTTGCCTAAAGAAGAATCAACAAAGTCAATCATAGAGTGTAGGCCCCAAACTTCACAAGTGGATGCATGGACCATTGCTAGAAAGAGTTTTTAGGGTCCATGTCCAAGTACGCCTAAATGGAGGGTTCTAATTGAGACATCAAAAGATTCCATCCACATATCAGGCAAGAGCTCAGTGCATTGGTAATCACAAGAAGCAAACATGGACGTACATTTGAGAACCATCCTTGACCATTCTCTCTTGCAAACTATAGAAATAGTGTTACAAACTGATACAAGATGATATTTTAATGCTCCTTCTTTGATAATTCTCCCTTCAACCTCTTTATCCTTCTGCATGAAATACTTGCAATGCTAGGTTAAAAAAAAAAATACTATGCCAAGATACAATCATTTGTATTTGCATCATCATATACAAATGTGGAATTACATGTGATTGATTGTACAAGATGTGCATGAAAATATTAATATATAATTGAGTGCACATCAACAATACTTTTTAGATTAAAATATATTTGGTCCTCAAAACTTTCGCTCAAAATTTATTTTGATCCTTAAATTTTAAATTGTACAATTTGATCTCTCATGTTTTAAGAATGTTGCATTCTTTATGTTCTATTTCATAGGACCAGTTATAGTTAACATAATAGCTAATGTATCATATCTTAATACGAATGTAATGCCCTAGGTTCACGTGCTGGTGCAATTAATCTATTATTGATAGCAAATGGACTAACCTTTTCTTTACCATCCGATATGAAATTATTTTGGAGTATTACAATCTCTTCTTTTATAATACGATGTTCTCATCGTACACCATAAATTGGCCAGAATCTATTCTGAATTGGGTAGGACTTGTCCATCAACTTTCGCATACTCGGATTAACTTTAATATCATTTATAACGCTCCAAGCTCATCCGCTGGTCTAATTAACCTATTTTTTGCATACTCGGATCAGCTCCGATACTATTTATAATGCCCAAACTCACCTGCTGATTTAATTAACATGTTTCATATGCTTGAATCGGCTCTGATAACATTTGTAATGTCTCAAGTTTACCTGCTTGTCCAATTAACCTTCTGCATACTCAGATCAGCTTCCATACCATTTGTAATGCCTCAAGCTCATCTATTGGTCCAGTTAACCTATTCCATACTCAGATCAGTTCTGATACCATTTGTAACACTCTAAGCCTATCTGTTGGTTTTCCACACATTTAAATCAATTCTAATACAATTTGTAATATTTCAAGTCTATCTGTTGGTCTAATTAATCTGTTAGCAAATTAAAATTTCATGATCTTAAAATCTTGAATGGAAATTAATTGATAACATGTGAACTTGAGTTATAAGCTATTCAAACTTTTTTTTTTTTTCATCCGATGTGAAGCTTTTTTTTTAAGATATTACAATAACATACGTGCGTGTTGATTAGCAAGATGACACATCGGATATTCCATCAATTTTAACTAGGCATTAGATTTCATCAATTTTAGCTGATTCAAAATAATAGAGCATCAGAAATTCAACATACTCAAAATATGAGGACAAGGGAAGGATCAGAAGCATATTTTTATCTTGGTTTTCATTGTTTGCACAATGCTGGGCCTCATCTAATTAATTTACCTCTTGGTTATTATTATAATTCATCATCCAGCTTTTCCATAGGGGCCCATGAGGCACTGCAGTTGCGGTGTTGTCGTACTGATTGGATGACAAGAGATCGTGGGTGCTCCGGTAGGCGCCCAAAAGAATCTTCTCCGTGTGGGACCCCAAAACTCACCTAACCAAATTGAACGGGTTCCACCGGGGTTGTCCGACTCGGTCAACCTCCAACCAGGCACCTGCCATCCCTTCTCCTCGCACGTGAGTCCACATGGTGGATGGCTATTGGTCAGGGTTCCTTCGCCGAAGGCATCGTTTGGTGGAAGCGATCCATTCCATATATATAATAATCTATTATATGGCCTTTGGCCGACACTTGGCTTGAGGTCACGGCGCTAACCTCCATGTTGCTCTAATTGTAGACAATCCATTGCATACCATTCATGCATTGTATAAATTTTGTGGAACAAATGCTACTAGTGGTTTGCTTGCATGGCCGAATCCATGATTCACCTTTTTTTTTTTTTCCTCCCTTTTTTGGAACCTAATCCATGACTTTATGCAACAAGCTATAGTCATTACTGTTCTGTTTGGATGAAAAAAAAAAAAAAAAAAAATAAAAAAAAAATATTTTCTCTTCTTTTTTTGGATGAGATGAAAAAAAAATAGGAAAAGAAAAGTTGATAATTTACAATGATAATGTTTTTATTATAAATGATTAAAAATATTTTTTTTTTTTTTTCTTGAAGGATCAATATCGGAATGAAAAAAAAAAAATTGAAATAGCACTTTTGAGTTTTCTCTCTTAAATCTCTTCAGTTTCAGAGAGAAAACTTTTACATGGGGCCCATCATTTTTTTTCTCTGGTTTTCTTTCCTCCCTACTTTTCTCTCCATCATAACAAGATAAACTTCATTTTCTCTCCTATTTTTTCTTAGTTTTCTTTCTTCCCTACTTTTCTCTCCAACCAAACGGAGGCTACAAATGCCTTAGAGGATTGCTATCTCTCAGTTCTCCTTATGATCCAGAATAAATTGTAAAAGTTAAGGGTTCGTTTGGTAGCGAATTTAGGTTAAAAATTTAACTCATAGCATGAAAAACGTGTTTGACCCAATCGTTTTCAAAAATAATTTTTTAAAATAATTTTAAAAATCTGAATGAATCTTCAAAATGTTGAAATGACATCAGATTTTATCTTTCTTTCCTCAAAACATCCCTCCTCTTCCCTTTTTTTCGCGACCTTTCTTCACGATTCGCTGCTGTTTTTCTTTAAACTAATAATTTTCAAAAACATCAATCAAACATATTTTTAAATACTAAAAATTAATAAAATATAACTTAAATTTTTAAATAAAAATTATACTTTTAAAAAAAATTTGAACCATAATCCAAACAGGACCTAAAGGACTCTCATTTGCTATTTTGGTATTGCTTTCATCCTTTTCAATTGTCGTTTTCGTTATGATACTTTAATTTGAAGTAATTATATTTAACGCACGCAGGGAGCGTTCCTGGAAGTGTGCTGGGTTGGCCGATGGAGAAGGCTTTCATTCTTTTAATATTATCCTAATTAATCGACTGATTTCTGTTATATGATTGACTATCATAATTAACAAGCCAATGATCAGCTCGCCCGTTGCCTTAGAAGCATATTTGAAGGAAATACAATATCTAAACGACAATGAAAGCAACAATAAGAAATGATGACCAGCATCCATGAGTGAAATTTGGAAACCACGCATACAAACTTGCATGAGCTAGAAAATCTATTAAAATACATTTAATAAGATGTTTAGAAATTTTGACAGGTCATGGGCTCCTCCCATGGTCTTAACCAAGCTTCCCTGCCGACATCTTGTGAAAATATATATTATTACACTTACTATAAATTTTAGGTACATAACAGGATGCCCTTGTTTTCTAGAACATCAAGGAGGAGGAGAAGAAAAAAAAAAAAACAGGCCCTCTTTAGAACGTGATCCAAAAATTTGTTTTTGAAAACATGAATTGTATTTAAAAATCTGAATTGTATTTTATTGATTTTTAGTATTCGAGAATATGTTTGGTTTGTGTTTTCGAAAACTATTTTTTTAAAAAAAGCAACAAAGAATCGCATGAATAAAAGTTGTAAAAAGAAGAAAGAAGCTAAATTCATGAGTTTTAAATGTTTTAAGAAATGAAGGGTAAAATCTAAAAAATGTTTGAAATGAATTCGAAGAAAATGCCACTTCGAAGTTTTTCAAATTCATTTAGATTTTTAGAATCGTTTTAAAAAAATATTTTCGCAAACGATTCAGTCAAATACATTTTTCATGCTATGAAAATCCAAATCCGCTACCAAACGGGTCTTTTTTTGGTTACAAACGGACGATCACACCAGCTTAACATGAGTCAAGTCTGACATATCAAAGTACAAAATCTGAGATAAAATCAAAGGACAAGCATCACCCAATCTCCAGGACCAGAATCCGAAATGATGGGCAATCCGGGCAGCTACCCAATCAGCCACTGAGTTAGCTTCTCGATAGATATGTCTTACCTTGACTCTAGTAGCCTGATGGAGCAAAGATCTGATGTCACATAACAAAGGGTTAGCATGCTCAGGGTCACCGATGTCCTGCCGAAGCCAACGCATCATAGTAAAAGAGTCCTCTTCAATAATAAGATGATGGCTACCCAGACTGTGAATAGCATAAGATATGTCAAACGGGTCTTTAGTTACTCTGCTAGTAGATTTAACAGGCAATTGTGCTAGATTTCAATCACTGCAGAACTGCCACATAAATAGCAATCAGGTCATTTTCAAGCCAAGTTTTACTTACCACTCATGGAAGATATTACTCAAACTAAGGCGAGCATGCCTTTTATAATGTCATCAATAGAAGCAGATCGCATCAACCCTAAATCTTATAAACTAACCATCCAATGACACTGGGTTGATTTGCATGGAAGGCTCCGCTTTCCGTCAAAAAGAATGCGCGCTTTGTCTCATTTATCCAACAAAAGCTCCGAAGCTAGGTGCGAAATCAACAATCACTTTTTCCAAGATATCTTTTCACCGTTCGTATGATGTAATACCCATCCAAAAGTTCAAAGCTACGTCTCTCTCTCTCTCTCTCTCTCTCTCTCTCTCTCTCTAAAGTTTCAACTCAAAAAGGAACGATGATTACATGGGTCCAAAGAGAAGGAGCTGACGTGGAAACAGACGAGCGTACGTGTGAGCTGGAGCATGTTCGAGGACCACAGCAACAACTCCTCCGTAGTAATAGCGAATGCTACGTCGAAACTTGAACTAGGCTTTTACGGACACGTCGCCCTTATCCTCGCACCGCTCTTCTCGCGGGCGTCGCACACGTGTCAAGCCATCGCTAAGCGAGCATCAAATTGCGTAGAGATCAGACGGCGGCCGAGCGGTCCGACTTGGAGATCGGGCGGGCCGGAAAGCGACGGTTTATCCGAATCCGGTTGCGCGTCCGCGCGGTGGGCCCGCGTTATAGCCCCCCCGGATAAGAACCCAACCGGTGGACCTCTTCACCGGCGCGACGTGTGCACCGACATTGGGGCCCACCGCACGGCAGGGTGGTTCCCCGACGCATCCGCCACCGGGCCCCGGCGCTTACCGGGCGGTGACGTCGGGGAGGAGGCTCCGGAGGGGATTGCCTTGCGCAAGACCTGGACCGTCCATTGATCCATCCGGCGATGGAAGAGACGCGCGGTACATGATACGGAGCAGGGGACCACCGGTACATGATCGGAAGAGCGGCCTCTTTCTTTATTTCCGTCGGATGGGACGCGTCTCGCAGCGACCAACAGATTCCGTGAGGCAGCTTTGGGGAACTCACGTGGTAACATGCAACCCTTCCCTTTCTCCTCTCATAATTATATGATGGCAGCTAAAAAAAGATCTTCTTCCATTCAACCACCGTTATTCCATGAACAGAGGAAAAAAAATTGAAATAAATATAATAATAATGCAAAAGAAACCAATCAAAAAAATTGTCTAACTTGCCAAAATGGTTTGGTAGTATTTATTTGTTTGAAGTGAAGTGTAGACTAAAATCGATTAGAACAGTGGAGCAATGCACACTGGAGCTGTTGATGTCACATCAATTTGACAAAGTTGCCAATGAACTTTTGAGGAGACTATTTTTAAGCCATCTATATCATATCTACCAATAGCAAAAGTTCTGCCCTTTTATCTTTGACAAAGTGAAACAGCTAAGTTTTTATTCTATTGACATCCAATGTTAGTGTACAATCACTCTGCTCATTTTCTTCTCTTTTTTCACACTAAATTATTTAGTTATAGAATATGCATCAAATATTTTATCAAATTTTTAAATAAAAATACTTCAACACTTTAAATTGAGCTTTAAGATTACTTGTTCTACATAATTCATTGGTTTACCGATATATTCACAGGGGTAATATGATAAATTTTCACCACAGGGCCAGTGATATATTCGCACTCATGCTTCGCACGCCTTCCCGGCTCCCGTCCAACGGAAAGTATACTCCCAATTCACTCCCCGTCTTCTTCGCTTCCAATCTCTCTTCATTCGATTCGTCTCTCGGAAACTGATTGCTAATGGCCACCCACGACTTCGTCGGGGATGATGATGTTTATGGCCGCACCGTTCATTTCATGGTGGAGGGCGAAGATGATGAGGACGACATCGGCTACAGGCGGATCTCGCGCCTCTCGATCGAGAGCTCGGACGGTAACGACGCGGACGCTGAGATATCGGAGGAGGAGGAGGAGGAGGACGACGAGAAGGTGGTTGTGAGGAAGAACATGCTGGCGTCGCTGATGGAGGACGAGGGGAAGGACTCCGACGAGGACTCAGCATCGACGGGGGCGGTGTCGCTGCCGGGGACGCCGCTGACGGGGAGGTCGGGGTGGTTCGTAAAGGATTACGCGAGCGAGACGGAGGCGCTGGGCCGGAGTGGTGGGGGCGGGGGGGACGGGGGGAGGAGGCGGCGGAGGACGAGAGAGCGGTGGCTGGAGCGGGCGTGGGAGATGAAGAAGCGGTCGGCGGAGGAGGCGGCGGCGGCGGCGGAGGGGATGGACACCGGCGAGTGTAGGGTTTTGGTACGGGCGACAGGCGGGGTGGGGACGTTGTCTATGGATATGGAGGAGGTGAAGGCGTGCCGGGATCTGGGGCTGGAGCTGCCCTGTGATTGGACGGTCGAGATCCCCTGCGCCTTCTCCGGATCGACGGTGGATACCAGCAGCGGCGGCAATTCCCCATCGCCAACTGGAGGATCTCCAGCCCTGGTAAGTTAAATAGAGGTCTTATACCATATACTCTCTGAGATCACCAACCACCACTACTTCTTTGTTAATTTACCACTCCACTACCACTAGCCTAACTCTAAGAAGTATATAATTTAATCTTCTTTTTTTGAAGCAGGCGATGACCCGAGGGATGTGAAGGCTAGGCTCAAGGTTTGGGCTCAAGCAGTTGCACTCGCATCTGCTTCTCGCCTCAGCGGCTGACTCGCTTCTCTGCTCCAAAACTGCATGCATTTTATATATGCTTTCGAGCTTTGTTTGATGCACTCGGCTTAAAGGTTTTGGATTGGGGTTTGATCTTTCTGGCTTTTGTTATGTAAAATCCTTCCTTTGCTTCAGCATTCCGTGTGAGTTCCCCTTTCTTTAGTCCTATGTAAATTAGGTGGTGGATGATTAGATGAAACTAGGAGCATATATTCACCGAGGTTTGAGTATGGACTACAGCACGGTGATGTGGAGAATGGAGATCATCCTCCACACCTGACAAGCCTCCAGGCCAAGTAGTTGCCACCCTTGGCAGGTCGGAGGCAGCATGGGATTTGAAGCTGTGGAAGTTAAGCGACCGCCCCATATGGAGGAAAGCGGCGAGATGGGAGGCTCGTGGAACTAATTCTGCACTGAAGAAGCTAGCGATGGGATTTTGTTTCGCCTTGCTCTCAGGATGAGCCAAGGACCTTTGTATCAGCCTTTAGGCTCATCATTTATAATTGATCGATCTTGTGCACGCTCTATTGGCTATTCATTTGCATACGTGATTGCCATCAATGTCATACAGGTGGTGCCATGGATATTGCGTAAAATCTTGTAGAACAGATAGCAGTGGTTGTGTAACTTTTTTATTTGGCCAATTCTTCACTGGTATATTGTACATTGTCAGGTACTAACATGCGGTCAGTCACAGGGCTTCTTCTCAAAAATTAAACCATTTCAGTGTGCCTGAAGGAATAAGCTCAAAGTTTTTCAATAACATATCTCCATGTCCATTTGAGAATGGTGCAGAAACATTGAACCAGCTGTGAAGGTTCTCCATGTATGATGAACACCATTTCTAGCTGTTACTCTAGATCTGTCTTGAAGTTTCTTTGGGAATTATTTTGTGAGTAGTTATGTTATGAATCATTATGTGTGAATGCTGAAACAATGTAAACCGTAAAGCTTCTGCAATGAACCTGGAAAACTGAAATATATGACACATAATAACTGATTAGTTAATTAGTTTTGGATCTTTGGAAAAAGAAGGGTAAAAAATCTGGAAAAGAAAAAAAAAAGAAGCACCTTTGCATCTTTTTGGAAAGACCAGCAATAAATAATAGAGCCTTTAATATGTTTGTAAGCTCAAATATGTTCGAGTTGTACAAAGATACAATTGGCATATGCTATGGTAACTTTCACACTTCTTTGCCTTCAATGAAGAATCATATATTAAATGAATGCAGAATCCAACAAGCTAATTTCACCGCTGGACTCTGGGTTGCAGCAAGCGAGAAACTTACGGACCTCTGTATTCTTTTTGGCTGGTTCATACCTAATTATTATAGCAACTAAATAAGAATGTGCAATGCTGCAAGATTATGAGGAATCATCAATGATAATTCAGTGTCTTCTCCTGAATACCAGATTGTGGCAAGTCCTGTCACAGGGGTATGGGCAGTCTATTGACTTTCCGTTGGATCGATCAAAGAACCAGTCACCAACAGCTGTTGCAATCCTCTGCATGGTAACAGAACAAAATTAGGTAGTGGAATTGATGAATGGTATATCAATTAAATGAATGAATGAACAATGGATGGAACAACGGCTTTATTGATGGGTAGGTACCAAGAGATGATTGTAGAAAGACAGACAATCGACATTCTAAAGAATTCGGAAGTTCTATGACGGCAAACAAATCTGGAGGTAGTGCTTGTTGATGATCAACAGAAACATCCACACCATCATAACTATGACCTTTTCTTGAGCAATGGCTTCATTAACTTTATTATGGAACACATGTATTATGGGTTTTATTGAATTTTCAGATGACCAGTTTATCTTTTCAGGTTTCTTTCAAACGAGAATTGCACAAACAGTGAATTAAAATGCAATGCAACAGACGGTTTCTTTTATGTTTGCACAGATCAAATCAAGTCATAGTTTTAAGAAATTTAAGCAAGACGTTACAGTTCTAAATTTCTTGCTGCACTCTTTTGACATGAGACAGTAAATTAGATCTTGGAAACTTCCAAGATAGAGTCAGTACCATCCACTTTCTCTTGCAGGAAGTAAAGTAAGATTAGGGGGAAGAATATGTAAACCAAGAGAAGACAACATTGAGAACTGCTTGACGCCAAAGAGCTGTAAAAACTAATTTAAAGGACATTGACCCATCTAAATTTTCAGTACCTAACAAGACTTACCAACCAGACTGCCAAACTGTACAGAGTTCCTTTCTCTGTTTCTTGTTGGGCATCATGTGTACTAGTTAGCATGCAATGTAACTTACATAATGAACTATGTGCAGACCTTGAAGCAAAAACTTACTATCATGCACCGGTGTTTCCTTTAACAAACAGAGAAGGCAAAAATTCATGCCCTTCAATTTTAGGAGAAAACCCTCTTGTCAAGGTTGAAGATGTTTTGACCAAGGATATAGTTTATTGGCTGGAGTGCCATCAAAGAATTGAGTTCCAGAAAAAAATAGAAACAAAAGGTAACAAAGGTTTGCTGCAATCTTGGGCAATTCATCTACTTGAGAATCTCAGATAAACAAGCCAACATTTGAATCGTAAGTCTAATTCTATGACAATATAGTCTGAACAGACAAAAGACTTGCTCGAGACTTGAGTGTTGCTAAAACAAAGCCAGTGATTTAGGGCTGCTTGCTGTTTGAGCTCACTGTTTTTGTGGGTCAAAGATATGATTTGAACAAGCAAAATATATAAGAACCTTATTTCTTTTTATCCAAATAGAGCTTGTATTTATGTCTAGACTGACAAGAACCCTTTTCTAGTATATAGAAAGGAAAACAGTCAAAGCAATGGTCTATACATGTTATTCTCAGACTTGCATGCCAAACCAATTAAAAGATTTAATTGATATTATTTGACACCTTCCCTCAAAAAAAGATATTTTTTGAAACCAATCCAGCAATGGGAATCATATTTAAGGTTTGTAAGGCTTTTGACATCATGGACAACATCTCAACTCAACTCAACTCATCTAAGCCTTTTCCCAACTACATGAGGTCAGCTAAATAAATCTGCTTCCTCCACTCTGCTCTATTCAGGACCAAATCGGCATTCAAATTATAAATAGTTATATTTTTTTAATTATTTTTTTCATGTTAGTTTAGGTCTACCTCTATCCTTACCATAGATTATTAAAACATCATGGACAACATGTTGATCAATATTTATTAAAGATTCAAGGACACAAACCAAACCTCTATGGTGCATTTAGTTCAAGCATAAATGATTTGGACTAGCTTGGATAACAAGATGATGTGGAGGGGGGAAAAGGAGGGCTAGACTATTTCACTTTTTCATAGGAGTAAATTGTTCTTGACTAAAACAACTAAATGAGTGGGGAGGAGAAAATATAAAGCATCTATTATGCACTAAGTTTTCAGAAACATTACCCCTAGGAAAAAGTGATCTAAGCCAGGTGTTGAAGCAAGTCTTCCACCAAATAAGATGTAACAAATGGGCTCCAAACAAATGCTGCATTAACATAGTAGAAATAGTTTGTACCCCATCACTTCTTGTTTTTTTTTTTTTTTTTTTTTTTTTTTTTTTTTTTTTTTGCTTACGAACTCCTTGTGACCGAGAACTTGCCAGCAGTGAAATTGCTTCTGAAGTGGCTCTGCCTAACACACTTTCTTCTGATCCTAATTCTAGAGGGACCCACAGGGAGTCAATTTCCCAAATTAAAGCACTTTTCTCTCTTCAGAATTAGATAAATTGCAAACAAATGCGGTAGGTATAGGTTTTCAATTAATATAATTGTTTTCTTTTTTCTTTTCATTTTTACATACAAGGGTGACTAAAGGATCATTAACCCTTTTGGTTTTATTAGAAGACACTAGGAGACATGGCACTTTTAAAAGCATGGAAAATACAATCTTCATAACATTAATGGATATCAACCTAATTGAGATGTTAACCAAATTATCAAACATCCCAAAATATCTCATAATTTAGTTACAATCACTTAAAAATGTTTAGTCCAAACCAAGGTTCACCATACCAGAATCCAGTATGATTAAGTGGAGGGTATAGCAAATCATACCAAACTATATCAATGGTATACCAGTCAGGTGGAACAGAGGGTCCCAAGTCATGAACCATCCCAAATCAGGCCATATCGGATGGTTCAGTTTAGTTTAGGATGGTTTTTTCCGGCCAGTTTAATTGATTTGGGATCGGCTCGGGATCAGTTAAGTGGGTTCTCCCCTTGTACTGAACCAACAGGCCAAATCGTTCTGATTTGAACCAGTTTGGTTCGGTTCACCCCAAACTGTCCGGTTCGGATAGTTCGGCATACCACAATCCAAACTCAAACTTAAATTTTGTTGATTAAAAGAATAATCAACTCTATTGACATGATGTCTTGCCTGCATATTTGAAGCTTGGCTATGCATCTAGTAGATATGATATACACACTGATTATTCATCATGAAGTTACAATATCATTCTCCTAAAACTAATATTTTATGTCACTAACATAATAAACAGAATGAATGCCACTACGAGCTTATGTTATTGAGGAATATTTCTACCTTAATAATTTGCAAGCATATTGACAGCAACAAGAGTGGATGCTACTAGGATCAGCACAAGGGATCCTGCTTGCCATTGATTCTTAACCAAGGCCACTAATGCATTGTGTGTCTAGCCAAGTTTTATCTAATTTCTCCTCTTGAAGGTTCTATTTGTGCAGGACTCTTTACCCAAAAACAGGCCATTGTTAGCCTAAAATGAATAATCAAAATATCATCTTGAACGGGCCTTCCTCAAATTATGCTCCATTACCTCAACACCTGAGCTTTCTTATGCCAATTTCTGAATTTCATCATTTCTAGGTTTGCTGTTCGTACACATCCACTTATTCATTTTCACTACACTTGTCTCACATTCATGAGTGTGCAAGGCACACCATTTTATTCCACAAAACAAGCTTATCATATTGTCATCTAACGTTCATATGTTTCTCCATCATATGTCACCATTGCATGACAATCAAGATGTGAATGTCCATTGCATCAATATTAACTAAATCCTATTTGAGGGACCTGTTTTTAACCTTAAACAAAGAACAAGGAGGTGAAAATGAATTGTTTGAGAAAATTATTATTCTTCAACCTATATGCTTCTACAAATTTAAACTCTACTAACGTTGCAATTTGTGAAACAAAATGTTGTTCTTTTAATTAGTTGCACTCATTGTTTTAAAAATCAGCTATAGCAGCTGCTATAGCGCTATTGGATCTAAACAGCTATGCTATGTGTTGCAGCACCTCTTGTAACATTTGGTTACATGGCACTGATATGTTGGGTGACAAACTACCATAGCCGCTGCTATGCTTTTGGGTTATAATAGGTGCTATGGGTCAAAGCATGTTTATATGGGCATACCTTAACCCTTAGCATGATCAAAAAGTTTGCTGATAAAAACGATTTGGTACTTTTTGAGCTGGCAAATTATGATGAGTAAGAGGAGTTGGTGACTGGGAGAATTTAAAATGGTACAACAAAGATCAAGGAAGATACAAGGCATGGTTCTGGGCTCCAAATCTATGGAACATTAATCAATTAATAGGTTATGTGTCCTGCCTATTCTAGAAAAACCAGTCAGAAAATGATCCAACAGGATTGCTTTATTTCAAAATAAAAAAGAGAAAGATAGTATTATTGGGGCCACAATGCAGGTAGTGACAGAGGGGAAGGGGGCAGAAGGACAATGAGCATTAGGAGAGGAGGATAAAGGAGGGAAAGGATTGCAGTTTTAGCCTGGAGCATCCAGCCTCTTCCATGCTAGTATCCTTCTCAAAAACATATCAATATTCATATAAATACTTGTTTAGGGGAAAAAAAATAAAATGAAGAAGATTTTTTTTTTGAAAAAAGAATCCATGTCCTTGTACACAAAATGCATGACAGACCATCCCAAAAGTTGGGACAGTAGCATCCTAGTACTGTCTCAAACTAAGGCAAGACCTTGGTATTTTAAGTTTTAAATACACAAGTTTTCACCCCTACTAGTGCCCAAATGCTATAGTATCACTATGGTCAAGACCTTGGTATTTTAAACTTTTGTTTTATATACTCAATTTTGCACCCCTATCAATGCCCAAACTCTATAGTATCATTATGGTAAATTTTTAGGTATTGACATAATTCAAGGGGCACATTGAATAACGATCCCTACTCGTATGTTATGGTACACTTAACAAACTAAAAAAATGCGTACTCAAAATCATGAACACTTGACAGGCTTCAATGGTTTGTAAAGTTTAGAAGAACAATAAAATGGTATCTTAGAATGATCTTACGATATATGTTTGTCATCATTAGAACTCACCAACAACAACAAATCATTAATTCCAACTAGTTAGAATCGGCTATATAAATTCTTTTTCTCCATTCAACTCTGTTATGAGTCTTTTTTTTTTTTTTAAGATGCAAAAATTCTAAATCTTTCTTATCACTTTCTCCTATATGATTTTTGGTCTACCGCTACCTCTTTTTTCCTCTACATGTATTAAGTCACTCTTCTGCATAGGTGCATCTCTAAACTTATATTATACATATCCAAACCATCTAAATCGTACTTTCTTTAATTTATCCTGAATTAGAGCTATGTCTATCTTTTTACTAATGATTTCATTTCTTATTCTATCTTTTCTTATATTACCACACATCCATTTAATAATTTTATTTCCACCACATTCATCTTATGTACGTGCATTTTTCTAACTGTCCAACATTTCATGCCATAAAGCATAGATGATCTTATGGTTGTCCTATAAAACTTTTTCTTCAACTTGGCAGGTGTTTTATGATCACATAATATTCTAATTGCACTTCTTCATTTTATCCAACCTGCTTTAATCCTATAGATAACATCATTCTCAATCTCTCCTTCCTTATGAATAATCGATCCTAAATACTAAAAATGATCATTTTAAATAACTTCATGGTCCCTAATTTGTACCTACATTCATATCCATTTCTAATTGTACTAAAATTGCTCATGTTTTAAGGGATCTGACGAAGTTTTATGTTGCTATCGATTTGTACTAAAATTGCATTCCACGCATTTTGTCTTTAACCTACTTAACCCTAAACATTTACATTTTAATACATTTCGCCATAATTCTAACTTATGATTGACTCCAACCTAAGTTTCATCTACTAGTACTATATCATCTGCAAATAGCAAACACTATAAAATATTATCCTGAATATATATCTAGTAAGCTTATCTATAACTAAAGCAAAAAGATAGGGGCTAAGGCAGATCCCTAATGTTAGCCTATTGAGATAGGAAACTTATTAGTATTACCACCAATAGTTCTTATGCTACTAACTACCCCATCACACATCTTTTATTATGGTAATATACCTAACAGGTATTCTTTTCTTTTCTAGCATATATTATAAGATTTTTCTAGGGACCCTATCATATGCTTTTTCTAAATCAATAAAAGCCATATGAAGATTTGTTTCTTTGCTCTATATATCTCTATTAACCTCTAAAGAAGAAAATAATTTCTATGATCAATTTTCTTGGCATAAAACCAAATTGATTTTCTGATAGTTTTATAGTACATCTCAACCTATGTTCAATTATTCTCTCCCAAACTTTCATAGTATGACTCATGAGTTTGGTACCATATATTTAGAGTAGTTTTGAATCTCATTTATTCTTATAAATGATCATTGGAGACTCACCAATTTCCTCAAAAATATATGCTATTAGACTAGTGTCTTGAACAAGCCTACGGCCCGCAAAATGTAACCAAGACGTGTCTCAGATGTCATCTTAAAATCTTTCAAATTTCAATGCTTCTACTTCTCCAAACATGGAAGAATGATATGTTAGACTATTGATTTGCAGAATTAACATTGATGTTGCTTGTGCTCAAACCTATATATAGAAGAAACTAAAGGTCACATATATTCTTATTTATCAGCTCTTGCTATTTATTGTTCACCTCAACAAACAGAAGATTTTTCTTGTGCCTTTCTCCTATGCTCCTTAGGTTTTCTGTTGATCTTGACAGGTCTTGTCAAAAGGGCACGGAGTCTACTTTGATTTCAAAAAACTAATTAAGAACCAGTTGCCAACAGAATTTACAAATCCCTGCCCATCAACAGCCAATTCATAAACAATGGGATTGAATACGAAGCTAACAACAAAGGAAGAATGGTAATAAGGCTTGATTGGCATTGGCGATTTTTCCTTTAGGATGATGGAACAGAGTGATTAATTATTTTTTCTAACTACTAAAAACTAGATATTACTGCAGGAAATTTTTCTCATGGTCAAACCTTTGTTTATCACGCAAATATTCTTTTATGGACTCTCATAACTAGTTATTTCTGGGATTAATATGTTGATTTAGTTCACAAGGATGAGTCTTCATATTGGATAAAGAAATTTTGGTTTCTGTAGTTTTAAATAACCAGTCCATTCTCCATCCTACCAACCATGACCAAGATTCGTATGGGCAACAAAAAGACCATGCAAAAGAGAGAATTTATATGATCCTGTTTAGGATTTTTTAACATACCATAACATGTTTCCAACTTCCAAGAAACTTGAATAAAACTTCTAAAATTCCACAACTGTCATAGCATAGTACCATAGGACTGTAGTGTAGTTGCATAGGGATACATCTCCTAGCTACAATTTGAGCCAAGGTTCGCTTTCTCAGGACCAGACCATATATGGGTACTACATTGGTATAGTATAGGTACACCTAATACGCATGTTGGTTCAATGTACCAAGACTCTGTACACACTGGCGCTGAGTCTCAATTCAATACTGATAAGTTACAATTACCCTATGGGGCGGTATGCACTGGTGTGGCATACCATGGTTCAAACATTTTCATACATCTTGCAGGCAAAACAAGAGAGAAAGATAATAAACATAAAAAATTGAGGATAAACCGCACTCATCTTTTTCTGTGGTTCAAAAATATTTTTGTGAGCATATAAATGCATCCCTCTAACCAGGGAAAATTATGTTACCATGATGAGATATTCCTCTATTTTCATCATTTGTCTTATAAAGTTGATTCTTTTCTCTTCATTCTTTGCCCTTGAGTATTGAATGGAGGTAATTTGCAAGGAATAAAGTGCAGTCTGTTTGATGAAGTAGACCAGAAGCAAATACGGAACACAAACAAAAACTCATAATTTATGGAGCCATTGTCATGGGTGCAGTATATTGCAGCTTCAAAGAATCATGAGGCCCCCTGAAACACTATCCACTTTATTATGTGAAGAAACACATCAAGAGTTGAAAAAGAGAGTAGTTATGGCCGGAAAATGGTCCATGGCATCTGTATAAACATGTAACTCTCCTCATACCAAAGAAAGCCTAAAAGTAGTTTGAAGGATCATAAATAGTTAACATGATCTACCACCTGCTAGCAGTTCTACTTTAGTGTTACTATTTGAAGCTACTTTCTAGGTTCATGTGTCAAATATCGTGAAGAATGCCTTAAAAAAGGGTGGCCCAATGCATGAGGCTCTTGCCACCACAATATATAGGGAGGGTCCGATGAATGCAGACTTACCTCCTTGCTATTTGCAATAAGGCCTACCTTCATGAAGAATATCTAATATATGATAGTTAAACCCCATAGATAACCCACATTGGCTACCATTACCAGTTTTCCGTGTTGCTTTCTGATATTTTAGAAGCAGCTAGATGAGAAACGTAACATGGATGAAACATATCTGCCATATTTATATTCAATATGACTGTCCCTGGCTTCACATGATTCCTGCCATGTCTCTTTACAAATAAAGATAAAAACCATGTGTAGGTTTTTCTTCATTGCTTGCATAAAGTTCACTTTCTTCATAAGTTTTTATTTTTTCCCTTGAAGTTCTTCCTTTTGCTCTGGATTGGCATATTTTTATCATTTGAATTGCGACCACTAGGTATGAGGCCTATTTGGATTAATGCAATTCTTATTACTTCTCTGAATACCATTCAGCTTCCATCTATATTTCTGTAATGTACTTAAAGGCTTCATAAATTCGACCTAGGTGATATGATGCTCATCTTCTTAACTCATTCTTTTGAAAAATATAGCTGCATTCAAATCATGTTTAAAAAATTTCAACCATGGAAGGCACTTAAAAAAAAAATATACTCAATGTATCATGTTACGGCAAATTATTCTTGCATTTAAATTGAAATAGTGTAGTTTTAATGTATGATACCTTGTTCCCTAGAAGGGGAGAATTATTTGAGTACCATGTATCCTGCCTCTCACTTTGGCAATGGGCAAAACATGAATTTAGAAACAACCCATTTTGCCTGGAAGTGGCAAATCCTTTTACTGCATTAACCATTTGATTCCTGAATCCTGCATAATAAAAAGAGATTATATGCATAAAAAGTGGTTTCCTGTTGTTATCAAGCCAAAACTTGAGACAGAAGAATATGAGTACCTTGAAGATACTGGATTTGATACGCATCACATTTTGCATAGTTCATTTTACAGTCTTGCCAGTAACCATGAGGATCAGCTGTTCTGGGAGCTAAACTTTCCTGAATCTGAAATTTCAGAAGCAGAGGAGAGGTTGTTAGAGACAGAGGTAGTCTAGCTATTTTTTTTTAGTTTTCACCATTAATTAGTCCAGGGCATTTGAGGTCATTATCCTGATATATGAAAAGTTAATAAAAAAATTACATTTTCCGTCATAGATTCATAGTTCCATGAATTCAGTCACAGATTCCTTAAGTACCATTTCAGTGTCAAATGAAACCATTTGCATGCTTTTGAGCATAAGAAAATACCTGCCATACATCATAGGCTGCATTCAAAAGAAAAAGTGGGGTCTGAACATTGGACACAATGTTCTGTGGAAAGAAGCACTGCAAAGAGAGAATAAGTGGGAAAAAAATCAAAATCAAGCATTTCAATTTAGTTGTTGTTTCCAGTCATCCATCTATATGGCAAAAGTAGGATTACCGAAGTTCCATCCATGCGAGAAGTACATGTCCTTGGCAAGTTCTTTGCCACTCCCTGCATAGTCATGAGAGTTTTCATAAACAGAACAGCAACATATCAGGCATATGAGCTGATAGTAAATTACTTACAACTCAAGAATTATTCACATAAATACCTGTAATTTCACAACACCTCCAAAGTAGGATCTCAGGGTTCGCCCACCAGCTACATTGGCTCTAGAATTTGGAACACCAAAGGTTATCAGAAGAAATTAGAAAAAAAACACAAATAATAGAGGTGAATTTAGAAAATAAAAAGATGTACATCGTTAAAAAAGTTTATTTTCATATACGATAATGAAAAATGGTTGCACATAACTTAGACAAGAGATGCCAAAGGAAAAGCAATTTTGTCAAGAATTAAAAACATACGCATCAAGAAACATTCCTGCATCACCGAGGCACTTGACCTTTGTGCTTCTAGGAAACAATCCCCGAAATTCATCACAGTGTAGAATGGATGCTAGACCCCCAGCGGAACAACCAGAAAGAAGGGCCTGAAAGCATTAATATAAAACATTCACTAGAGAACTGAACTAAGATCAAGATTCAAGACTACGTCACATGAATAGGGTAAAAAGACCTGGTTGGCATTACGCATTCCCTTTGACATTAGATCTTCCATTGCAGCTAACCAGATGCGCTGCCCTCGAAAATATAGGCCAGCAGCCTAAACATAAAAGCACAATACTTTTACATCTCTGACAATATGTGTCAAGCAATTATCAGGCAAATACTTTAAAGAAGGTTAACTATTAAAATCTCACAAGTCAAAATGGACCTGCTAGAAAAGAATGGAAACAGAAACTGAATAAGGCCACACACAGCTTATTGAAACATTATTGCTTGCAAATGATATGATGCAGCTAAATTCATCTCCCAGTAAACAACAGAAATATTCCTAGGGAAATTTCAGATATTGTCAAGCATAAACAGTCACACTTCCAGTACAGTACAATGATGCTTTCAATCTGTAATATCTTTCCCCAAAAACAAGCCTATGTGATGTATTATTTATCACAGACCTCTCCATAAAGTATCAAGTTATAAAATGCAATGAGAATAAAAATTCAGACCTCTGGAATTGCATCAGGCTTATTTTGCGATCATAGATCACCTCTATTGTTAATAATGATAATAAAAAGATTAGGAACTTTCATGGATCACCTCCTGAAAATATACTATAGCTGAACAATTTAATAAAAGAATATAACATAAAGGCTCTATTTATGAAATTTGACAGAAAAAGAATATAGATAAGAAATATTCTTTTTCTGTAAGGACTAACACAAAGCCCTTATATTTCTCTGATGTGATGATGCTAACATAATGATAGGCCCTTACATAATAGGTTATTGGTAACATTTAGAAAATACAAATTGGATATCCATGATGAAACAAGCAGACATTTAGAAGCTGAGGATAGAAGTAGGAACAGGAGTTGCAGTTATTGCAAGAATTAGATATATTAGAGGGAACCCATCAACTCTATTACTCCTGGTAGGCACAAAGTGGCAATGCAGTTTGAGTTTGATACCATATTATAGCTATCCCTTCATATTAGGCAAAACATCTGACAAAAATTGAAGTTGTAGGATGAATCCATCAGGTGGAACTGATTCACGTATTCTTAGAAAAGGTGGAACTGATTCACTGGCTCTTCAAAGAACCCTTCATGATAAACAAGCCGCTCCTCTTTCTCAAACAAAAAGAAGAACAAGCTGGTCCAAGATCTTCATGGTTCACTTGCAACTTCAAGCAACATGTAAATCAACATAGTATTCTTCCTCATATGATGCAATACCTGTAGACAGACCATTGCATGTCCTAATTATATTATGTGTATATTCATTGGTTGTTAATTATTCTAGCTAAAAATAGGTGACTTGGATATGACCTGAATCAAAGTTTGCTACCAAATCTTGAGAGGCTTATGAAAAATTAATTTTAAATAAGCAGCCAATAATGTCCTTGTTTGGGTTTGAACTGTTGTCTTTAGCTTTTGTTTAAAGGGTTCCTGTGACCTTTTAGAGCGAGATTTTGTGATGTGTTATTGGAGTAGAAGCCAAGAACTTTGGCCTAGCTTTTATAAGTTTTATTTTTAAAAAAAATATTTATTTTCTCTCCAAATTTATCCTCCTCAATTTATTCTTCTCACAATCCTTTTTATTATTACTAGTGCTTGTTCATGTGATCCTAGGATGACCGTTCTTATTTCACATGCTATCAAAAAGTTGCATTCCATGTTCATCATTCCAGTGAATGTTAATTTTCTGAAAAGATTCTTCAGAGATCTTTCATGTAAGGTTTTAAATATTGTGAGGTAGGGGTTTCTTGGTTTCTCCACAAAACATGATGATTCACTGTCCTGCCCTATCATCACAGCCATCCTAATCGAGCACCAAGGTAGGCATCCTCGCCCTTTTACCATTTTTCTGTTTGTTTTCTCTTTTCGCCTTTCTTTCCTCCTCCATTTCTTCCTCTTCCTCCTTTCCTTCTTTTACTTTTTCTTCATCTTTCTTTTCCTTTTGCCTCTTCGTCCTTTCTTTTCCTTCTTTCTCTCTTTCTTTTCTCTTATTCTTTCTTTCTTTTCTTCTTCCATCTTTTCTTCTTGTCTTTCCTTTTCTCAACCGACATTTCTCTTTTTCTTCTTTTATTTCTGTGATGCCTCTCCCAATAGTCCCACATCAAAAAATTGAAAGTTGGTTGAATGGTGTATATGTGTAAAGCAAGAAGGACAAGCACCAATTAGATCCCTTTTGGGCTGTGTGGTGGCCCAAGTTGGTATGGACCTTATCCGTCTTGCTTTCTTGTAACGAAACGGGTTCGTGGGTGTTGCAGACCTAGGGCCCGGGTCATTACAAAATGGTATCAAAGCCATGCACCAATCGGAAAGTGCAGGAGCTAAGTGCCACACAGGGCAAAGTGCTACATCCATGAGGGATGGGAGCCACCTCTTGAACCTGTGGGGGACACCTCTAGAATCATGTCTGCCTTATGGTTGCGATCGTGTATCCCTGACAACGAGGACGTCGCCTCTGTAAGGGGGGTAGATTGTGATGCCCCTTCCAATAGTTCCACATCAAAAATTGGGAGTTGATTGAGTGGTGTATATGTTGTAAAGCAAGAAGGACAAGGCACCAATTGGATCCCTTTTGGGCTATGGTGGCCCAAGTTGATGCGGACCTTTTCCGTCTTGCTTTCTTGTAACGAAACGGGTTCGTGGGTGTTGCAGGCCCAGGGTCCGGGTCATTACAATTTCCTTTCTCTTTTCTTCTTATGAAAAAGAAGATTGAGGGGACTCCAAAACCTGTCAATGCAGAAAAAAGACAAGAAATAGAAAAGAAAGAAAGGAAAGAAGAAAGAATGCGAAGGGACAACACCCCCATTCCGCCAGGACTTAAAAAATCTTGGGTGCATGTAGTGTACTTTCTACACTAATCAGAAACAATATAACATTTACAAATAACAATCTATATCAAAAATTCATGGATCAATAACAAGGACTTAAACATTCAGGGAAAGCACTACTCCCTCCATAAGAAGTTTGATCGACTATCACTGTTACCCATGCTGACTCTACACTTCTTAAGGTCCATATGCATTTTCTAGTACTTCTAAGTAACACTTTCATCAATACTCTAAGAGCACCTATCTAGTTCAATAATTTGTAGGCTTTTCTCTTTGTTCTAGAGATGTTCTCGTGACCAAATTGAAGAAGATAGTCACCTCCTCTGTTGGACTTTTTGGCAGGGGCAATCTTACCCGTTCTTGTTCCTGTTAATTGCCCCTGTTGCTTCATCGCATAATTCAAAAAGTTTGACACCAAGGAAAATGTGGACTGTCTTGTTATTTTCTTTCTTTCGTATAAATTACCATCACTCATTCATTCATGGGGCACTTTTTTCCAGTCCGACAACAAAGAAGATCCTTCCATTATTTTTCCTGAATCAAAATGCCATTACCTTATAATCATGTCTTTGTTCTTTCTAGACCCTCATTCACTTTTTCCTAAAGCCTCTTGTAATCTTTCTTCCATTATGTGCTGGTCTCCGCATAGCTCTTCTAGCAAGGTTCTCATTCATTATCTTCTTATGAAAGAGACTTTTTCATCCTCTTATGGTATCTCATCATTCTTCATAGATCATTCATGTGATTCACATACTCAGTGTTATAATAGGCTCTAAATCTTTAACTTTTCTCTCCCTCTAAGATACTTCACTTAACTTTGTGCATAACTTGCACTAAAATCACCAAAAGCCATGCAACTTGTTTTCCTTCTCACTTTGCCATTTGTAATCATGAGACCATCTATTTTCACCAATTTTCAAGTTGTCTTTCTTCTTTTTTTTTTTGAAGCACAATGTCCTTCCTTTAATCACAGTTATAACTATAGATAGTATTAAAAAGAAGGAAAATCTACATCATGAGAATGTTTACAACAGTTAAAACAGTCCTTGATATGCTGTCAAAAGAAGAGAACATGTCATGATAAATATTCTAGCTGTTTCGGCAAACAACAGTTCACCATGATGAATTTAAAGATATGAACACTGCATCTGAGAATGTCATCCTCCAATAATTATTTTCTAATGGCATAACATAATGTAGCTGGAAATTATATCTTATACTAACCGCATTATAACCTTCGCCACTAAATGATGCACCATCACAGTAGCGAACCTTGACTCTGTTCCAATTGAAAAAATCTGCAAAGTAGCAAATAATGATTCGTAAAATAGTAAATATAAGGAAACTAAGAAACAGTTATTATTAAATTCGTAGAATAAGTATCAGGAATTGAACCCTGTTACACAGAGAATATGAAGAACACAGTCTGAGACAAACCAGGATTTTCTTCAGGCTTGTTACTCAATATTCCAGTAAACTGTATCATCTTCTCCATATGGTTTGATGAACCACGGCGAGTTCCCTTGCGGAAAACACATGTTTTGATGTTGTTGCACCAGCCTCCTCCCTGATGCATCCAAAGAAGAATTATCCTCATAGGTAACAATAATGGGAGGAAAAATTAATGACCAGAAGCCCTTCAAAATATCATCATTACTAATACCATGTGCAGGTACTCTGACTTCAGAATCAGACTTAACTATTAATTTTATATTTTGTATTTGTGTGTCGTCTCACCTCTAATTGGACAAGCCAACTGTTTGCTCCTGATCCATACCCATGATGCAGATGGTAACCTGGTAAAGTCCCATCTGAACATACTGAAAAGTAAGAGAGAAATTTGTAAATATATATTAGCAAATAGAAAGTCTGTTTTCCTGAGTAGTCCAAAATAGGTACAATTAGAAACTAAACTCTATAAAATTAGTGAAATCAAGGCGTTGCATAGATATGTTAAAGGCCAAGTAATATCATCTTAAAATTCAAACTTCCATATAACAACAGAAGGATGCCTATACTTGGAACAAATAGATCTGCACCGATTGCCTATTTTTGAATTCAGGTCCAATCATTTCAGTGTTGCAAGCAACAAAATTCTTAATATGGATTTAAACTTCTTTTTTTGAGAGACCATGGATTAAACTTCAAAATTCTAACCTATTACGAGCGCGTGCACCAGAGAGAGAGAGAGAGAGAGAGAGAGAGAGAGATGATACTGGATGATCCAAAGACTGCATCACACCAAGAATTTATGTCCAAAAATGTCCAAAGCTTTTCAATTTCAGGCACAAGGATTTGATTTCTTGTCTGTTATCATTAAGAACCAGAAGGTATATCAAGCTAGATTCATCTTCCATATATTATGATATGATGATTAATCCTCTAACTATTCCTTTTTGTGCACGAATAAAATTTCAAGCAAAAAAGAGCTATTGCTGCAATGGTGAAAGACTTTTTTAAATGATATCGAGCGGACACAATAACCCCGAAAGACAAATGCAGGAGGGAAAAAGAAATAGAAAATAAATAAAAAATGTTATGAATAATCATTACATGATCTCTAAAAAGCAATGCCATAAGTACAATGAAAAGGAGCAACACAAAAAAAAAAAAAAAAACGATTTTTTAAAAAAAAAAAACTCGGTAAAATTTACAACCAGATGATAGCTACCAAAAAAATACTTTTTGGGATCAGAAGAATCCTAACAAACAAGCATCACAAATATGAGAATAAAATCAGCATCAGCAATGATAGCAACACTTGAGATTTAAATAGCTTGAAAACGAAAAACAACAACCAGAGAAGAAAAATCAAACATTGGGCGGAGATCCGAAAATAAACAGGCATAGAAGCACATATACCAGCTCCTTTCGCCCCGGCATCTCGAATGAGGGTCAGACCGACAAAGAGAGGATTGCTGCCCACGTATCCATCAGTCACAGCTTCCACCTCACTCACATTCCACCACTCATACCCCGAAGAAGACCTCACCAGCCCCAGAACAAAAACCCAAGAACCCAGAGCGCTCTCATGAGTTCTCTCCACCTCCTCCACCCCCTCTTCCTCTTCACAGCCGAAGGAAAGAAGAAGAAGAAAAGGAGAGGGGAAGCAGGAGAGGAACAGATCTAGGAACCGAGTACAAAGAGTAAGAGGCCAAAGCCTTATATATTAGAAAAAGTCACCAGTAATAAATAAAAGTTGGTACTTTTGTTCAAAAAACAGAGAGAGAGAGAGAAAGAGAGAGAGAAGCAATGAAGCTGAGAGAGAGAGACAGAAGCAATGAAGCTGGTCTGTTTGTCTCGTAATAAGGGTAGAGAGAAGCGGCGTTGTCTCGTTTTCGTGCCAGTTTTTAAGAGGTAGGAAGGGGCAGGCAAAGATGGAAACGTCCCTCTTGATGTGCCAATCAGCTGTTATCTTTCAGTAAATGCATGCTTCCAGGCTCCTTCTCCAGGGCCTTTTTTAGTTTTTTTTTGGAACCTTAACACCAGAGTTCTGCTGCTTTTCTTCTCCTTTGCTATTGCAGCACTGCTGTCATATTGTAGCTAAAGTGCCCATGGTTTTTTTCAAGGAAAAGGAAACTGTTGCAGTAAAAATTCATTCTCCGATTCAAGAACGATGCATCTTGAGATTTGAATAGCATTTTTCTATCCGAATAGATCTGCAAAATAATCCTCACATAGGAATCACAGAAGATGGTCCTTTCGAAAGATTCTTCAATGCTCAAGTCAGTAAAGATTTGAGCAAACAGATGAGAGGAGAAGGCTCCAATAGAAAGATCTTGATTCTTGACTTTGCTAGAGTTATTTTTTTGAGCTTAGATTGCTTCGAGCGTACGGAAGGAGTCCTGAGACTTGATATTTATACACTACAAGGAGGTGAGCTGTTACCTGATTTTCGGACACATTTTAGGGAGTTGGCATTCGATAAGGCTTGGCTCTCGTACCTATTTTGGGAGGCTCTTCCATGATTCTTGCGATCATGGTGGTTCATCCTCTGAGATATCCGGCGTGATTTGAAGCAACAATGGCATTTACGTTGAAGGGATGATGATCGATCTCGGCGAGGTATTAAGATAGCTCGTCAAAGCCGAGGTTCGAATATATAACTCGGTCATTCCGAGATACTGAGATAGCTCGGCCAGATGGTTAGCTCTGTAGCTCGGCCTTAGTTCGGCCAGATAGTTTGGCTCAGTAGCTCGACCTTAGTCATTGGACACGTTTATTGATGTGATAACAATTTTTTTCGCATCACATGCCCCTCACTCCCTAGTCCAAAGCGTAGGTTCGGGCATAAGGAGTAGAGTCCATGATTGCCAAGGTACAGAGAATGTTGCTTGGCCCTACCGAGGTATGGAGAAATATTTGCCCAGCTGTACCGAGGTTCGGAGAAATGTTGCTCGGCCGTGCCGAGGTTCAAAAAAAAAATTTTACTTGGCCCTGCCAATATACGAAGAATGTTGCTCGGCCTTGCCGAGGTATGAAGAAATGTTTGCTTGATCGTGCTGAAGTTTGAAGAAATTTTTACTTGGCCCTGCTAAGGTACAGAGAATATTGCTCAGCTGTGCCGAGGTTCGAAGAAATGTTGACTTGGCCTTGCCAAGGTACGGAGAATGTTGCTCGGCCCTGCCGAGGTACAAAAAATATTTGTTCGATCGTGCCGAGGTTCGAAGAAATATTGCTCGGCTGTGCCGAGGTTCGGAGAAAAATTTTTACTTGGCCCTGTCAAGGTATGGAGAATGTTGCTCAGCCCTGCCAAGGTACGAAGAAAAATTTGCTCGACAGTGTCGAGGTTCGGAAAAAATGGACCCATAGGTCAATGATTGGGTGAGACCTGCCTTTTATCCACAACTCAAAAAAAAATTATTATTCAATAAAAAATATTTGAATCGAATAGTGAAATTTTATTATAGTAAGCAAAATCGCTTGGTTCAGGCATACTTCACTAGTAATAACTCGGGGTTTAATCTAGTTCCATGTCTTCGGGGTGTTGTATTCCTAGAAAGTTTTTATTGCTTGGAGATGATCCGAATTCCATATCCTGGGGATACTGTATCCCTTGAAGGTCTTCATTGCTCGGAGATGATCTGAGTCTCATATCCTCGAAGCACGATATCTCTTTGATGTCTTCATTTGAAGATGTGAGCCCCTCGCACCGAACCCTTTCAAATCAGTTCTCATCTTCGCTTGACCGTACCTGGGGGCGTTGGTAATCGTTTGAATAGCGTCAGTCGCTCATAGGTTTGGCGCACGTAGTTGTCGTTGCAGCCCATCATCCCGAGCAGTAAGAGAGACAGGACGAGGGGATCGCGGCCGTGGCATTGAATTGTCGCAAGAGAATACTGGAGGTAAGGAGCGAGCCTGACGGGGTCTAGGCAGGCTCCTATCTTTTCCCCTCCACGGTGCTGGTTCAACTTCTCTATGGCTAGGCTGTCGCAGGAGGCCGGTGGCTTCCAATGGGTTGGGCGGGAGGACCACCAGTAAGACCGGGGTGACTATCCTACTAGGAAGCTGCTGAGAGGGTGCAGCGGGAAGAAAACCCCCAAAAAGCTCCTGCACTAGTTGTAGCAGGGCTTAAACTAGTTGGACCAGCATGGGAAACTAGTCCTGTGTAACCAGGGTTGCTGGCGGTAGAGGAATCTCGGTTGGCGAGGGCTGTGAAGGCGCTTTGTTATTGGTGGGATCAGGCGTTTGAGAGGTGGCCTGATCAGGAGCGTCTGTGACTACTCTCTTACGGTTGGCCATTGAGGAATCATCCTTCTTGTATAGAACCTTGTCTCCTTGGTTTCAAGTTTTCAGAGGGACTTGAGGCCCTTCCTCTAGCACCAATCTGTTGCTGCGAAAATCCGTTCTTCGGCTTGGGGGCGGTGCATGTCGAGATTTGGGTAGCGCTCTCTCGTTCGGGTGGACCTGCAAGGCAGTCCTCATATAGGAATCACATGGGATGGTCCCTGTGGAAGACCCTTCGACGCCCATGTCAATGAAGATTCTGAGCAAACAGATGAGAGGAGAAGGCTCTAGCAAAAGGATCTTCCTCCTTGACCTTGCTAGAGTTATTTTTTAGGCTTAGATTGCCTTCGAGAGCGTACCTGAGGTGACATGGGACTGGATATTTGTACGCTGCAAGGAGGTGAGCCGTTACCTGATTTTTTGGGCAAGTTGGCATCTAATAAGATCGGAATCCTAACAGTTACAGGGATCAGCAGTTGATGAAGCTTATCCCGTGATTATGGATGGAGTGCTGTATTTGGCTCCCGTTTCCATTTGGGAGGCTCTTTCCACTATTCTTGTAATCATGGTGGTTCATCCTTCAAGATATCTGGTGTGATTTGAAGTAGCAATGGCGCTTACATTGAAGAGATGAGGATCGATCATGGCGAGGTACTAAGATAGTTCGGCCCAACCGAGGTTCGGATATATAGCTCGACCTTTTTGAGGTACTGAGATAGCTCGGTCAGATGGTTTGGTTCTGAAGTTTAACCAGATAGTTCGGTTCTGTAGCTCGGCCTTAGTTTAGCCAAATAGTTCGATTCAGTAGCTCGGTCTTAGTCATCGAGCACATTTATTGATGCAATGATAATTTTTTTCTGCATAAAAAATTATGTGATACTATATTCAACATAAAAGAATTATGACATAAGGGGGACTGAAATTTTATACCATAAACGTATCAATCTCCGTATTGATCTCTTGTATCACATTAACTTTTTTGTGCTAGAGTTAACGGCAAAATTTTATCGCTGAATTATTCTAAGCTTTTATTTTTTTTACAATCATAATCTTTTTTAAATTTTAATTTTATTATTATATTATTATTATTTATTATTATATTATATTATTATTATTATTTTAAGCTCCTACGAAGCCTAGAAATCACATGCTCACAGATGCGTCACACTCCTACGAAGCTTCAGAATTCACGTGCTCACGGATGCGTCACGGATGAAGATGTGACCTTACCATGCCATGGAGAAAAAGCCGTGAACCCAACGGCAGAAGAGGAAAAGATAGAGAGGGGATGCGATGAGAGAAATTTTTTTTTTTTTTTGTAAATTTTTAAATTTAAAATTTAAATAGTTGATCAAATAAGTTTGATTCAGATTCAACAAAAATTCTTATAAACTAAGCAATAAAATTAAAATAATTTCAAACTCGTATATGTTGCTGCCAAATCACTTTAAGAGAACGCTGGGTGAGAGGACAACCTTGCAAATCTTCAAAGAGATGGTAGGACCACCTTCTTTAGCCGAAAACATGCAATAAAAGTCATGGACCGGTGGTACCAATGGGAGCCCTCCGACGCTCTAGTTAGTGATCTTAAAAACAGCAATAGAAATGATCAGAAAATGAGCTCCTTACCATCCTTGTTGTGAGTGAAGGTTTTTATATCTGTTCGAAGGTCCCTCTTATCCTTTATGGATGATCGTTGAATCACATCGTCCGTCAGAAGTAGCGCTGCAAGTGATAGGTGGATGCATTGCTGCTAGACATGTGCCGTAAATAACGGTAACTGCCTGTGGTCTTAGAGAAAGTGGGTTAGTAGGCCACGTGGCAGCTCTAGGTACTTGTTAGGCTGCTGGAAACTAAGTTCAAAATTGGTTCCGAGGTCGAAGCTAGAGGCCGAGAGCAGGTCCAAGGCCGAGGCTAGGCTTAAGGCCAAGGTTGAAGCTAAAGTTGAATTCGAGGCCGAAGTTGACTCCGAGGCCATGCTCGAGGCCATGTCCGAGGCTGAGGTTAAAGTTGAATTCGAGACCGAAGTTGACTCCGAGGCCGAGGCCGAGCTCAAGGCCGAGGTTGGAGCCGAAGTTGAATTCGAGGCCGAGGTTGACTCTGAGCCGAGGCCGATGCCGAAGCTGGGCTCGAGGCTGAGGTTGGAGCCGAAGCTGGGCTCGAGGCCGAGGTTGGAGCCAAAGTTGAATTCGAGGCCGAGACCGAGGTCAGGCTCGAGGCCAAGGCCGAGGCTGAAGCCGGGCTTGAGGCCGAGGCCGAGGCCAGGTCCGGGGCCGAAGCTAAGCTCGAGGCCGAGCTTGGAGCCGAAGTTAAATTCGAGGCCAGGGCCAATTTTCATATTATTGTTTGGCTTCAAAATTTGTGCAGTCTGTTGATCTATTACTCGTGGGGTGTGATCAGCCACATCAGTATATATCCATGATTTGATTTAATTTCAATCTTTGTATATCCACATTCGGTTCAATATAAGTTAGTTCAGTCTGAACCTTGATAGCACTGTACTAGACTCAAAACTAGATGTATGTAAACAGTGCAATGCATTCTTTGAGTCACAGTGTGGCACTAGACAGTCCAGATGCTGCTACTTTACCATCCACTCCGAGTTTCTAACTCATTGATGAGGTCTTGTCTCTGTTGCTGATGTCCTACATCATCCATGATACAAAAATTGAGTGCGTGCCAGCAAATTCTCTCCATGGAGTTGATGGTTTAGATTATTTGGTGGTCAGCAGGGAATGACTTTTTTTGCCCCCTGTTTGTAGGCCAACATTCTAGGATTTTTTTTTTTTGTGGAAAAAAGAAATCTTTGAGACATTCCTCTGGAGGAACAAAAAAAAAAAAAAAAAAATCAATGGCTTTAAAAAATAAATAAAAATAATATGTCTTACTCAGTTAAAAAGCTCTCCTAAATTAAGAAACAAGAACTGTTTTTTGAGAAAGACCATTGAAAAAGACTGGCAATGCCTCCTCATATGCCCTGTCTCCCATGGCAATTAAGCTTAACCTTAATTAAGCTACGGAAACCCCTCAATTAAACATATTGAAGATTAAGAGGAAAGATTTTTTTAGTGAATCAAAGATAATTTACCTGACTGCTCGCTTACATTAGCTTTATGGATGCATGATTTTGGATCCGACTACTGTTTTTGGAACCGATGATCCGTCGTTGTCATCCAAACTGGTCATTCCATGTGACGGTATATCATTAAAAATATGTTCGTATCATCGCTTAAATTCACCCTTGGTTCCAACTAATAACTCTAATAATTGCATGCATGTGTGAGCCCACCGGACCACCGATCTCCCTAGCTCCGCTAATCAAAATACTGATGCATCCGATGGTGATATTTGAAATGGAGGACTGAAAAATTTTCAGGGAATCTCTCAGTTATGATGATTGAACAATGAATCGAATATATTCGTTTAAAAGACGCAAGTAGGTGCAATGACGCTTTCTGAATGATTTTTGGTAACGAAAATTCTTCGAGTAGTGAAAGCAATCGAGGGTGTTTCAGTGGGAAAGAATCAAGCAAGACCAACTTGCTTTTGTTTATAAGGAAAAGGAAGCTCTAGTTCTACTGTCTGATCTCTATGTTAGACTACTTGGAAGTGAAATCTGAATCTAGTTTCAATGGGTAAGATGCGATCTACCATAGATCTTCAAACCCTGAAACTTTAGCTTGGAGACAAAAGATGCCGGATGGATTTGCACCGGGTTCTTCATGCACAAAGTCTTTCTATTGAGAAAGACTCGTTGACTGTTATTCGCTAGATTCGGCGGGACAGCTCTGTTCATTCTCTAACCAACCCTCCGCTCTGGAATGTCTAGTCTATTTTGTAGAACGTCCATAGCTTACATATCAGACATGTTTATAGGGAGGCCAACTTTGCGACTGACTGAGTGGTGGTCTCTATGGTCTATCACTCTAATTTTTGGTTATGGCGATAGGATGACTTCTGTCCTATTATTTTGAACAAATATTATATTCTGACTTATCTATTCATCACTCTAATTTTTGGTTATGATAATAGTTCTATTATTTTTTAATTTTTATCTTGAACTGATTCGTACTAAAATAATGTGATCATCTTATTAAGAAGAAGAAGAAGAAGAAGAAGAGAAGAAAGTAGGATGCCTGGTAGGATGCCTGGGAGAGCAAGGAATGGAATATTTTGACATTTAAGTTGTGAAAAGGTCAACAGTACTGATACCATGAGGAATAGTGAGCTTTTTACTTTCATAATGGTTGGGTTGACAGAGAGAGCTTTATGTATCCATCGAATTCTGCGACCAAAGTCTTAAAAGGAACAACTTCCTCATGTGCACTTGTTTCCTTGCTTTATGGTGGTGGGACCTTCTGGGGTTAGGCCTGGTGTTGTTTACTTTCACCAACTTAAATTCTCCACCGGATTTCATTTCCTACCCAAAAGTCTCATCTCATGCTTATAATGATGAATTCCAAACCATCACGGCAGCTGATTAGAGGCAACATTCTCTAGAAGAGGCCAGTAGCACAGATCGATATATATAAATATAATTCAGTCCACACCATCTTGCATGAACCTGTCGCCGTCCAAGGACGGCATTTATGGTCTCCATCACAAGAAAAGAGTGACATGGGATGATGATGGCCTTATCACTTGAAGTGGAGATGCCATTCTCTCCCACCAAGTTTCCCATCGGACGCTAAAAGATATGCATTACGTGTTGTTTTAAGGGGTGTGGACAGAGCTAAAGGGGGGCTCCAGGTTTTCTACGTGGTCTTATCATAGGAAAGGAACGGTGGTGGCGTTTTGCGAGATTTGGAGGAGCTCTTTTTAGCCCTGCCGACACTCAGATGGCAAACGATAGATTTCCTTTTCATTGTGTTTAATTCCGGACTTTAAGATGGAATTTAATCCTTTTGTATACATTATATTAAAATTATAGTATCATAATTTTTTAAATTTATAAATATTCATATTTTATATAAAAAAAGATAGGATTAAAGAAAATATTTTTTTTATTAATTTTAAAAATAAAAATATAAATATATAGTTTTAAGGGAACTGTTCTTAAAAGAAACAACCGTTGCTTGCTATATATATATTTCTTATCCCACCCCATGGTAACAACGCAGAAGCACAATTCCTCAAGTTCTTGGCATTTGGAGTGGATTTTTTATGCAGTAATGTTCACCATTTGTTTTGCTGCTCCAAAAAAATATAAAAAAAAATCAGTTCAAAGGTCACATCCGTCAACTTCGCACTGCATGTGCATGGCTGTGTAAGTCTCACACTGATGGGGCCTTGTTTGATTGCTTTTTAAAGGCTTCTTGGCTCGGCCATTAAAAGACAGTCAAGCATTGTAACTTAAATCATGATCCATTGTATATTAACTTGTTAAGGTACCAGATCGATTATAATATATATATATGTGTCTGTGGATGATCGAAGAGATGCAAAGAAGATGGACGTGAGTGCAAGCTCCAAAAGGAGGGTCCCATGAAAAATAAATGGTAGTGCTCGATCATCACCTTAGTCAAATGATTCCTCTCGGTTTTCTTGAATAAAAATATATGTATTGAATACCTGGCTTGACAAATGTCTTGATACAAATTAATATAGGTTTCCACACTATCTAGGTTCCTTCTTTTTTATTAAGAAGGACAAAGGTCAAGCGGTCAATAGATCGATATAGCCTGGAGGAATCTATCAGGCATGCAGGAAATTGGGTGCGTACGTACAAGATCTAAAATGACAGCTGTTTGGAACCGTTTCGAATAATGCTGCAATTGGATTGCATCGAAGCCGATTCGATTCCAATATGATCAGATCTGTTTGGTTTCGTGTCTAGAGATCCATAAACCGGATTGAATTTGAAAATTAAATCATCTAAATTTTATATCAAATTTAAATTTTGTATATTTTGATGCCATTCATTTGTTTGAACTTGATTTATCTTAACAGCTCATAGATCTTAATTATATAAATTTTTTTTTTTTACTTTAATTATTTGTATAAATCTATTGAATGAACTTAATTATTTAAACTAATTCTTTTTTCATCTTAATAACCAAATCTTCACCCATATTTCTTCTCTAGTTGTATCTATTTATATTTTTTATATATTTTAATAGTTTTTATTTATAATGTTTTTTATATTAATAAATATTTTAGATATTATAATTTATAAACCTAAAGAAAACTATTTGAGAGTTTTTTATAAAAATTTAAGTTTAAGTTGAACATTTTAATCTTATTTAATTTTTTTAATAGATCTATATTTAATTATTAATTACTAAATATTAGTAATAAAAAAATTTTATGCTTAAGCCAAACGTAATATTTTAGATTAAAGCCAGATGATCCGAATGACTCATCGGCTCTAGAATTCTTTTCATAAATTTAATCCCTTCTAACCCGCTTAGCAAATGAACTGAGTTCAAGTTCAAAATCAAAATTTGAATATAAAATTGGATCAAATCAGGATCAAGTATGATCTAATCGATCCATTTGTAGTCTTAGTTTCAAAGTTCTTCCCACCACACATATGGCCATTGTTATTTATCCCATATTCCATTTTAATATTCATCAAAAAATGGCCATTTTAATAGCCACAGATTTTTCCTCCATTTATTAAGGTAAACTTTGTTCTGCCCAATTTGTAAGGAGGGCAAGTTTTTCAGGAATAACTTATTTTTATCCCCGGTTGTTGGAGCTAGTACTGGAATAGATTAGGATAAATGGTGATGGTAAAAAATTAGCAGTTGAAATAAAGGATTTTAGCCTTTTTTTTTTTTTTTTTTTTTTTTTTTTGTACAAACGGGTGATCACACCAATTAGGGTGAGTCAAACCCGAGATATCAGAGTACAAAATTTGGGAAAGAACAGGGGGGCAAGGATCCTCCGGCTTCCAACTCCAAGAATCAGCATAAGATGTCATCCTAGCCGCAATCCAATCTGCTGCAGAGTTAGCTTTCCGGTAGATGTGCCTAATCCTGGCACAAGAGATACCCTGAAGGGTAGAATGAATATCATGAACAAGGGGATGATAGGCACACGGGCATGGGAGTCCTGCCTAATCCATCGGATAATCGTAATGGAGTAAATGGTTTCTTTGGATATTTTTCTTTTGAGCATCTTTTCCCCGTTTAATCATCACCTAGCACCAATATACAACTGAGGTAAATGGTTTCTTTGGATATTTCACTAAATAAGGAGAATTATTTTTGGGAATATGTAGTTGTGGGGTTCTAAGGAACCACTGGTCCCTATTTTTTCTTGTTTGACCGAATTACAAAAGATTGGCAGTTCGGGGTGTCTAAAATGTCGGCATTCATCTTTTGGAATAAAATAGGATAACGATGTTGTCCCACTTGCTTCCAAAGTTAGGTTAAATATTCATGCTAGATTGGCATTAGAAGCGGGATCGGTGCCATGATATTCATATCAAAAAAGTCTTGTTGCATCCTTCTTCGGTAGCAAGCACCTACTAAATATGCTTATGACTATAGTATATGCTATTGCACGTATGATACACGATAAGATTCATTAAGTTTTAATTTGCATAATGGCATAAACTTACAATCAATCCGCACACATCAAAACATGATGCATCAAAACCTTTTTTTGTTTCTTTGATCAGTCTAGCCTCAAGCAAACTCTGGTACACGCATGACAGACATTCCATAATCTTTTTTTTTTAATGCATATATATATATATATATATATATAGATATATATATATATATATATAATATATAGAATTACATTAGAATATTCAAATATATATTTAATTATCCTCTCATCTTTCAATTTATATGGTTCATAAATTTTATTAAAATAGAATAATTTTAGAATCCCAAATTTAAGACGGAAAGAATGTTCAGATCTTGAAATCAAATATATATATATATATATATATATATATATATATATATAAATGGTTTAAAAGGATGCTATTTTATTTTTTATTTTATTTTATTTTATGTACAATGAGAAGGAAAATAAGGTCTTGCTGCACTATATCTGAAATAATTTTATTAAAAATATATTTCAAATATACAGTGTGAGAGCAGACGATGTGGTGGGCGGCAACTGGCAAGTTAGTGGAATGAGTTCATTGTTATACTCCTTTTTTTTTTTTTCGCATGCCAAACCCATCAAATAGCATGTTACCTTTATCTTATATGGACTAAAGAAAGTTCTGATAAAGGTTTGGTTAAATTTATGTATTCACCTAGCAAGTCAATTTTGGTATTTCTTACCTGTTGCAACTTCAATCCTAGATTCTTTGGCCCAAGTTTGATCCACTCATTTAAAAAAAAGAGAGCTAGCCTTGTGGCAGACTTGGCAAGACTTGATCTAGTGTGTGTGGGTTGGATACTTGGATAGGACCAGTTTTTTTTTTTTTTTTAAATAAAAGTTATAATCAAACCAACCTCAATTAGTTTCTTAAAACTGAAATCAAATCTAAACTGATTATTTATTAATCAATTGGATCAAAGGTTTGTTTGTACATACTTTAAAGGACCATAAAATTAATTTTTATAATAGAGGTTATATGATTAATGACATTTTGGTTACATTAGAAAGAACATAACTTTCGCATAACATAATTATTTACATATATCTGTAGTAACTTAATTTTAATTATAATATAAATGAAAATGCATATAATATATACTCATAGTTTGATTTGATTTATATTGGTTTTAAAAAAAATAAACTGAAACTACCAAACCAAGAAATTGAAAAAAAAAAAAAACTATTTAGATTAAACTAAAATCATGGTCCATGTCGATTTGCGATTTGGTCAATTTTGTTCCACACCCCTAATTTGGTAAACTTTAGGGGTTCATACCTTATTCAATATTCGCTATTATATATATATATATAAAGAAGGGGTTAAAAAGAAAGGTGTTAAGGATGCTGACAAATTAGAGATGCAATGAATTACTAGAAACATGAAAAGGGTGAATGAGAGAAGAATAAATTAAATGAAAGTTATATACATATAAACAAACACATTGATTCTTTGATTTATCGCTGAGTTATTTTTACCTAGCTTAAGCTTATACTGAAATTAACTCTACCTTGCACCGAAATAGAGGTCCAATTTGATTTTTTTTTCTTTTCTAATAGAAGGTTTTAGCTATCATTCTTTTAGTTCTATGTGGATGGTGCCATAAATAATAGAAAGCCAGAGGCACGAAGGAATTAGGTCAAGACCCGGTAGCCTGAATATGTAAGATTGAAGTCTAATTTCTGAAAAAAAAAATATTAAAAATGCACAATAGTAAACTATTAATAAAATAGTTCAACATCAATCTAAATGTTCATTATGTTGTCCCAACATTAAAAAATCTAATTTGCCATATTTGCCATGTTCTCTATCATTGAACATTTTTAACATAATACAAGCACATGCCCTAAACTTTGATTGAGTCTAAAGAAATTAAATTGTGCTATAGCAATGAATTAGTTTTTTTTATTGTATAATTGGCTTGGGAATAATATTTTAGATTTTCTTGATGACAAATAGCATGTGTTATAACTTAGAACTTTTTACAAGCCATCAGGTTATTCATAGCCGCTAAGTTCCTAAACAAATTGACATATGAACAAAATCACATTGTTTTTAATTCTCTAATTTGATGCAATCAACTCAAAGGATTTCTTGTACCAAATGTTTACATATATGCATACTATTCAAGTAAAAATCTAAATAAATTACAAAATTTGCCTTTCCATATTAAAGTATAGAATAGATGGATATTAAAATTATATTTTCTCCAAGGTTTCTTACCTTAATGCTCCATGTGAATTATCTAATGATATATATTAAGAAAGATTTAGAAATTGTGATTAGTGTGCATGCAGAGACTATAGGGTTGGGAGCATCAGAATTATAAAATCTATGATATTATTTTAGTAATTTTTTTAAAATACTTACAATAATATTTTGCCTTATATTTATACTAAATCACCAAAGTTATAGAATCTATAGTATTATTTTAGTGAAAATTTTAAAATATCAAAAAATAACACTTTATCCCTTATCATGATAAATTATCAAAAATCAATATAATGTGACATTATTTTAGTATCATTTAAAAAAAAGTGAGAAAGTATATTTCGACCCATATTTATGAAAATTTATCAGACATTAATGTGTAGCCCATCTCCTTTTTATTAATATTATTAAGAAGATAGAAATAAGCTTTGTTTTCCTATCATAAAGAACAAAATGAAGTTATTCAATTTTTTTTTCATTTTTATCAACTAGCTAGAAAAGATTTCTTATGAAAAACATTATTAAAATATGAAACATCACAACAAAGTTCAAATGAGCATCTGTTACGATATGTAAATAAGCTTTGAATAAGTATAACAAAGCTTAATTTTAATAAAATTAATTTTGTGATGATGGTTGGTTGTTTGTGAGCCAATAAAAGGTCTGTTTTGAAGAAGGGTTGGAAGGAAAATGAAGAAAAATAAAGGAGAGATAGTAAGATGTTTTTTTAGAATTTTTTAAATAAAAAAAGAAAGAATTTAGATGGATTCCTAATATTTCTCAAACTTCTTAATAGCAATTTTTTAAACCTTCATATTAAAAGATTTGCAAGGTTTAAGCTCTGTTGTTTATTTAATCAGATGTAAAATCTTTTTATATATATTTTATAAAATTTTAAATAATAAAAGAATTTCAATCACATTTTTATCCTTCAAATAGAGGATAAGAGTAAAATTACTATTAGGCCAACTATGCTATATGAAACAGAGTGTCGAACAATACTGAAACATATGTAATAAATTAAGTATAACAGAAATACTCATGTTAAGATGAATATGTGATAAAACTTAAAAAAAAAAAAATAGAAATAAATACATACGAGAAATGATAGGAGTAGCTCCAATTAAAGATAAAATGAGAGAAAATCGAATATGGTGGTTCGGACATATACAACGAAGACTTTTAAATACTTTAATTAGAAAAAAGTGATTTTTTTAACAATTTATGATAAGAATAGAGATAGAGATAGACCTAAACTAATATGGATAAAAATAATTAAAAAAAGATATAACTATTTATAATTTGAGTTCGACTTAGTCCTGAATAGAGCAGAGTGGAGGAAGCATATTCTTGTAGCTGATCCCTGTAGTTGAAAAAAAAAAGGCTTAGATGAGTTGAGTTGAGAAATAGAGAGCAAGGGGCTGCAAGGATTCAATACTCCACCAATCACCATGCCATCATATTTCTAGTTGCCCATGAAAAATAAGTTATTTTATCCGGATTGAATATCTCACCAATCGCCATGCCACCACATTTCCGCTGCACAATGGAACGGAAGTTCCCGTTTTTTTTTTTTTGGTAGAAGTTTCCTCTTCCCAACGATGGGCAAAAGTAAATTAGCAATCAAAGATCAATAGTCAAGGTAGATGTTTATAACTGCCATTTGTTGGAGCTACCCATTTCAATTATGAATCATGTCACCAAGAACTGGACTTTCACTTACCAAACGATACAAAATACTAAATGATGATGGGCTAACGCAAAGGTATAGCTGGACTGTTGGCAAAGAGGGGATCCATGCAGGAACTTCAATCATGGCCACAAGTTGCATCGCTTCCTTTGTGATCTAGTTTTGAAGCAAAGCAAAAAGGCATGTGATCTGATGGGCGAACAACCAAAGCCCTAGCCCTCTCTTCTTTTTCTTCTTCTTCTTTTTCTTTTATACAGACGAATGATTACACTATTCTAGTACAAGTCAATCCAGATATATCAGAATATAATATTTGCTTTAAAAAAAAAAGAAACAGAGATCATCCTGGTTCCATATCCAAAATCCCGCATGATAAACCACAAAGACCATCATCCAATCCAATTAGCTCTCTAGTAGCCCTCTTTTAATTTTGCGAATGGAGTTCTTTGGCAATATGTCTGGATGCATGCATCCATGGGCAGGCAGTTCTTTCACCTACCAGACACCAAACGTGGTGGATGCATGCTTGCATTGGAATCATTTAATGAACTCACATTTTTCACTCAAGTCATCATGTGACATGCCTTAAAAAACACTTGAGCTACCACGTGATGAAGATCCTAATAAGAGGAAGCATTTTGTTTTTGTTTTTTTTTATTATCTTCTTCTTATCCTTTGATTTTAAAAAGAGTAACAGACAGCTGATGTATGTTCGGTACGGATGGTTCGGTGTGAGTTGATATCACTGTATCAGCCATGGCTCAGAAATCACAATATTAAAGCACAATTTTCTGTTGAGGATCGCTCGTCTGTACAAAATATATATATATATATATATAATCAATATTCTGTTTTCATAATGTTAAGTTCAGTTCGCATTAATATAGTTATTGATGAGTCAACCGTAAAAGAGGTTTACATAGATTCTCTTGGTGGTGTAAAACAGGCCGTGTTGGCTAGCACGGCGTGTGGCTCACGATCTCGTGGCCTATGTCCACGTAGACAAGACCTTTGGGCCAGCATAGCTAGAGGCCCATAAGCCATGGGCTAGATGAATTGTGTCATCGGGCTTTCGATTGGCATGTGCAAGTGCTTCCTATGGCCATTAGGTCCTTATGTCTACTGGTAATAGCATTAGAAGATTCCTCTCCTAACACCTGAATCTCGACGCCCTCGTCGAGTCATACCGAAGCTCCATGTTGCTGCGTCGTGTGCCCTCCTGGCACACCTCATCCTACACATCTTGGCCCTCCTGGTCAAAGTTTCCCGAGTCCCAACGTGGCCACCTGCCACGTGCACCCCCTGAGCCTCCTCGGTCAGATAGCCCACTCGCTGAGCCACCCACCTGCTGCCTCCTGCCGCAGGCCTCTGTGCCTAGGCTCTCCCACGCGTTACCTAGGCACGAGGTTACCGCGCAACCTCAAATCTGATAGTGGGGCACTCCCTTGCCCCGTCTCTTCACCGTCCTACACCATCCCTCCACTGGAACGAAGTATGGGCGCCTACCTCTCCAGATGAAGGTGCCCCTCCGATGAGGCATGACCACGGCCTTGCTCTTGATGAAGAAATCCATCCCGAGTATCAAGTCGTAGTCATCGATCGGCAAGACCGTCATACTGCAGTGCCAGTCCAAGAACCCACCTCTAATGTGGCCTCTTCCTGGCCCAAAGACTCCATCTCCTCAGTTCACAGGCTTCACCCTACAAGGTTGGGATAACGCGCCTAACCCCAACCTGCGCGCCACCCTCTGGCTCACAAATTATGCATCGCACCGGAATGAACCAAGACCTGAACCATCCTCCCATTGACCCGAGCCCTCACGTACATCAAACTCTGGCGTTGCTCCGTCTCGGCCAAAGTGTTGATGGAATGTAGCAGGGCCATCCTCGCTACCGGCTCCTCCCCCGAACTCTCGGACGCCCCATCTCCCTGGGTAGTGACGGCTGCTACCGCTACCTTCCTTGGACACTACCATGCTAGATGCGGTCCTCCGCATATGAAGCATCCAGCGAAAGTTGTTTGTCCTTTTGGTTTTGCTACTGCATGTGTGGCACATCCTCCTTCTTGCCTGCTCGACCCTACGGTGGTGACGCACTCTTGCGCTTGCCCTTGCCCTGGCCATCACTACCCGAAGTCATACCGCTACGAAAGTCCACCAGCGCCTTTGCTACTACGAAGGCTGAGGGAATATCCCTCACCTCCCTCCTGCAAAGTTCGGCCTGCGCCCACCCTTGTAGGCCAGTGAGGAGTTGAAAAGCTTAGCTTTCTTGGACATGTTGGACACCTCCATAAGTAGATTGCTGAACTACGCCACGTACTCTCGGATGCTCCCTGTTTGCCTCAGCTTCCTCAGATATTCGAGCAAGCCACCCTGTGTTGCTCGGCTGGAACTGACCTTTCAGTTTCCTCTTGAAGATCTCTCATATCTCGATTCTGGGATGCCTTGCACGGTCATCCTAGGCCGTCCTGGTCCTCCACCAGAGCTTGGCGTTACCCTCCAAATATGTCGAGGCCCGATCCACCTGATCGACTGCTGGGATCTTCGCCGCACGAAAGTAAACTTCCATATCCCATATGAAGTTCTTCACTTCTGCCGCGCTCCTGACTCCACCGAAGGCCTTAGGCTCCCGGACCTTCGCTTCTTTTGCTGGAGCGCCGACCATGTTGACTGGACTCCGTGCCTCCTGCCTTAGCCGAATCACCTTCTGCTTCAAAGCATGGATCCGAAGCTTCAATCTCTCTTCCATGGCCAGATCTGATCGCTGTTGTTGCAGATTTCGATGCTCAAGGTCACGAATCAGCCCCTCGTGTGCCTCCATCATCTGATTATGTGAAGTCCGCAACTCGGTCAACTGCATGCTCAACTCCGCGCACACGGCTACCAAATCCATGGTTGATCCTTCTTCTAGATCTCCCATAATTCCCTCCAAATGGGTCACACGGTCTCCTACCGCTCTCGCCATCTATGCTTGGAACTTGCTTTAATCGAGCTCTGATACCAATTGTCACCAGGCTTTCGATCGGCACATGCAAGCGCTCCCTATGGCCACTAGGTTCTTGCATCTACCGATGATGGCGTTAGAAGATCCCTTTCCTAACCAGCCTAGACCCCACAATAATAAAATAAAACCCCCAAAGACAAGTCCCTGATAAACATGACAATATATGGAAGGTACAGCCTTCTCAACCAAAAAACTCTTTGCTAAGTAATTTGGAAATAACAAGGTTGCCCAAAGGCTACAAAGACACTCCTTTCTGTCTCTAACAAAGATCTCACAAAGTGCCTGCCCCAACCTCACACGACACAAACTGACCTTAGATGCTTCGTACCCATGCGGACCGCCTGTGCATGTCGGTCATGTCTCATCCTCGTCTAAGTCCGCTTGACTTAGACCTTCATGCACCTCGATCTCTACTGATCCGGCCACTCACCAATCTCGTGCACCTCCGCTGGTCGTTGGATGGTCAGACCCAAGCTTCTATCGGATGGCTTGATCGTTTGCAACTCGAAGCCTTGGCCTTGGGTCCACCCTTTCGCAAAGAACTCCCAACCGACCCTTTTGCTCACATGTAATTTGATGCCCCTAGGCCTTGGGTCAGCCTCCCCTTAAATAGCTCCCCAACCGACCTCCTTTCCACCGCCCAAGAGTCCCAAACCGTGTGAAGTTCCTCTCTTCACGCTGCATAGGACTCTTTTTTCCACTTAGGACTCTTCTCCAATTAAGACTCCACCTTAACCGTTGGATGAAGAGATAAAGGCTAGGATCCTCCCATATCCACCGCCCCAAAGAGTCCTCAGCCTAGGCTAACTCTATCTCCAAAATACGATGGACTCTTGGTGATAAAATCGCCAACTAGCACCCCTAAGAATCTCCCTACAAATAGGACTCCATCTTGGTCGTTGGATGGCCAAGATCTCATGCAAGCCACTACCTCAAATCCCCTCTAAGAAAATACGATGGCCTCTCTTTTGGGCGTGCTGGGCAAGCCTGCCCAATGGCTATGCCAAGTTGGCCGCGCCAGCCTGGCCTCGCCTGCCAGGCTAGCCGTCAAACCTGGGCGGTCCGGGACGCGCGCCCAACTGGGCCACTCGGCCACTTGGGCCTTGCGCCCAGTTGGGCCATGCGCGCTTGCATCCTCTACCTGGGCCGGGCCGTGACACTTGTTTAAGGATTTTTTTTTAAGTAGGCTAAACTATAGCATTAATCCTTAAACTTAGGGAGGTATATCACTTTAGTCTATGAACTTTAAAAAGTTACAAAAGTGATCATGAATTTTCTTTTTTGTTTCACTTTGATCCCTACTGTTAAACAGGAAAGACGCCATTTAATTTTGTCCCATGTGGCTGCACACATGGCTTCCAAATGGCTATAGCACAGGGGGAAGGGCATGAGTTAGGGAAAATGGTGGGGGGGGGGGGGGGGGTGGAGGTGAGGGAGAGACCATGAAGGAGGTTATTTTTTAAAAAAAAAATTATTATTTTACCATATGAATGCCACATGTGCAATCATGTAGAATAAAAATCAAATATTTTGAAGCTCAGTGAAATAAAAAGAAAAGTTAAGATCATTGTTGCAATGTTTTGAAGCTCAGTGACCAAAATGACACAACCCCTAAATTTAAGGATAAATAATATATGTATTTAATACCTGGCTTGACAAAGTCTTGATGCAAATTAATATAGGTTTCCACATTATATAGGTTCCTTCTTTTTTATTAGGAAGGACAAAGGTCAAGCGGTCAATAGATCGATATAGCCTGGAGGAATCTATCAGGCATGCAGGAAATTGGGTGCGTACGTACAAGATCTAAAATGACAGCTGTTGGAACCGTTTCGAATAATGCTGCAATTGGATTGCATCGAAGCCGATTCGATTCCAATATGATCAGATCTGTTTGGTTTCGTGTCTAGAGATCCATAAACCGGATTGAATTTGAAAATTAAATCATCTAAATTTTATATCAAATTTAAATTTGTATATTTTGATGCCATTCATTTGTTTGAACTTGATTATCTTAACAGCTCATAGATCTTAATATATAAATTTTATTTTTTACTTAATTATTTGTATAAATCTATTGAATAAACTTTAATTATTTAAACTAATCTTTTTTTCATCTTAATAACCAAATCTTCACCCATATTTCTTCTCTAGTTGTATCTATTTATATTTTTATATTTTAATAGATTTTTATTTATAATGTTTTTAAGTATATTAATAAAATTTTAGATATTATAATTTATAACCTAAAGAAAACTATTTGAGAGTTTTTTATAAAAATTTAAGTTTAAGTTGAACATTTTTAATCTTATTTAATTTTTTTAATAGATCTATATTTAATTATTATTACTAAATATTAGTAATAAAAAATTTTTATGCTTAAGCCAAACGTAATATTTTAGATTAAAGCCAGATGATCCGAATGACTCATCGGCTCTAGAATTCTTTTCATAAATTTAATCCCTTCTAACCCGCTTAGCAAATGAACTGAGTTCAAGTTCAAATCAAAATTTGAATATAAATTGGATTAAATCAGGATCAAGTATGATCTAATCGATCCATTTGTAGTCTTAGTTTCAAAGTTCTTCCCACCACACATATGGCCATTGTTATTTATCCCATATTCCATTTTAATATTCATCAAAAAATGGCCATTTTAATAGCCACAGATTTTTCTCCTCTTTTTTTTTTTTTTTTTTTGGTACATCCGAACGATCATACAACTCGTGTACGGATCATCCCTTGAGCATCATAGTATAAGATTTGTTGAAGTACAAAAGGACACTGATCTCCCTGTCTCCATCTTCAGAAATCCGAATGGTGAGCAACATATGAAGCCACCCAATCGACCGCCGAATTAGCTTCCCAATAAGAATAGCGAATCTGAACATCTTGGACCTCGTTCAGCATATTCCAGATATCATCTAAAAGTGGTATAGCAGGAGCAAGGAAGCCATATTCCCTCTGTAGCCATCGAATTATAATCATAGAGTCGCCCTCAAGATTTTTCCTCCATTTATAAGGTAAACTTTGTTCTGCCCAATTTGTAAGGAGGGCAAGTTTTTCAGGAATAACTTATTTTTATCCCCGGTTGTTGGAGCTAATACTGGAATAGATTAGGATAAATGGGGATGGTAAAAAATTAGCAGTTGGAATAAAGGATTTTATCCTTTTTCTTTTGAGCATCTTTTTCCCCGTTTAATCATCACCTAGCACCAATATACAACTGAGGTAAATGGTTTCTTTGGATATTTTCACTAAATAAGGAGAATTATTTTTGGGAATATTGTAGTTGTGGGGTTCTAAGGAACCACCGGTCCCTATTTTTTCTTGTTTGACCGAATTACAAAAGATTGGCAGTTCGGGGTGTCTAAAATGTCGGCATTCATCTTTTGGAATAAAATAGAATAAAATAAGGATAACGATGTTGTCCCACTTGCTTCCAAAGTTAGGTTAAATATTCATGCTAGATTGGCATTAGAAGCGGGATAGGTGCCATGATATTCATATTAAAAAAGTCTTGTTGCATCCTTTTTCGGTAGCAAGCACCTACTAAATGTGCTTATTGACTACATGTGTATGCTATTGCACGTACGATACACGATAAGATTCATTAAGTTTTGATTTGCATAATGGCATAAACTTACAATCAATCCGCACACATCAAAACATGATGCATCAAAACTTTTTTTTTTTGTTTTTTTGGTCAGTCTAGCCTCAAGCAAACTCTGGTACATGCATGACAGACATTCCACAATCTTTTTTTTTAATGCATATATAGGTCGGCTAGGGCCGACAGGCGAAGCAGGTCGGCTGGGGCCGACGGGTAATGTAGGTCGGCTAGGGCCAACAGGCAAAATAGGTCGGCTAGGGCCGACAAGCAAAATAGGTCGGCTGGGACCGACGGACGAGGTAGGTCGGCTGGGGCCGACGGGCAATGTAGGTCGGCTAGGGCCGACATGCAAAAATAGGTCGCTTTATCTTCCGTTGGGCGAAGAAAAGTTTGCACAGTCTTTGCGCTCATTCTTGCTTTGAGATGCTCGATTCTGCCGCGCAGGTTTCTCGAGCAACCAACTTCGTCAGGGAGTGATCAACGGACGATCGGTTTTCGTGCTTTTTTGCAGTTCTGCCAGCACTCTGCCATTCTGTAGGAAAATTGGTTTTTATTTCACCGAAATTGACAATACGACACTGTAAGTTGAGAAAAGCTATTCCGGTGCTTTCCGGAAGGTGCTCTTTTCCCATGTGGGCCGCTTTGACGTACGGCGCACGCAGCCGTTTACCATTGGAGGATATTATTTTCGTAGGACGGTCCCCTGATCCTGTCAGTTTCCGTGATGCCAGTGGACGATCCTCTGCATTCAATGGTCGCGATTCGGGATCAAGAGGAAATCTCCGCATACGTCATAACTCAGGCGGTGGGCTCAGCGCGCACAGGGCGCTGCTTCCATCCTGGGAGGCCAAGTGGAGGTATGGCCCAGGTGTTTGAATCTCGGGGCTTGCAGCCTTGGTGATCATTCCCGGTCATCTTTGGCCTATAAAAAAGGGGAAGTGGGGTAGTGCTAAGCCATCTCCAAAAGTTTCTTTTTCATTAGAGCTTTCATCATGCTCGTTTTTCTGCTGCTGCGAGTGGGAGGACTGAGCTTTTCTCTTGTAAGCTCTTTGCCTCCAGATAGTTGGGGCGATGAAGGAGCTGCCGAAGGATGGCTCGCCCTTAGGGGATGAGTCCCGGAGATCATATGGAGAGCGCACATAGAGGGCGCAGAGATCACACGGAGAGCGCACACATACTCTTCCCGTGTGACCTTTGTGGTTCCCCTTCGGAGACGCATGGTAGGGAGTGCACGCGGGCTTCCCATGGTTTGAGTGAATTTCGCCTCCTCCCCTGGTTCGGATTCCCGGGCTCATCTGCCTTGGGAATCTTTCACCACATGGGGAGGGGGTGAAAGTGCGCCGCCCGCCGACACCTTATCCTTGAGCCATGGCGAGGTGGGGGCGGTGCATACTCGATTTGGGAAAGTGTTCCGACGCTAGGGTCCGCTGGCTTCCTACCTGCTCGCCGGGGGGTCCCTCGATGGGGTGGTCTGGGATGGCCATCCTGATATCTCGGTTGGGTCACCGAGATATCATTATTTACTGAAGCTGGCCGCAACGCCCGGCTGTTATCGGCGCGAGCTGACTGGATGCGGCTTAACTGGTTCGGCGGTCGAATGCCGGAGCACCACGTTCGCCCAGGTCTGCTTTGGAGCAGTTGCCCGAGTTTTGTATTTGTCTTTATTTTATGCATTTCAATGCTCTTGTAAAGCCTTTCAGGCATTTGTAACCGATCTTGGCAATGAAATAAAAAGAGTTTCATTCTGTTCTCAATTTCTATTTCTTCTGTGCCAAGTTTGTTGTTGCTATTGGGCATGGGTGCCTCGTTCGTTCTTAGGCGAAGATTCTGCGCTATCCGAACTAGTCGAGGTTCGCAAGCGACAGTTTAGGGATCATTCGGGGAAATACGCTCCTTACTTCGGTCCAAAGTTTGGTATTTTGTGCTTCGTCCTTATCGGAGCTCGCATTTTTGCAGGTTGGCTTTGCCGAAGCTCAGAAATTTGCGCTTGGCTTTACCAAGGCTCGGAGAACTTGTAGCTCGGCCCAGCCGAAGTTCGAGAGGTGTCACTTGGCCCTGCCAAGGTTCGGAGAATTTGTTGCTCGGCCCAGCCGAGGTTCGGAGAGGTGTCACTTGGCCCTGCCAAGGTTTGGCTCGGCCCATCCGAAGTTCGGAGAGGTGTTACTTGGCCCTGCCAAGGTTCGGAGAATTTGTTGCTCGGCCCAGCCGAGGTTCGGAGAATATTTTACTTGGCCCTGCCAAGGTTTGGAGAATTTGTTGCTCGGCCCAGCCGAGGTTCGGAGAATATTTTACTTGGCCCTGCCAAGGTTCGGAGAATTTGTTGCTCGGCCCAGCCGAGGCTCGGAGAATATTTTACTTGGTCCTGCCAAGGTTCGGAGAGATTGTTGCTCGGCCCAGCCGAGGTTCGGAGAATATTTTACTTGGCCCTGCCAAGGTTTGGAGAATTTATTGCTCGGCCCAGCCGAGGCTCGGAGAATATTTTACTTGGCCCTGCCAAGGTTCGGAGAGATTGTTGCTCGGCCCAGCCGAGGTTTGGAGAATATTTTACTTGGCCCTGCCAAGGTTCGAAGATTCAGGGCTCGGAGAAATGACTTAGCTGTCACTATGAGCCGTAGTGTAAGGTCTATAAGACGCTTGGTGAGGGGGCACATGGGCGGAACGAGCGGTATGTTGTCACGCTCCTTTATGACGTTACCCTTCCCGAGGGGACAAGTCATTGGCCAGATGCCGGATTTCTTCCCTCTGTGCTTCCCAAAAAAGGAGCTTAGGAAAATGCTGGGAGCATTTATTACGGGGGGCGGCAGATCGGAAAGTATTCTGTTCAGGGATTTCCGATCAGTCAGTCAGCACTTACCGATCTCACCTGGGATGGGGCGCGACCTTCGGATTCTGCGGGCATTGAAGTGATGACATGTGGCAAGTCTTATAGGTCGGTGGCTACGGTGCGACCGATTGAGAAACCTGCCCAGCAGTATAAATATGACCGAGGGTTATGGTCTTAGTCATCCCTCGGTTCAGGTCTTGAGATAATATTAGATCATGGCTTCTCGAGGGCGATCCTCTCGAGAATTACGTGCATCCTCAATGGTTTGCTTCACTCGGAGAGGGGGCATCCCACCATTAATGTAGACGGGCTGGGTCTGGCGTCGACCCTCGCGGCCAACAGCAGCTCGTTAGGGTAGTGGAGGAATATGTGGACGTGTCGACCAAGGAGGCAGAGGCCCTGCGCCGGGTGGTAGACCGGCAAAGGGAGGAGATTGCTTCGCTTCGTCCAGCAGGTGGCCGACCTCACGGAGCGTTGGAGACCTGTTGGCTTCGGGGAGTGACTCCGAACTTTGATTCGGGGCCTCTGTCACTTTCGCTTTCTGTTTATGTTTTTCTGTCTTTTTTGTAATCCTTTTTTCTGATGAATGAAAAATGGATTTGTTTTGGGTAACCCTCTTCTTTTTCAAGAGTTTTAGCCTTGATCACACTATCTGCGTAATATTAGGGAGTTGGCGTGGCTCCGTTGGTTTACGCGTTTGATATAGACACTTTGATCGACGGGTTATAGGGGCGTTACCCAAAGATCTTTAGTAGCAGAGAGGAATCCCCTGGCTGCTCGGGGTTTTTGGCCGATTACGTGGGGCTTGATGGGCCCTTTAAGGGGTTAACCGGAGGTGCGTTCTTTTTGTGTGTCGACGGTTTATGCTCAGCGTGCTTCTTTTAAACCGGACGAAGTTTCGGGGACTATTTGGAAGTCCTTTGGCTTTAAACGGGGCCTGCGTATTTTGGTTCCCAGCAGGTTTTAACCTGAAGAATTTGTACTCAGCCTTGCCGAGGTTCGGAGAATATTTTACTTGGCCCTGCCAAGGTTCGGAGAATTCGTTGCTCGGCCCAGCCGAGGTTCGAAGAATATTTTACTTGGCCCTGCCAAGGTTCGGAGAATTTGTTGCTCGGCCCAGCCGAGGTTCGGAGAATATTTTACTTGGCCCTGCCAAGGTTCAGAGAATTTGTTGCTCGGCCCAGCCGAGGTTCGGAGAATTTTTACTTGGCCCTGCCAAGGTTCGGAGAATTTGTTGCTCGGCCCAGCCGAGGTTCGGAGAATATTTTACTTGGCCCTGCCAAGGTTCGGAGAATTTGTTGCTCGGCCCAGCCGAGGTTCGGAGAATTTTTTACTTGACCCTGCCAAGGTTCGGAGAATTTGTTGCTCGGCCCAGCCGAGGTTCGGAGAATATTTTACTTGGCCCTGCCAAGGTTCGGAGAATTTGTTGCTTGGCCGAGGTTCGGAGAATATTTTACTTGGCCCTGCCAAGGTTCGGAGAATTTATTGCTCGGCCCAGCCGAGGTTCGGAGAATATTTTACTTGGCCCTGCCAAGGTTCGGAGAATTTGTTGCTCGGCCCAGCCGAGGTTCGGAGAATATTTTACTTGGCCTTGCCAAGGTTCGGAGAATTAGTTGCTCGGCCCAGCCGAGGTTCGGAGAATTTTTACTTGGCCCTGCCAAGGTTCGAAGAATTCCTGTCCAGATAAGTAGTTCGGTCGTGCCGAGGATTGGTAAGCAGCATCTATTTCTTTTTGCAACCTTTGGCAATGTAGTGCATGATGATTTGTATTGAAAAAATGTGCCGACAGGAAGGTATAATGAGGCATATGAAAATGACTTGGAGAGGACATACCCTATTGATAATATTTTCGGAGATTGTCCGAGTTCCACGTCCGAAGGGATGGATTTCCCATTCAAATCTTGCAGCTTGTAGGTTCCCGGTCCAATGATCTCCGCTACTTGGTACGGGCCTTCCCAGTTTGGCGCCAGCTTTCCTTGTTCCAGCGGTTTGGAAACAGAGGCTTTCGGAGGACAAGGTCGCCAGGCAGGAAGGCTTTCCCTTTGACTCTGGAGGCGTGGTAGCGGGCCACCCTTTGTTGATACGCAGCCACTCTGATCCGGGCCTTCTCTCTGATCTCCTCCACCAGGTCGAGGTTGGTGCGGAGCTGTCGTTGCTAGCTTCCTCTGAGTAGCTTTCCACCCGCAACGATGGGAGGCCTATTTCCACAGGGATAACGGCCTCCGTGCCGAAGGCCATCCGGAATGGGGTTTCACCTGTCGGGATTCTCGGGGTGGTGCGGTAGGCCCATAGAACATGATGCAGCTCGTCCGCCCACCTGCCTTGGGCTCTGGAAAGGCGAGCTTTGATCCCTTGAAGGAGGGTCCTGTTGGTCACTTCGCCGCTCCGTTGGCTTGTGGATGCCCGACCGAGGTGAGGTGGTGACGGATTCCATGCTCCTCACAGAACTGGCGGAATTTGGAGTTGTCGAACTGCTTACCGTTATCGGTGATTATGGTATGCGGGAGGCCGAATCGGCAGATGATGGACCTCCATACAAAGTCTCTGGCCCGTGCTTCGGTTATTTGTGCAACCGCTTCCGCCTCGACCCATTTAGTGAAGTAGTCAATGGCGACAAATAAGAATTTCCGCTGTCCCGTGGCAAGCGGGAATGGGCCGAGGATGTCCATCCCCATTTGGCGAAAGGGCCAAGCGGAGGATATGGAAACTAGTTCGGCGGAGGGGAGCCTTTGGATGCTTGAGTGCCTCTGGCATGGGTCGCAGGCTCGGACTAGATCGTCTGCATCCTTCTGCATGGTCGGCCAGTAGTAGCCTTGTCGCAGTACCTTGTGGCATAGGGACCGGCTTCCCAGATGGTTGCCGCAAATCCCTCATGTACCGCGCAGAGCATAATCTGCTTCGGACGGGCGAAGGCATCTGAGCAGTGGCATGGAGAAGGACCGTTTGTAAAGCTGGTTGTCGATCAGCACATAGTGGGTGGCCTGTAGCTTCAGCTTTCTAGCCTCTCTCCGGTCGGATGGAAGCGACCCTTCTTTGAGATATTTGAGGATGGGTCGAACCATGATGGTTCGGCCTCAACTTGCATTATTCGGTCGGCTTCCGCGATGCTGGGCTTTCCAGAGTCTCCAAGGTGGAACTTTTGTTCGGCGTCCATTGATCCGCGGTCGCCAATCGGAGAGTAGGTCGGCGCGGGCATTCTCGGATCTGGGAATCTGAATGATTTCAAATTCAATAAAATGGGGAAGCAGGCTCCGCACCTCTTGGAGATATCGAACCATGTTCGGCTCCCGGGCTTCAAACTCTCCTCGCACATGGCCGGCCACCAGCTGAGAGTCGGTGAAGGCATTAAGTTTCTCCACCTTCAGATTGCGGGCGATTCGGAGGCCGGCTAACAGGGCTTCATACTCAGCTTCGTTGTTGGAGGCCGGGAAGGAGAACGGATGCCATATTCAAAGGTTATCCCCTCCGGACTGGTGAGAACCAGGCCCGCACCGGAGCGATGGGCATTAGATGACCCGTCGACATGGAGGAGCCACCGGCTCCAGATTTTGGTTCTTCGGGGGAGTCTGGGGTAGAACCGTCCTCCGGGATGGTACACTCGAGGAGGAAGTCGGCTAGCACCTGAGCTTTGATGGCCGGGCGAGGCTAAAAGTGTATGTCATGCTCGCTCAACTCGACGGCCCACTTGGTCATTCTTCCTGATGTCTCGGGACGGTGGACTACCGCCTTGATGGGTTGGTCGGTCAGGACCGTCACAGAATGTGCTTGGAAGTACGGTCGCAGCTTTCGAACTGAGGTGATTAAGGCCAACACCATCTTCTCAATTCTGCTATACCTTGTCTCCGCATCGCGGAGTAGCCTGCTGACATAGTAGATCGGCTTCTGGACTTTGCTTTCTTCCCTGACCAGCACCGAACAGACGGCACCCTTAGAAACAGCCAGGTACAAGAATAGGGTCTCGCCCGGGGCCGGACTGCTGAGAAGTGGGGGCGAGCCGAGGTACTTCTTGAGATCTTGAAATGATTTTTGGCATTCGGGAGTCCACTGGAAGTTCTTAGCCGACGGAGGGTTTTGAAGAAGGGGAGGCATCTCTCGGCCAACGCGCCACAAAGCGGTTGAGGGCCGCTATCCTCCGGTTAGGCGCTGGACCTCTTTACAGATGCCGGGGGCGCCATTTGTTGGAGAGCTTGAATCTTCTGGGGGTTAGCTTCGATACCTCGCTGGGAGACCATGAAGCCGAGAAACTTCCGGAGTTAACGCCGAAGGCGCATTTGGTCGGATTGAGTCTCATCCCATACTTGCGCAGTGTTGCAAAGCTCTCTGAGAGGTCCTCAACATGCTGTGATGCTTCCTTGCTCTTGACCAGCATGTCATCCACGTACACCTCCATATTCCGGCCGATTTGCTCCTTGAATACTTTGTTGACCAGCCTTGGTAGGTTGCACCTGCATTTTTAAGACCAAAAGGCATGACACGGTAACAGTAAGTACCTCGGTCGGTTATGAAGGCGGTCTTTTCTTCATCCTCAGGGGCCATCCGGATCTGATTGTAGCCTGAATAGGCGTCCATGAATGACAGCATTGGTGACCTGAGGTGGCGTCTACAAGCTGGTCGATCCGGGGGAGGGGAAAGCTGTCCTTCGGGCAGGCTTTGTTGAGGTCGGTGAAGTCGATGCAGATCTCCATTTGCCGTTCGACTTCTTCACCATGACGACATTTGATAGCCAGCTCGGATAATTTACCTCCGGACGAAATTAGCCTTGATGAGTTTGTCTACCTCTTCTTCAATGGCCCTTTGTCGTTCTGGGGCAAAGCTCCTCTTTTTCTGCTTGACGGGCCTATGCATCTCGTCCACGTTGAGACGATGGACGAGAACCTCGGGGCTGATCCCAGGCATATCAGAGGCGGACCAGGCGAAGATGTCAGCGTTGCTTCGGAGGAACCTGATCAATCTACGCCGAGGTCTCCCTTGAGCAGCGACCCGATCTTTATAGTTCGGTCGGGACAAGCCTCATCCAATGGCACCTCCTCCAATTCCTCTGCTGGTTCTCCTCGCTGTTCGGCGAAGTCCTCTCGAGCGTCCAGCCATCAACCTCCGGCATTCTAGACTGAAGGCTTGTAACGAAGCACTGCCGAGCCATGGCCTGACTTCCTCGAACAACTCCAACTCCTCGCTCGGTGGGAAACTTCATGGACAGATACAGGATGGAGACAACTGCCTTGAGAGACATCAGCCGGCCCTGCCGAATATCGCATTGTATGGAGATCTGAGGTCGGTTACTAGGAAATTCGTCTGGATAATGGCTACAGGGGCTAGGTTCCCGTGTCAGGGTGACGACCCCTTCTGGGACAATGATGTCGCCAGTGAATCCCATCAAGATGGAATCCATGGTTCGCAGGTTTTCCATGAGTAACTTCATCCTGGCAAACACACGAGGTACAAAACATTCACCGAACTTCCACTATCAACAAGGATTCGGCTTACATCATAGTTATTTAAATTGAGGGATACAACTAGTGCGTCTTCATGGGGAAGCTGTATCCCTTGAAGATCATCGTCGGAGAAGGAGAGCTCGCCCGTCCGTGCCTTCTTTGGCGCCGATCCTTCACTGTTGCCCCTGGGGTTCGATCCGTCGGCCTCTTCAATCATATTAATGCGGCCGATCACGGGCGGATTCGGTGGAGGAGGTTGTTGAAGCTCGGGCTGGCGGTCACCTCCTTGCTGTGGCTCGGGCGCCCTCCTGAATTGATTCAGTCGCCCTCGCTGGATCAGCCTCTCGATTTCGTTTTTCAGCTGCCAGCATCTTCAGTGTCGTGTTCGTGCTCCCGGTGGTAACAGCAGTACTTGGTGGGATCTCTTCGGGTCGGGTTTCCTCGGAGAGGTACTAGCCGGGGGAGCTGACGCTCTATTTCCATGAGGATTTGTGCCCGGGGCATGGTTAGTGGAGTGTAGTGGTTGAATCGCATGGGAGGGCTCCGGGAGCGATTCCTTGGCGGCAGCGGAGGGACTCTCTGGCGGCGAGGCAGACTTGGTCGCCGGGCGGGATGGTTCCTGTCGGGCACTTTGGGCTCCTTCTTCTTTGCCTGCTCAGCGCGGGCGACTCTCCGCGATTCTTCGATCCTAGCGTACTTATCCGTCAGGGCCATCATATCCGAGAGGCAGGGGGGGTAACTGACTTCCATAGCCAGGTAGAAGTCGCTTTCCTTCGAGACTCCCTCCGCCAAGGCGGACATGGCCACCTCATGATTAAGGTGGTCCACCTCTAGCATGGCCTTATTAAAACGGCCAAGATAATTTCTTAGGGACTCCCCCTCTCTCTGCTTAACTTCAGAGAGGGAGTCGGATCTTTGTCGGTGGCGGCGGCTGCTGACGAACTGACCAATAAAAAGGCGGCTCAGCTCGTCAAATGAATCAATGGAACCTGGTTTTAAAGCATTGAACCAGGTCCGGGCAGATCCCCTGAGGGTGGAGGGGAAAGCGCGGTAGAGGACCACATCAGATGCTCCGTGGAACATCATTATTGACCGGAAGCTGCTAAGATAGTCGTCCGGGTCAGAATAGCCGTGGTAAGGCTCGATGGCTGGTAACTTGACATGGGAGGGAATCACTTCCTTCATAATCCCCTTAGAGAAAGGGATGCCCTGCTCCGCTTTGGGCTGGGGCGGATGGGCCTGCTTGGCGGCGTCCAGTTCCTGACGCATTTCCTGGATCTGATGATGGATCTCCTCTTCGCTAGCCAGAGGAGGAGCTGGGCGAGAAGATCGCAGAGACGGCATTGAATCATGGTGGGAGGTCACCGATGAGAGAGACCGGGCTCGCCGAGATCTGGGAGGATCTCCGTCATGACCGCCTCACGGGACTGGCTTGTCCCCTCTAGGTCGATGTGGGGGGGTCCGCGGATTTGCGCGGACTGGAGGAAGAAGTCACCGGCGAAGAAGGAACCGCCGCTTCCTTATGAAAGTGTGGAGCAGGAGGAGCTGTAAGGCGCTCCTGGATCAGGTGGGTCAGAGTCTGAACTTGTTGGACCAGCGAGGCAAACTGGTCCTGGGTCACCGGGATGGTAGGCGGTGACGGGGTTTCGACTGGTGGTGGTTGCGGCGCTACACCGCTCGTCGGATCAGGCCTCTGGGAAGCGACCTGATCTTGAGCTTCAGAGGTTGCTCTTCTTCGATTGGCCATTAGAGAGGTTCTACTCCAGATTAGGATCCTTGTCTCCTTTCTTCAAGTTTTAATGGGACTTGAGGCCCTTCCTCTAGCGCCAATCTGTTGCCGCCGGGATCCATCCTCCGACTTGGGCGCAGTCGATCTCCAGGGGGGGACCTGCACACAAGTCCTCGCGCAAGAGGCATTGGGGGTGGCCCTCCGCGGAAGACCCTCCGACGCTCAAGTCAGTGAGAGGAAATCGGTGATCAATCAGAAAACGGGGAGGTGGATCCCTCTGGGGTCTCTCCGGGGGGCGGCCAATCGGAAGCTCTAGAGGGATGAGAGCACCGACGAGCAGCAGGAGAGTGGGGAGTGAGGGTGTGAGCGCGCGCGTACCTGAGGGAATCTATGAGCATGATACTTATAGGATGTCGCCTGGATCTTGAGCGTCTTCTGGAAGGTTCAGAGGTTGTTAGGATACGAGAGTGGATCGAATCAGGCCGTTGTGGGGCTGTTGGAATCCGTATCTTGTCCGTTAGGGGATCGACGGGTGGGAGAGCTCCCTGATGGCTTGAGATCTGGTAGATGCGTAGGTCTCAGGCGGCCTTGATAGGTTCTAGACCACCTCTTAGCATGATTCCTTGCCTAGGGTGCCGTTATAGTAGGCTTAGGCCTCCCGTCGGGTTCCGCGGAGGTGGGTATTGGATCGTGGGTCGTTCAGTGAAGCCGGGCCATGGAGGCTCGAGGGAAACGAACTACAGAAAGTTCGGAAGAACTGAGCTATGGAAGCTCAGGAGAAGCCGAGCTATGGGAGCCCGGTAAAGCCGAGCTGCGAAAACCCGGAGAGGCCGAGCTACGAAAGCTCGCGAAGGCCGAGCTACGGGAGCCCGGGGAGGCCGAGCTATGGAAGCCGGGAAGGCCGAGCTACGGGAGCCCGGGGAGGCCGAGCTACGGGAGCCCGGGGAGGCCGAGCTATGAAAGCCCGCGAAGGCCGAGCCACGGGAGCTCGGGAGAGCCGAGCTATGGAAGCTCGGGGAAAATGAGCTATGGGAGCTCGGGGGAAGCCGAGCTATGGGAGCTCGGGAGAGACGAGCTACGGAAGCTCGCGAAAGCCGAGCTACGGAAGCCCGGAAAGGCCGAGCTACGGAAGCTCGCGAAGGCCGAGCTACGGGAGCCCGGGGAGGCCAAGCTATGGAAGCCCGGGAAGGCCAAGGGGAGGAGGTTGGTCTTAGCCTCCTCGCACGGATATTGATGCAATGATGATTTTACCCCCAATAATATATATATATATATTAAATGGTTTAAAAGAGTGCTATTTTATTTTATTTTATTTTATTTTATGTACAATGAAAAGGAAAATAAGGTCTTGCTGCACTATATCTGAAATAATTTTATTAAAAATATATTTCAATTTTAATTGTTATTTAACTATAGAAATGCTTTCTTGATCCCTATAGTCTTGATAGGGTACAATCACAGGTTACAGTGTGAGAGCAGATGATGTGGTGGGCGGCAACTGGCAAGTTAGTGGAATGAGTTCATTGTTATACTCCTTTTTTTTTTTATTTTTTTCCCTCCCTCGCATGCCAAACCTATCAAATAGCATGTTACCTTTATCTTATATGGACTAAAGAAAGTTCTGATAAAGGTTTGGTTAAATTTATGTATTCACCAAGCAAGTCAATTTTGGTATTTCTTACCTGTTGCAACTTCAATCCTAGATTCTTTGGCCCAAGTTTGATCCACTCATTTAAAAAAAAAAGAGAGCTAGCCTTGTGGCAGACTTGGCAAGACTTGATCTAGTGTGTGTGTGTTGGATACTTGGATAGGACCAGTTTTTTTTTTAAAGAAAAATAAAAGTTATAATCAAACCAACCTCAATTAGTTTCTTAAAACTGAAATCAAATCTAAACTGATTATTTATTAAATCGAATTGGATCAAAGGTTTGTTTGTACATACTTTAAAGGACCATAAAATTAATTTTATAATAGAGGTTATATGATTAAATGACATTTTGGTTACATTAGAAAAGAACATAACTTTCGCATAACATAATTATTTACATATATCTGTAGTAACTTAATTTTAATTATAATATAAAAAAATGCATATAACACATACTCATAGTTTGATTTGATTTATATTGGTTTTAAAAAAAATAAACTAAAACTACCAAACCAAGAAATTAAAAAAAAACTATTTAGATTAAACTAAAATCATGGTCCATGTCGATTTAGCGATTTGGTCAATTTTGTTCCACACCCCTAATTTGGTAAACTTTAGGGGTTCATACCTTATTCAATATTCGCTATTTATATATATATAAAGAAGGGGTTAAAAAAGAAAGGTGTTAAGGATGCTGACAAATTAGAGATGCAATGAATTACTAGAAACATGAAAAGGGTGAATGAGAGAAGAATAAATTAAATGAAAGTTATATACATATAACAAACACATTTGATTCTTTTATTTATCGCTGAGTTATTTTTTACCTAGCTTAAGCTTATATTGAAATTAACTCTTGCATCGAAATAGAAGTCCAATTTGATTTTTTTTTTCTTTTCTAATAGAAAGTTTTAGCTATCATTCTTTTAGTTCTACGTGAATGGTGCCATAAATAATAGAAAGCCAGAGGCATAAAGGAATTAGGTCAAGACCTGGTAGCCTTGAATATGTAAGATTGAAGTCTAATTTCTGAAAAAAAAAAATTAAAAATGCACAATAGTAAACTATTAATAAAATAGTTCAACATCAATCTAAATGTTCATTATGTTGTCCCAACATTAAAAAATCTAATTTGCCATATTTTAGCCATGTTCTCTATCATTGAACATTTTTAACATAATACAAGCACATGCCCTAAACTTTGATTGAGTCTAAAGAAATTAAATTGTGCTATAGCAATGAATTAGCTTTTTTTATTGTATAATTGGCTTGGGAATAATATTTTAGATTTTCTTGATGACAAATAGCATGATGTTATAACTTAGAACTTTTTACAAGCCATCAGGTTATTCATAGCCGCTAAGTTCCTAAACAAATTGACATATGAACAAAATCACATTGTTTTTAATTCTCTAATTTGATGCAATCAACTCAAAGGATTTCTTGTACCAAATGTTTACATATATGCATACTATTCAAGTAAAAATCTAAATAAATTACAAAATTTGCCTTTCCATATTAAAGTATAGAATAGATGGATATTAAAATTATATTTTCTCCAAGGTTTCTTACCTTAATGCTCCATGTGAATTATCTAATGATATATATATTAAGAAAGATTTAGAAATTGTGATTAGTGTGCATGCAGAGACTATAGGGTTGGGAGCATCAGAATTATAAAATATATGATATTATTTTAGTAATTTTCTAAAAATACTTACAAATAATATTTTGCCTTATATTTATACTAAATCACCGAAAGTTATAGAATCTATAGTATTATTTTAGTGAAAATTTTAAAATATCAAAAAATAACACTTTATCCCTTATTATGATAAATTATCAAAAATCAATATAATACGTGACATTATTTTAGTATCATTTTTTAAAAAAAGTGAGAAAGTATCATTTTGTCCCATATTTATGAAAATTTATCAGACATTATTGTGTAGCCCATCTCTTTATTATTATTATTATTAAGAAGCTAGAAATAAGCTTTGTTTTCATATCATAAAGAACAAAATGAAGTTATTCAATTTTTTTTCATTTGTATCAACTAGCTAGAAAAGATTTCTTATGAAAAACATTATTAAAATATGAAACATCATAACAAAGTTCAAATGAGCATCTGTTATGATATGTAAATAAGCTTTGAATAAGTATAACAAAGCTTGATTTTAATAAAATTAATTTGTGATGATGGCTGGTTGTTTGTGAGCAAATAAAAGGCCTGTTTTGAAGAGGGGTTGGAAGGAAAATGAAGAAAAATAAAGGAGAGATAGTAAGACATATTTTTTAAAATTTTGTAAATAAAAAAAAGAAAGAATTTAGATGGATCCCTAATATTTTCTCAAACCTCTTAATAGCAATAATTTTTAAACCTTCAAATTAAAAGATTTGCAAGGTTTACAATCTATTGTTTATTTAATCAGATGTAAAATCTTTTTTATATATATTTATAAATTTTTTAAATAATAAAAGGATTTCAGTCACATTTTTATCCTTCAAATAGAGGGTAAGAGTAAAATTACTATTAGGCCAGTTATGCTATATGAAACAGAGTATTGAATAATACTGAAACAACATATAAATAAATTAAGTATAACAGAAATGAGCATGTTAAGATGAATATGTGGTAAAACTTTAAAAGAAAGAATTAGAAATAAATATATAAAAAATGATAGGAGTAGCTCCAATTAAAGATAAAATGAGAGAAAATCGAATATGGTGGTTCGGACATATACAACGAAGACTTTTAAATACTTTAATTAGAAAAAAGTGATTTTTTAACAATTTATGATAAGAATAGAGATAGAGATAGACCTAAACTAATATGGATAAAAATAATTAAAAAAGATATAACTATTTATAATTTGAGTTCGACTTAGTCCTGAATAGAGCAGAGTGGAGGAAGCATATTCTTGTAGCCGATCCAATGTAGTTGAAAAAAAAAAAGGCTTAGATGAGTTGAGTTGAGAAATAGAGAGCAAGGGGCTGCAAGGATTCAATACTCCACCAATCACCATGCCATCATATTTCTAGTTGCCCATGAAAAATAAGTTATTTTATCCGGATTGAATATCTCACCAATCGCCATGTCACCACATTTCCGCTGCACAATGGAACGGAAGTTCCCGTTTTTTTTTTTTGGTAGAAGTTTCCTCTTCCCAACGATGGGCAAAAGTAAATTAGCAATCAAAGATCAATAGTCAAGGTAGATGTTTATAACTGCCATTTGTTGGAGCTACCCATTTCAATTATGAATCATGTCACCAAGAACTGGACTTTCACTTACCAAACGATACAAAATACTAAATGATGATGGGCTAACGCAAAGGTATAGCTGGACTGTTGGCAAAGAGGGGATCCACGCAGGAACTTCAATCATGGCCACAAGTTGCATCGCTTCCTTTGTGATCTAGTTTTGAAGCAAAGCAAAAGGCATGTGATCTTGATGGGCGAACAACCAAAGCCCTAGCCCTCTCTTCTTCTTCTTCTTCTTCTTTTTCTTTTATACAGACAAATGATTACACTATTCTAGTACGAGTCAATCCAGATATATCAGAATACAAGATTTGCTTAAGAAAAAAAAGGAACATAGATCATCCTGATTTTATATCCAAAATCCCACATGATAAACCACAAAGACCATCATCCAATCCAATTAGCTCTCTGGTAGCCCTCTTTTAATTTTGCGAATGGAGTTCTTTGGCAATATGTCTGGATGCATCCATGGGCAGGCAGTTCTTTCACCTACCAGACACCAAACGCGGTGGGTGCATGCTTTGCATTGGAATCATTTAATGATCTCACATTTTTCACTCAGGTTATCATGTGACATGCCTTAAAAAACACTTGAGCTACCATGTGATGAAGATCCTAATAAGAGGAAGCATTTTGTTTTTTTTTATTATCTTCTTCTTATCCTTGGATTTTAAAAAGAGTAATAGACAGCTGATGTATGTTCGGTACGGATGGTTTGGTGTGAGTTGATATCACTGTATCAGCCAATGGCTCAGAAATCACAATATTAAAGCACAATTTTCTGTTGAGGATCGCTCGTCTGTACAAAATATATATATATATATAATCAATATTCTGTTTTCATAATGTTAAGTTCAGTTCGCATTAATATAGTTATTGATGAGTCAACCGTAAAAGAGGTTTACATAGATTCTCTTGGTGGTGTAAAACAGGCCGTGTTGGCTAGCACGGCGTGTGGCTCACGATCTCGTGGCCTATGTCCACGTAGACAAGACCTTTGGGCCAGCATAGCTAGAGGCCCATAAGCCATGGGCTAGATGAATTGTATCATCGGGCTTTCGATTGACATGTGCAAGTGCTTCCTATGGCCATTAGGTCCTTATGTCTACTGGTAATAGCGTTAGAAGATTCATCTCCTAACCAGCCTAGACCCCACAATAATAAAATAAAATCCCCAAAGATAAGTTTCCGACAAACACGACAATATACGGGAAGTACAACCTTCCCAATCAAAAAAAATTCTTTGCTAAGTAATTTAGAAATAACGAGGTTGCCCAAAAGCTACAAAGACACTTCTCTTTGTCCCTAACAAAAATCTCATAAAGTGCTCGCCCTAACCTCACACGACACGAACTGACCTTGGATGCCTCGCACCCGTGCACATCGCCTGTGCGTGTCGGCCACGTCCCGTCATCATCTAAGTCCGCTTGACTTAGACCTTCGCACGCCTCTATCTCTGCTGATCCGGTCGCTCACCAACCTCGCGCACTTCTGCTAGTCACCGGATGGTCACATCCGAGCTCCTCTCGGATGGCTTGATCGTTTGCAACTCGAAGCCTTGGCCTTGGGTCCGTCCTTCGCAAAGAACTCCCCAACCGACCCTTTTGCTCACATGCAATTCGATGCCCCTAGGCCTTGGGTCAGCCTACCCTTAAATAGCTCCCCAACCGGCCTCCTTTCCACTGTCCAAGAGTCCCACACCGTGTAAAAACCGTGTGAAGTTTCTCTCTTCATGCCGCTTAAGACTCTTTTTCCACTTAGGACTCTTCTCTAATTAAGACTTCATCTTAACCGTTGGATGAAGAGATAAAGGCTAGGATCCTCCCATATCCACCGTCCTAAAGAGTCTTCAGCCTAGTTAACTCTATCTCCAAAATACGGTGGACTCTTGGTGATAAAATCGCCAACTAGCACCCCTAAGAATCTCCCTACAAATAGGACTCCATCTTGGCCATTGGATGACCAAGATCTCATGTAAGCCACCGCCTCAAATCCCATCTAAGAAAATACGATGCCCTCTCTTTTGGGCATGCTAGGTGGGCCTGCCCAACGGCCATGCCAAGCTGGCCACGCCTGCCAGGTTGGCTATCAGCCGGGTGATCCGGGTCGCACGCATCCTTCGCCTAGGCCAAGCCGTGACAATCCTCCTCCCACCTGAATCTTGACACCCTCGTCGAGTCATACCGAAGCTCCATGTTGCTGCATCGTGCGCCCTACTGGCACACCTCATCGCTACACATCTTGGCCCTCCTGGTCAAAGTTTCCCGAGTCCCAATGCGGCCACCTGCCACGTGCACCCCCTGATGCCTCCTTGGTCAAATAGCCCACTCGCTGAGCCACCCCACCTGCTGCCTCCTACCACAGGCCTCTGTGCCTAGGCTCTCCCATGCGTTGCCTAGGCACGAGGTTACCGTGCAACCTCAAATCTGGTAGTGGGGCACTCCCTTGCCCCGTCTCTTCACTGTCCTACACCATCCCTCCATTGGAATGAAGTATGGGCACCTACCTCTCCAGATCAAGGTGCCCCTCCGATGAGGTATAACCACGGCCTTGCTCTTGATGAAGAAATCCATCCTGAGTATCAGGTCGTAGTCATCGATCGGCAAGACCGTCATGCTGCAGTGCCCAGTCCAAGAACCCACCTCCAATGTGGCCTCTTCTTGGCCCAAAGACTCCATCTCTTCAGAGTTCACAGGCTTCACCCTACAAGGCTGGGATAACGCGCCTAACCCCAACCTGTGCGCCACCCTCTGGCTCACAAAATTATGCATCGCGCCGGAATGAACCAAGGCCTGAACCATCCTCCCGTTGACCCGAGCCCTCACGTACATCAAACTTTGGCGTTGCTCCGTCTCGGCCAAAGTGTTGATGGACTGTAGCAGGGCCATCCTCGCTACTGGCTCCTCCCCCAACTCTCGGACGCCCCATCTCCTTGGGTAGTGATGGCCACTACCGCTACCTTCCTTGGACACTACCATGCTAGATATGGTCCTCCGCATATGAAGCATCCAGCGAAAGTTGTCTGTCCTTTTGATGTTTGCTGCATGTGGTGGCACATCCTCCTTCTTGCCTGCTCGACCCTACGGTGGTGACGTACTCTTGCACTTGCCCTTGCCCTGGCCACACTACCCGAAGTCGTACCGCTGCGAAAGTCCACCAGTGCCTTTGCTACTACGAAGGCTGAGAGAATATCCCTCACCTCCCTCCTGCGAAGTTCAGCTTGCGCCCACCCTTGTAGGCCAGCGAGAAAGTTGAAAAGCTTAGCTTTCTCGGACATGTTGGACACCTCCATAAGTAGATTGCTGAACTATGCCACGTACTCCCGATGCTCCCTGTCTGCCTCAGCTTCCTCAGATTTTCTCGAGCAAGCCACCCTGTGCTCGGCTGGAACTGACCTTTCAGTTCCCTCTTGAAGATCTCCATGTCTCGATTCTGGGATGCCTGCATGATCATCCTAGGCTGTCCTGGTCCTCCACCAGAGCTTGCGTTACCCTCCAAAATGTCGAGGCCCGATCCACTTGATCGGCTGCTGGGATCTTCGCCGCACGAAAGTAAACTTCCATATCCCATATGAAGTTCTTCACTTCTGCCGCGCTCCTGACTCCACTGAAGGCCTTAGGCTCCCGGACCTTTGCTTTTTTGCTGGAGCCGATCATGTTGACTGGACTCCGTGCCTCCTGCCTTAGCCGAATCACCTTCTGCTCCAAAGCATGGATCCGAAGCTCCAATCTCTCTTCCATGGCCATATCTGATCGTTGTTGTTGCAGATTTCGATGCTCAAGGTCACAAATCAGCCCCTCGTGTGCCTCCATCATCTGATTATGCAAAGTCCGCAACTCGGTCAACTGCATGCTCAACTCCACGCACACGGCTACCAAATCCATGGTTGATCCTTCTCCTAGATCTCCCGTAATTCCCTCCAAACGGGTCACACGGTCTCCTACCGCTCTCGCCATCTATGCTTGGAACTTGCTTTAACCGAGCTCTGATACCAATTGTCACCAGGCTTTCGATCGGCACGTGCAAGCACTCCCTATGGCCACTAGGTCCTTGCATCTATCGATGATGGCGTTAGAAAATCCCTCTCCTACCAACCTAGACCCCACAATAATAAAATAAAACCCCCAAAGACAAGTCCCCGATAAACATGACAATATATGGAAGGTACAGTCTTCTCAACAAAAAAACTCTTTGCTAAGTAATTTGGAAATAGTAAGGTTGCCCAAAGGCTACAAAGACACTCCTTTCTGTCCCTAACAAAGATCTCACAAAGTGCCTGCCCCAACCTCACACGACACAAACTGACCTTAGATGCTTCGTACCCATGCGGACCGCCTGTGCATGTCGGTCATGTCTCGTCCTCGTCTAAGTCCACTTGACTTAGACCTTCATGCGCCTCAATCTCTGCTGATCCGGCGCTCACCAACCTCGTGCACCTCCGCTGGTCGTTGGATGGTCACACCCAAGCTCCTCTCGGATGGCTTGATCATTTGCAACTCGAAGCCTTGGCCTTGGGTCCACCCTTTCTCAAAGAACTCCCCAACCGACCCTTTTGCTCACATGCAATTTGATGCCCCTAGGCCTTGGGTCAGCCTCCCCTTAAATAGCTCCCCAACTGGCCTCCTTTCCACCGCCCAAGAGTCCCAAACCGTGTGAAGTTCCTCTCTTCACGCTGCCTAGGACTCTTTTTCCACTTAGGACTCTTTTCCAATTAAGACTCCACCTTAACCGTTGGATGAAGAGATAAAGGCTAGGATCCTCCCATATCCACCGCCCCAAAGAGTCCTCAGCCTAGGCTAACTCTATCTCCAAAATACGGTGGACTCTTGGTGATAAAATCGCCAACTAGTACCCCTAAGAATCTCCCTACAAATAGAACTCCATCTTGGTCGTTGGATGGCCAAGATCTTATGCAAGCCACCGCCTCAAATCCCCTCTAAGAAAATACGATGGCCTCTCTTTTGGGCGTGATGGGCATGCCTGCCCAACGGCTATGCCAAGTTGGCCGCGCTAGCCTGGCCGCGCTTGCCAGGCTGGCCGTCAAACCTGGGCGGTCCGGGTCGCGCGCCTAACTGGGCTGCGCGGCCACCTGGGCCTTGTGCCCAGCTGGGCCATGCGCGCGTGCATCCTCTACCTGGGCCGGGCCATGACACTTGTTTAAGGATTTTTTTAAGTAGGCTAAACTATAGCATTGATCCTTAAACTTCGGGAGGTATATCACTTTAGTTTATGAACTTTAAAAAGTTATAAAAGTGATCCTGAATTTTTCTTTTTTGTTTCACTTTGATCCCTACTGTTAAACAGGAAAGACACCATTTAATTTTGTCCTATATGGCTGCACACATGGCTTCCAAATGGCTATAGCGCAGGGGGAAGGGCATGAGTTAGGGAAAATCGTGGGGGGGGGGGGGGGGGGAGGTGAGGGAGAGACCATGAAGGAGGTTATTTTTTTAAAAAAAAATTATTATTTTACCATCTGGATGCCACATGTGCAGCCATATAGAACAAAAATCAATGTTGTCTTCCTGTTTAACGGTAGGGATCAAAGTGAAATAAAAAGAAAGTTTAAGATCATTTTTGCAATGTTTTGAAGCTCAGTGACCAAAATGACACAACCCCTGAATTTAAGGATAAATAATGTAGTTTAGCCTTTTAAGTATTTGCATTTACCTAATTTAAGAAATTTTAGTTCTTTTAAAATACTATTGTTTATTGGCTACTTTAGTTAATGGTTGTACCCAAGGATTTTAGGGACGCATGTTTTTACCTTTTATAAAAAAATTACATAAAATCAAAAAATTATATTGTATAGAAAATGATAACCATTATTTATTTATAATAGATATCAAAATTTAAACAATATCTCTTATTTAATCTACTTATCTTTAAAAATAATATTTTTAAACTTAGAAAAAAATGGTTTGAGAAAGTTTAAAAAAAGTAAAAAATAACAATTAAATACATACACTTAATAAATTTTATACATAATTATTTTTTTATACAATATGTTGGCCTTATTTCATTACTCATTACCACTCATGGCATCTAAGTATAAAGTTGTAAAGTTTAATGCCAAAGTATTAAAGATAAAAGTAGCTTATTGTGTGATCAAGCTTTGTATAGTAACAATTGCTATTTTTTTCATCAAGCTTTAACATTTTTTTTTTCAGTAGCTTATCTAATATAATTAGATGGGATTGTTGCTTAATATTCAAGAAAGGATCTCACATAACCTATAAATTTACAAGAGATTATAGTGTTAGTTTTAAATTGTGTGCACATGAACAGGTTAATATAATCCAAAAAAAATTAGAACATTCAATCAAAAGGATTTTAGTACATTATTTCCAAATATAAATGATTTGTCACGATCCAAACTTAGTACATTAGCTAGTTTGTGATATGGCCACGTATTCGCCAAAGTATATACTAAAGAAATATTATGCAAGGCCCATTGGAACATTCAATTCATAATAATTAGGCAATAATAATAATATTTTGTTATTGATTTAAAATAAAGACTAAGCAAATGATTTTTTAAGACAAAAGTTGAGGCATGCCATAGTTGATTTTATTCTAGCAAAATCAGAGTTAGTTTATTTAGTCAAAGCATACTTGATTTATGATTTATGTGAACCCAAAGATTCTATATGTAGCTTTATGTATTTATGATTGGATTTGGATATAGATTTGGATATGAATCCTAAATGCAATGAGGACTCCAAGACTTAAGTAGAAAAAATATGTGAAAGCTCATACTGGTAAATGTTTAGTCACATATTAGTTATATATTAGGAAGATCCTAAATACTTACATAAAATCAAAGAATCCAAAATAATACTTTCTAACAAGCCTTCTTAAACAAGATTGTGGATTGTCGCATATTAATTTGTCTTAAATATAATAATTTTGAAGTCTAAATTTGTTTTAAAAAAACAAAGTGTTATATGTAAATTAGAATATAAATTTTAAAAAAAATTTAAAATGCATTGTCACTAAGCTATGCCTGCCTACCATGGGCTGCGGGTTGGCATGGTTGACAGGCCTTGAACCTCTATCTCAGCACAGTCTAAGGGTTTAGGGCTTGGTATAGCCCAAAATTATTTATTATGGACCATGCAACCAATGGCACGAGGTAGTTCAAATCCCTTATGTTGCGTTTAGTGCATTGTCAAGCAATCTTGAATGGTAATATAGATTGTCTACAGAAGATTATCATTGGATAGATTGCCAGTATATTGATTACCAATATGATTACTATGTTTGGTATGACAAACAGATTACTCAATCATATAACATTAAATTCCAAAAAATCCCTAAGCAGTGTTTGATATTGGGGATAAGGGGATATCCCCCCTTCCCCAAATGCTATAGCTAGAGGGGATAGGTCTGAAAAAGTTTAACAAGAGGGGATAACCCATGTTTAACTATGGTTATCTCCTGAACTTATTCCCTAGAGAATCCAGGACAACTAAAGTTATCCCTTGATGGCAGACTTGTAATTTTAAAAAGGTCCTTATTCCCTCAGCTATCCCTGGATAAATGCTATCATATACATTTATCCAGGGATAGCTTTTGGGATATCAAACACTACCTAAATCAAATATATTTAAAAAAAAAAGGTTATACGGCGGCGATCTTTCTGAAGGTGATGTCACTATGAGAGGATAAGCGAAGCAGCGTTTGGAAGGAATGATTTAATTTATTTTCATGAAGAGAAGGGATGATTTTTTTTTACAAAGAAAAAGAAGCAGGGGCAATTTTATCAAAAAAATTTACCAGATTACAACATTTTTGATAATGTGGATAACCACCTCTTTTTAAAGGTAATTTGGATTGCCTTATGAGAAGTAATACAGATTATCACTATAAGATAATTACCATTAAAAATATATATTAAACATAGTTATCTGATGGGTTCAATTTAAATTATTGATAATTTAGATAGATTATCGGCTATCAAATGCAATCTTAGAATTTTGATTGCATAAGATTTCTAACATTTACGATATACAAGAGGCTGTGATGGTGTCAATTTAGATATTTGATTTAGGAACAAGTGTAGGAGCATATAAAATAAGGGAGTAATTACAAATGAGTGGCATTGCCATTATGCAAACCAATACATGAAATGAGAACAGAGTGAAGTATAGCAAATAGAGTTGATTGTGAGCCAAGTTCTTGTCTAGTCCACTCAGCCCAATGTAAAATTTATAGATTTAAGCACTAAAAATAAGTTAATAGATGAGCTTGGATAAAAATAAGCTCAATCTAAAAATCGAAATAGACCTGACAAAATTTAAAAACAATTCATCCTAACTTGATAATATATACATATATTAGAGGTAATCAAAGTCAGGAGGCCTACTTAGCTTGCCCAACCCATTTCAAATTTTATGGTCTTAGGCACTAAAAAAAAAAAAAAATCTAATAATTAGAGCAACACTCTAAAAGCTGACATTTATAATTTAGCCCATGCTAGCTTACATGAACCCATCACTGTCCGAGGACGGCATTTCAGGGATTTTTTTAATAATATTTCTTAAAACCATTTATCAAGTTGGAATGTTTTCCAAACTATTTTTCAGAATAGCATTTTTTTTTTTGCCAACTCAATGGATGCGACAGTAGGCTCAAATGAACTAATAATTAACGATTACATTGTCGATGAAATTGTCGCTGACGTACCTTGTGGCTAACTTAGCTACTGTGTCGGTTGAGTTGGTAAAAAGCGTCATATTCTGAAAAATAATTAAAAAAATATCTCAATCAAAGTTATCAATTTCATTTCAAATTATATTTTAATTTAACTTATAAAATAAAATATTTGATATGAACCATTTCGATACTTTATTTCGAAATATATATAATAAAATTTATTCATAATTCATATTCTTCATAAATAATAATATAAAATAAAAAGTTTAAATTTTTAAGAGATGAGACCGTGGGATAGGATAACTAAGATTTTTTTGAAATTATATATATATTTTTTAAAATAATTCTGAAAGATTTAATAATTCATAAATTGATCTCCGAAATATATTTTGTCAAAACGGTCGAAATATACCGGTTAAAAAACGTTAAAACGCATCAAAATGATCGAAAAATCTTCCGAAGCGAAACGTAAGGCTCATCTTTTCGGATAAGCCGCCGAAACGAAAGATTTCGATTGAAACAGACGAAACGAAACGAAATTGATAATTTTTTCTTAATTTTATAAATATTTTTTAAAAAATATATTATGTTAAAAAAAATTCCGGCATTTATGATGGCCATTACGAGAGAAGGGTGATATGGGGTAGCCTCATGAATTATGATCGCTTGGAGCTGCTCTCTCTTCCATCGAGTTCCCATCGGCCGCAAAGAGGCATGCGTTGTTTTCAGGTGCGTTGGCAAAGTTAAAAGAGACTTGAACTCCAGGTTTACCAACATTATCCTCCCATAAGGAAGTGGGACAGTGGTGGCGTTCTTAAAGAAACAGAGAAACTCTTTCCAGCCCTGCCAACGCTGAGATGGTCAACAATGGATTTCCCTTTCACCGCGTTTGATTCCAGCCTTTCAGCTAGCTGGATGACCCCACTGATAGACTGGTGGGTATGTGGAAAAATCTGTCATCATTCTAGTGGCTGGAACAGCCATTCCTTGCCATTAATTTTCCGATCCCACACCATGTTTACTTGTTGATCGCTATGAGAAAGCCATAATTACTCTTTTTTTTTTCAATTTGGTGTGGATTTTTTATGCAACATGTTCACTGTTTGTTTTGCTGCTTGGAACCAATCAGCTGGGAGGTCACGTCCATCAACTTCGCATTACATGTGCATGGTTGTATAAGTTTCATACTGATGGGACCTTGTTAATTGATCGTTTTTAAAGGCTAGCTTCTTGGCCATTAAAGACAATCAGGCAATTTAACTCAGACAATGTAGTTTATTCCACGAAACATGGTGAGCACTTAAAAGATGAAAAAGCAACGTATTAAACTTAATATTATATATATATATATATATATATATATATATATATATGATGTGACTGATCATGCCCCCAGACGGTGGAGTACCGGTTTATATGGTTCTCGGAGCCAAGTAATAATTTGACAGCTAGTTCCGGCCTCGGCTTCAGCCTCGGACTTCACCTCGACTTCGGCCTCGGTCGCAGACTTCACCTTGACCTCGGCCTCGGTCGCAAACTTCGTTTTAGCTTCAACATTGGCCTCGAACCTAGCCTCGGCCTCGAGCCCTGCCTCGGCCTCGGCATGTCTTCAGCCTCGAGCCCCACCTCGGCCTTGGCATGTCTTCGGCCTCAGCCTCGAGTATCACTTCGGCCTTGGCCTCGAGTCTCGCCTCGGCATGCTCTCGAGCTATAGTTTCGGCTGTGGAACCAATCTTGAATATTGTGCTCATTGATCTAAAACGCCTAAAGACTGTCACGTGGCCTGCTAACCCTTTCTTTGCCAAGATTACAGGCGGTTACCGATATACTGTGGACAATTTCCGATATTTACGGTGAGCGTTTAGCGGCTATGCGCCCGCCTACCGCTTATGGAGCCAATCTTGACGGAAGACGTGGTTCAACGGTTATCCACGAAGGGTAAGAGGGTGATGGGAATTATGTATACAAGATATGAATCAAATTCATATAAACATTGTGGAAGATATAATATAAAATTCCCAGATGCCCAGATCCTTAGGAACAAATTCATTATATCTCAAATAAAATCTAATTTTATCCATACCCGAGTCCTTTATCGATGTAGATGAGGATGAAGCCGGTTAATCCTTTGCCACTAGCCATCCACGTGTCTGGCCTCTAATGGTGATCCACGCGGAGAAGAAGGGATGAAGACCTTTAAGGTATGAAGATGACACTAGGAGAGAGGGGTGCTAGCCTCTTGAATCCCCTTACAGAAGATATTTTTGAAGAAAGATCTAATCTTTTTCTTCTCTTACTTTAACCATATTTATAGGATGAAAAGGAGACGTTCCAAGGGAGAAGAAGAGACCTCTTTTCATGGTATGGTAACTTAATCCAAAGAAACATAAGAAACTCCTATTTTCATGGCAACATCATGGTAACATTAATCCAAGGAAATGGAAGAAACTCATTCTTATGGTAAGTTAATCCAAGTGTCACAATCTCAGCCTTTGAAATTAGGAATTGGTTATCTCATAATACATGCCCTAATTTATACGTGTTCATCATCGAACCGTAGAGATTCATCATGCCTCATCCCATGGGCATGATTCCATCTTCACATGGCTGAGATTGGCCATCCATACCCGAATAATCAGAGCCATCCATCATGGATCAAGTCATATCTGGGTATCCAATATTTGTTCATCATATGCACAAATAATTTCTCCTTAACATTCCTTCTACTATAATGGATCATATCCATTATTATTATATCTTCTTTAAATTGGGTCTCACCCAATTATATAATTGATTATCTTATCTGAATTAAATCTAATTTAATTCTCATTTTAATTCATCCAAAATTCTCCTTAATGCGTGTGACCCATTAGGCCCTTTAACATGTTGGCAATAATCATGTCCTAATCATAGACCCTAGGAATGATTGGACAACTCTTTGTCCAAGTCACCAACATGATTATAGATCATGAGAGGCCTCTAGCAAAGCATCATGACCATCCAACTGCTAAGGGTTTTATTGACGTGACCATCAATACCTGTCCATGAATGGTTACCGTATGATCAAATCCTTTCATCACATATCCCAGATCAATCAGTGGTATGGAATGTGTCAACCCTGTAATTGATCTTTGTTTACTTGATCTCAGGAAAAATTGACTCATATGAATTAGAACTTCGAAACCATTTCGAATTCCAACTCAACCTTGCAAGGATTTAATAATTAATTTAATCCATCAAGTGGCCGTGGGATATAACCCTTTCTATCAAGGGAGACGAATCCTGTCTTGATCAAACACATCTTCATGTGCTTCATGTCATACCCAACCGACACCATATTTGCCACCCATGGCTAGAGCGACGTTTGGATGTCGTCAAAGCATGACATTCCACACATGAGATGCAATGAAGATCTCAAGTCAAAGGATCACTCACACCACCGTCATTAGAGATCAACCATCGACACTATATAGAATATCCATATGGGATCTCTGTACGGGTCATCCAATGCATCGTTACAATAACGAGCATCCACACACCTATCCAAGTATCTTCATACTTCAGCTTGTGAAATCAGCTGCTCACCCCAAGGGTGAGGATATGCAATGTGTGCTAGTCTCACGGTGTTCGATGGTGTCCAGTCCCATCTACACATCGACTAGGAAAGTTTAAAGAATCGAACCATAACGTGCAATTTGAATCTCACAATTTGTAATCTCTATTACAAATTCCATATGCATGGTTCACATTCTTTTGGACTTTATCTCACAGACAAATATATCAAATAAAAGACATCTGGATAGATAAAGAAACCATTTTATTTGTATTCATAGAATGTATACAACATTCAATCCAATTGGATCTAGGGCATACACTAACAATCTCCCACTTGCACTAGAGCCATTCACCCATGTATTTAATACCGAGTGACTTAATGATTATCATGCTTCTGCGGCAGGGCTTTAGTGAGCGGATCAGCTACATTATCCTCAGTGGGACTCGTTCTATTTTTACATCATTTCTACCAATAATCTCTCTAATTACATGGTATCTCCTGAGTACATGTTTGGACCTCTGATGAGACCTTGGCTCCTTAGCTTGCGCAATAGCTCCATTGTTGTCACAATACAAGTGTACTGGATCAGCAATGCTTGGAACCACACCAAGTTCAGTGATGAACTTTTTGATCCAAACCGCTTCTTTGGCTGCATCTGATGCTGCGATGTACTCAGCTTCGGTCGTAGAGTCGGCAGTCGTCTCCTGCTTGGAACTTTTCCAGCTGACTGCACCGCCATTGAGTGTAAAGACATAGCCTGATTGAGATTTATAATCATCTTTATCAGACTGAAAACTAGAATCCGTATAACCCTGAACTATGAGTTCGGGTCCTCCATAAACCAAGAACATATCCTTAGTCCTTCGTAAGTACTTAAGGATATTCTTGACGGCCATCCAATGTTTCTCTACCAGGGTTTGCCTGGTATCTACTAGTGATACTCAATGCATAAGAAACATCAGGTCTCGTACATAGCATCGCATACATGATGGATCCGATTGCTGAGGCATATGGAATCCTATTCATGTGCTCTCTCTCCATTTGGGTCTTAGGACTCATGTCCTTGGAGAGATGTATTCCATGTGATACCGGCAGGAATCCCTTCTTGGATTCCTCCATGCTAAACCGTTTTAGCACTTTATCTATGTACGTTGATTGGGACAATCCAAGCAACCTTCTAAATCTATCTCTATAGATCTTAATACCCAGTATGTAGGCTGCTTCTCCCAAATCTTTCATGGAGAATTTGCTGGACAACCATTCCTTCACTTCTTGCAGCAAGGATACATTGTTTCCTATCAATAATATGTCATCTACATATAATATCAGGAAAATAATAACACTCCCACTAACCTTCTTGTACACACATGGATCATCCTCATTTTTGATAAAATCAAACTTTTTGATTGTTTCATCAAAACGGATGTTCCAACTTCTAGAGGCTTGCTTAAGTCCATAAATGGACCTTTGCAGCTTGCATACCTTTTAGAATCAATGGACTCAAAACCCTCAGGTTGTGTCATATACACATCCTCCACTAAATCACCATTTAGGAAGGCGGTCTTGACATCCATTTGCCATATCTCATAATCGTAATAGGCTGCAATCGCAAGCAAAATCCTTATGGACTTAAGCATGGCTACGGAGAAAAGGTTTCATCAAAGTCAACACCTTGCCTTTGCTTGTAACCTTTTGCAACTAGCCTCGCCTTATAGGTAATCACATTACCATCCATGTCTGTCTTCTTCTTGAAGACCCATTTGCACCCAATGGGTTTTATCCCTTCAGGTGGATCAACCAAAGTCCATACTTGGTTGTCGTACATGGAGTCCATTTCAGACTTCATGGCTTCAAGCCATCTCTTGGAGTCAATGTCACAAATTGCTTCATCGTAGTTAGTAGGCTCATCATCTTCTATAAGAAATCCATATCTCTCAGGAATATGATGTGTTCTACTAGACCTACGTAGCTGATGTGTACTTGGAGCTTCCTGTGGCTCCATCATTTCTGATAGAGGTTCACGTAAATGTTGCCTGAATGTGAGTTGAGTCTCCTGCTCAACTCCCACTGCATTTGACATTTGCTCCATGTCATCTAATCGGTCTGTGTCAATTTGTGGTTCTTGAGTTTCACTAATCTCAATATTTCTCCACTACCATTTCTTAGAAAAATCTCATTCTCTAGAAATATGGCATGCCTTGAGACAAAACCTTTTGCTCGAGTGGGTGTAGAAGTAGTATCCTTTTGTTTCTTTAGGATACCCCACAAAATTACACTTGTCGGATCTAGCTCCAGCTTGTCTGACTCATTACGCTTTACATAAGCGTAGCAACCCCAAATCCTTAGATGACTAAGGGTTGGTTTCTTTCCACATCTCATAGGGAGTGGAACTGACCGACTTAGACGGAACTCGGTTTAGAGTGTATTCGGCTGTGTGTAGGGCATAACCCCAAAACATTTTTGGAAGATTTGCAAGGCTCATCATTGATCGCACCATATCTAATAATGTGCGATTTCTCCTTTCTGATACACCATTATGCTGTGGTACCAGGAGGAGTCCACTGAGAGAGAATCCATTCTCCTTCAAATATTCTAAGAACTCATGGCTTAAGTATTCCCCACCTCGATCTGATCGAAGTATCTTAATACTTTTGCCACTTTGTTTTTCTACCTCGGATCTGAATTCTTTGAACTTTTCAAAGGCTTCAGATTTGTGCTTCATCAGATATACATAACCATACCTGCTATGGTCATCTATAAATGTGATGAAGTAAGAAAAACCTCCTATTGCCTGAATATTGATAGGACCACATACATCCGAATGTACTAGTCCTAAACATTCAGTTGCTCGCTCACCCTTTTTAGTAAAGGATGACTTAGTCATTTTGCCACGTAAGCACGACTCACATTCCTCAAACGATTCCCAATCGAATGAGCCCAAGTAGCCATCCTTATGTAACTTGGTTAAACGTGTTTCATTTACATGGCCTAAACGACAGTGCCATAGGAATGAGTTCTTAGAATTATTTGATTTTAATTTCTTAGTTTCTACATTGAGAATAGGGCATTGTAAATTCAAAACATAAATCCCGTTGAACATTTCAGCAGAACCAAAGAACATTTCATTTTTAAAAATTAAAATTCCTTTATTTCCAATTTCAAATGTATATCCATCATTTACAAGACATGAAACGGAAATAATGTTCTTTGTTATGTTTGGAACATAGTAACAATTATTAAGCTCCATTACAAGCCCAGTGGGCAAAGACAAAGAACAAGATCCTATAGCTAAAGCAGCAACCTTTGCTCCATTTCCCATGCGCAGGATCACTTCATCTTTTTCAGCTTTCTACTGCTTCTTATCATCTGCATATTAATACAAATATGAGATCCACAACCGGTATCCAATACCCAAGTGGAATAAGAAGTAACAGAAGAAAATATCTCAATCATAAATATACCTGATGTAGAAGCATCTGTATGTTTCTTTTCTTTCAGGCTAGCCAGATAAGCCTTGCAGTTTCGCTTCCAGTGCCCTTCCTTGCCACAGAAGTGACACTTCCCTTGGCTACTTTGTTTTTCTTAATGCCCTTATTTGGTTTAGTCGCCTTGGCCTTTTGGACCTTATTCTTCTTTGGCCGCTTCTTACGAGCGCCAGAAGACTCCACGACCATAACCTGCCCCTTTTCTTTCTTAATGTTGGGCTCGGCATTCGTCAGCATATTCGCGAGCTCAGGTAGAGATGTCTCTAGCTTGTTCATGTTGAAATTAAGAACAAACTGCGAATAGCTGGGAGGTAATGACTGTAGAACCAAGTCAACACTTAGTTCATGATCCATCACAAAACCCAATCGTGCCAACTTTTCAATCAAATTGATCATTTTCAGTACGTGGGCACCCACTGATGAATCCTCAGTCATTTTGCACTGAAACAGCTCTTTAGAAGTTTGAAACCTCTCATATCGAGACTGTGCACCAAACAACTCTTGCAAGTGCATCAAAATCTCCTGAGCATTCATATGCTCATGCTGTTTCTGAAGATCAGGTGACATCGAGGCCAACATCAAACATGTGGCCATGTCTTCAGCATCTTTATACCGGTTGTATGCCACATGAACCTCAGTCGGAGCATCCGCTGGTGGGACCTCCGGTGCAACCTCATCTAGGACAAAAAGAATTTTCTCAGATCGAAGAACGATCCTTACATTCCTTAGCCAATCAGGGAAGTTGAGTCCAGTCAATTTGTTGGATTCTAAAATATTCCTAGGTTGATGTTTACACTCATGGTTTCTCTGATAACCTACATAAAATTAGAACGAGTCAATTACTATGAATACTAATCACCAACTTAATATGGTAATTCTAGATTTTTAATTAAGTTGGTTTCTCCCACTATTTTATCAAGGTTAATAGCCCTCTCTATTAATCTCGAGAAATTGGCATTCAATTTCCTTAGTGGGCTAGGATCCTCATTTGAATTACCTTGACCTTGGCTTTGGCACAACAAATCTCGGTAAGCCAAATTTGGTAGATTATCATCAATCACATCTAATGTGACTCCTAGATCATTTAGGGGACATTGCTTTGTCAATTACATCCATATGTGATCACCCTAAAGTTTGCCTCTAGATTAGACTGACCCTGACTTTGGCCAATTATGCCAGCTAATCTAGTTAAGTCAACCCATTGTTCCACAATCAACTCCTCATAGGTACACTCGACCTCGGCTTTGGCACGACAAATCTCATGACCTAATGATTTTGTATCATGTGAACAATGGAAGGCTTATGACTTAATATTCGTGGAGGGATTTAGCGCATATAGGTCCCATCTACATCTACAACATTTGTACTATGCTAGGTTACATATCCTATATGTAGATTTTAGATTAATCTCAATTAACCTTAATTTCATAAGATCCAATCTATGATTGGGACTCCTAATCAAATTAGGATCCTGATCACTATCTAATTTAGGAACCCTAATCATGTGACCAAATCAATTGCTACCATCCTGATCAACCTTAATTGATTTAATCAATTAAGAGCTTTCCTAACAATGGCCAGATCAGCTGATCAATGGGGTCCTATTTAGCATACCCTTCGATCCCATTGAATGGGTTTTCCCAGGCAGCGAACGGAGCAATTAAAAACCATGATCAAACCTTTCTAGACACCAATGTAGTTAAGCCCAATTGATTAGATCAATTATGGGATCATAGGATCAAACAATGACATGGTTAAGTCTAAGTTTCCTAAATCTTTATCATCTATTAAATTTTATGATAACTATAGATAGTGATCTAGCTAGGGTGTTATGATAAGAGTTCTTAATTCAAATTTTAAATTTTCTTATCATTTAATTACATGTTATGACATGTCGGTTTCACATCCCATGTAAATCCTAATGTCTCTAACAAACCCTAAAGTTTTCAATGTTCATTATCATAAGAATATCATATCTTAATCATATCATCATGCTAAAATTAAATCCTAAACATGATTTCTAGGATTTCAGCATATAGTATCTATCATGCATAAATAATAATTACTATTTTAACATGACACATATATGATTAATTATTGTTTATTATCATATAATAAACCTTTTCCTCTATATTATCAAAGTACTCTATTTGAACATGATAATGAATATGCATAAATCTAAATAATATTGTTTATCATCAAATAATAAATATTTTATTATATTTTAGATTTATTATCAACATATGAAAACTCTTCATGATTTTAAGCATAATAAAAATCATATTATCAATCATATTGACTCAAGTATCCTATCAGATTAATGAATCTGTAGCCTAAGGGGCTCTGATACCACTGATGGGAATTATGTATACAAGATATGAATCAAATTCATATAAACATTGAAGATATAATATAAAATTCCCAGATGCCCAGGATCCTTAGGAACAAATTCATTAAATCTCAAATAAAATCTAATTTTATTCATACCTGAGTCCTTTATCGATGTAGATGAGGATGAAGCCGGTTAATCCTTTGCCACTAGCCGTCCACGTGTCCGGCCTCTAACGGTGATCCACGCGAGAAGAAGGGATGAAGACCTCCAAGGTATGAAGATGACACTACGGAGAGAGAGAGAGGGGTGCTAGCGCCTCTTGAATCCCCTTACAGAAGATATTTTTGAAGAAAGATCTAATCTTTTCTTCTCTTCTTTCCTTTAGAAGGAACCATATTTATAGGTGAAAAGGAGAGAAGAAGAGACCTCTTTTCATGGCATGGTAACGTCATGGTAACTTTAATCCAAAGAAACAGAAGAAACTCCATTTTCATGGAAACATTAACATTAATCCAAGGAAATGGAAGAAACTCCCATTCTCATGGTAACGTTAATCCAAGTGTCACAATCTCAGCCTTTGAAATTAGGAGTTGGTTATCTCATAACTACATGCCCTAATTTGTACGTGTTCATCATCGAACCGTAGAGATTCATCATGCCTCATCCCATGGGCATGATTCCATCTTCACATGGCTGAGATTGGCCATCCATACCCGAATAATCAGAGCCATCCATCACATGGATCAAGTCATATCGGTATCCAATTATTTGTTCATCATATGCACAAATAATTTCTCCTTAACATTCCTTCTACTATAATGGATCATATCCATTATTATTATATCTTCTTTAAATTGGGTCTCACCCAATTATTTAATTGATCATCTTATCTGAATTAAATCTAATTTAATTCTCATTTTAATTCATCCAAAATTCTCTTAATGCGTGTGACCCATTAGGCCCTTTAACATGTTGGCAATAATCATGTCCTAATCATAGACCCTAGGAATGATTGGACAACTCTTTGTCCAAGTCAACAACATGATTATAGATCATGAGAGGCCTCTAGCAAAGCATCATGACCACCAACTGCTAAAGGTTTTGTTGACGTGACCATCAACACCTGTCCATGAACGGTTACCGTATGATCAAATCCTTTCGTCACATATCCCAGATCAATCAGTGGTATGGAATGTGTCAACCCTGTAATTGATCTTTGTTTACTTGATCTCAGGAAAAATTGACTCATATGAATTAGAACTTCGAAACCATTTCGAATTCCAACTCAACCTTGCAAGGATTTAACAATCAATTTAATCCATCAAGTGGCCGTGGGATATAACCCTTTCTATCAAGGAAGACGAATCATGTCTTGATCAAACACCATCTTCATGTGCTTCATGTCATACCCAACCGACACCATATTTGCCACCCATGGCTAGAGCGACGTTTGGATGCCGTCAAAGCATGACATTCCACACATGAGATGCAATGATCTCAAGTCAAAGGATCACTCACCACCGTCATTAGAGATCAACCATCGACACTATATAGAATATCCATATGGGATCTCTGTACGGGTCATCCAATGCATCGTTACAATAACGAGCATCCACACACCTATCCAAGTATCTTCATACTTCAGCTTGTGAAATTGCTCACCCCAAGGGTGAGGATATGCAATGTGTGCTAGTCTTACGGTGTTCGATGGTGTCCAGTCCCATCTACACATCGACTAGAAAAGTTTAAAGAATCGAACCATAACGTGCAATTTGAATCTCACAATTTGTAATCTCTATTATAAATTCCATATGCACGGTTCACATTCTTTTGGACTTTATCTCACAGACAAATATATCAAATAAAAGACATCTGGATAGATAAAGAAACCATTTTATTTGTATTCATAGAATGTATACATCATTCAATCCAATTGGATCTAGGGCATACACTAACAGAGGGACCTCCGAACAGGTATATAAAAACATGACTCATAACGAGGAATGGGAGGATTGACTTCCACTATCTCATCTTTACTGCTGTCTCCAAACCGATAACTTGAGCATCGGAGGGTCCCCATCGGAACCACCGGTCTGGAACTTTTGTTGCAGGTTTTGGCTAAAGGAGGCAGTCTTGTCATCTTCCAGAAGACCTACAAAGCTCCTTTCTTGCTCGACGCTCTTCAGAAGTGATTTGGTAACAACATATATATATATATATATGATGAGGGGTAAAATTATCATTGCGTCAATGCTCATGCACACTATCAAAACGGTCGAGACCAATCTCGACATCCCATCAGCCAACTATCACGTCTGGAAAATAGCAGAACCGAATCATCTTCGGTAAAGTCAAGTCACCTCGACAACCGAGCTATTCTCATACCTCGGCGAACCAATCTATTCTCATGCCTCGGCGAACCGAGCTATTCATATGCTTTGGCGAACCGAGCTAATCACATCTCGGCAATCCGAGCTATTCTCATGCCTCGGCGAACCGAGTTACTTCTACGTCTTAGTTAGACCAAGGCATTTAAGCACCTCTACGGAATCAAGCGCAGAAAGTTCAAATTCATGATACTTGAACAAGATCTCAAACGAAAAATTATGCAAACAATACTAGAAGTGGCTTAAGGCCTATAGAAGTGGCCTAGGGCCTACAGAATCGCCGAATCTCAAAGCATCAACCAATTCTAGCTGTCGATCCTCTAACTAACTAGATACTGGTCCCACCTGCCCCGTAACAAACTTGATTCGAATTCGATTCAAATCTGAATTTTTAGACCCCTATGACGTGCCCAAGGATCAGTGATCGCCTATAAATACCCTAATCCTGAAGTCTGTCAGGTATGCTCTCACTAATACTCTAACAAAAACTTCCATTAAAGCTTGAGCAGAGCTCTGAGTTCTCGAGAGGCCATTGATCTCGAGGAACTCTTCTGCGAGAGCCTTCTCCTCACATCTGCTTGCTATGAATTTTCACTGACTTAGGCATCGGAGGGTCTTCCGCAGAGGGCCACCCCAGACACTCTCTACGAGGACTATCTTGCAGGTTCCATCCGGGTAAGAGATCAGTCCAGATCCGGAGTCGAGCTGCACCGAGTCAGAGAATGGATTTCCACAGCAATAGATTGGTGCTAGAGGAAGGGTCTCAAGTCCTATAAACTTGTAATCCATGAGACAAGGCTCAAAATTAGAAGAAGAATCCTCTAATGGCCAATCAGAAGAGAGCCACATCTGATGCTCAAGATTAGGCTGCCTCTTAAAGGCCTGATCCAATCAGCGGTGTAGCACCTCCGCTACCACCGCCGGCTGAGACCCCTTCACCATCGGCGACAGTGATGGTGCTGGACCAGTTCGCTACCCTGGTTTAGCAAGTCAGGCACTGACCCAGCTGGTCCAGGGACTCAGGGGGTTTTCGTCCAGCTGCCCCTGCTTCGCAGCTTCATGAGAAAGTAGCTGCTCCTGTCCTGCCAGCGATTTCTTCCTCCAATCTGCCTTAGGCTGCGGATTATCTTCACCGACCCGCAAAGGCCAAGCCAGCGCCACAGTGGGCTGGAGAGAAGAGCTCGCTCAAATCTCGATGAGCCTGTTCTCTTTCTCTGGTGTCTTCTCAAGACTCGACATTGCTGCCATCCTCCATCGCCCAATCCCTCCTACCACTCTAATGAAGGGATTAGGCAGCAGATGCAGGAGATGCATCGAGAGTGGCATCAGGAGCTGGACGCCGCTAGGCGAGCCCCTCCATCCAGCCAAGGCGGAGCAGGCATTCCTTTCTCTGAGGGTATTATGTAGGAAGTGATCCCTCCCTATGTAAAGCTCCCCACCATTGAGCCATATCATGGGTCTACTAATCCCGACAACTACCTGAGTAGTTTTAGATCCATCATGATGTTCCACGGAGTATCGGACATGATCCTCTATAGAGCCTTCCCCTCTACTCTCAGGGATCTGCTAAACCTGGTTTAACAGCTTGAAGCCAGGTTCCATTGATTCTTTTGACGAGCTAAGTCATTTGTTCATCAGCCAGTTCATTAGCAGCCGTCGCCAATGACGGAGATCTGATTCTCTCTGAAGTCAAGTAACGAGAGGGGGAATCTCTGAAGAACTACCTTGGCCGTTTCAACATAGCCCTTCTAGAGGTCGACCACCTCAATCACGAGGTAGCCATGTCTGCCTTGGCAGGAGAAGTATCGAAGAAAGGGGACTTCTACTTGGCTCTGAAGTTAATTACCCGAAGAGCCTCTCTGATATGATGTCCTTGGCTGATAAGTACGCCAGGTTCGAAGAATCATGAAGGTCGGCTCGAGTCGAGCAATTGAAGAAGGAGGCAAAAGGCTTAGAGAAACATCGATCCTTCCGACGTGCCAGCTCTCCTCATCGCCAAAGAGCTCCTCCATCGCCTCCTCGAGACTGAACCCGGAGCCCAGCTCGAAGGTTCGATCGATACACTCCTCTCATCGCGCCGAGGGCACAAATCATGATGAAGATTGAGTGTCAGATTCCTCGGCCTCCTCCTCTCTGGAGCAACATAACTTGGCGGATATGACCAAGTATTGTCGCTTCCATCGAGACCACGGGCATGATACCAAGGAGTGCTGGCAACTCCAGAATGAGATCGAACAGCTAATTCGGTGGGGCAGGCTGAACCGATTTAGGAGGGTGCCTGAGCTAAACAATGAAGGAAATCACTAGCCCGAGCTTCGCTAGCTCCCTTCGCCGAATCCTCCAGTTATCGACAACATCAATATGATAGCGGTGGCCAGTCCTTCGTCGAATTGGCTGGATGAGGAGGAGAATCCACCGAAGAAGACTCGAGTTGACAAGCTCTCCTTTTTTGACGAAGACCTTTGGGAGGTATAGTACCCTCATGATGATGCCCTAGTTGTATCTCTGAATATGAACGGCTATGATACACCACATTCTGATTGATAGTGGAAGCTCTGTTAATGTTTTGTATTTTGTTGCCTTTGTGAGATTGAAATTTGGGTGGAAAGCCTTTGGGCCATAGAATCCACCCTAATAGGTTTTATGGGCGACTCCATAATCCTCGAGGGAGTTATTACTTTAACAGTTCGAGCAGGCACTTGGCCCAGTGTAGCCACTACGCTCATGGATTTTCTTATGACCAAGATCTGGTTCCTTTACAATGCTATCCTCAGTAGGCCAGGACAAGTATCTCTCAAAGCCATCATTTCCATTCCTCATCTCGCCATGAAGTTTCCCATCGATTGGGGGTGGGAGTTGTTCAAGAAAGTCAAATTATAGCTCGGCATTGCTTTGTCACGACCTTCAATCCAGAAAACCTAAAGTTGATGGGCTGGACGCTCAAGAGGACTTCGCCGAATAGCGAGAAGAGCCAGCTGAGGAATTAGATGAGGTGCCACTCGATAAAGCTCGGCCCGACCAAACCATAAGGGTCGGGTCACAATTGAAGGGAAAGCCTTAGCAAGACTTGATCAAGTTCCTTCAGAAGAATGCTGACATTTTTGCCTGGTCCGCATCAGACATGCCTGGAATTAACCCGGATGTCCTAGTCTACTGCCTCAACATGGACGAAGCATTTCGACCGATCAAGCAAAAGAAGAGAAGCTTCGCCCCAGAGCGTCAAAAGGCTATCGAGGAAGAGGTAGACAAGCTCATTAAAGCTAACTTCATCCGAGAAGTCAATTATCCCAACTGGTTGGCGAATATGGTTATGGTGAAGAAATCAAATGGCAAATAGAGGATCTGCATCGACTTCACCGACCTCAACAAAGCTTACCCAAAGGATAGCTTCCCTCTTCCTCAGATCGATCAGCTTATGGATTCAACTTTGGGCTACTAAATACTGACTTTTATAGATGCTTATTCGGGTTACAACCAGATTCGAATGGCGCTCGAGGATGAAGAAAAAACTGCCTTCATTACTGACCGAGGTATTTATTGTTATCGGGTTATGCCTTTCAGTTTAAAAAATGTAGGTGCAACCTACCAAAGGCTGGTCAATAAAGTCTTTAAGGAGCAAATCGGTCAGAACATAGAGGTGTACGTTGATGACATGCTAGTAAAGAGCAAAGAGGTGTCTCGGCATATTGAAGATCTTGCAAAAAGCTTCGCAACACTCCGAAGGTACCAGATGAAGCTCAACCCAACCAAATGTGCTTTCGGAGTTAACTCTGGAAAGTTCTTGGGTTTCATGGTCTCTCAATGAGGCATTAAGGCGAATTCACAAAAAATCCAAGCCTTGCAGCAGATGGCCCCTTAGGGTCAATCAAAGAAGTGCAACATCTCATTGGGAGGATAGCGGCTCTCAACCGCTTTGTCGCTCGGTCAGCCGAGAAATGTTTTTCCTTCTTCAAAGTACTCCGATCGGCCAAGAACTTTCAATGGACCCCAGATTGCCAAAATATTTCGAAGATCTCAAAAAATACCTTGGCTCACCACCTCTCCTTAGCAGCCCAAAGCCAGGGGAAACACTGAATCTATACCTAGCGGTCTCTGAGGATGCTATTGGCTCTGTGCTGGTCAGAGAGGAAAACAAAATTCAAAAACTGGTCTATTATGTTATCAAATTGCTCAGAGATGCCGAGATGAGGTATACCCAGGTCGAGAAGATGGTAATGGCTCTAATAATATCGGTCTGAAAGCTGCGGCCGTATTTTCAGGCACACACTATGACAATTTTAATCGACCAACCCATCAAGTCAATTATTCATCGTCCAGAAGCATCGGAAAGAATGACCAAATGGGTCGTTGAATTGAGTGAGCATGGCATTCAGTATCAGCCTCGTCCAGCCATCAAAGCCTAGGGCCTGGTATTTTCTCCTTGAATGCACCATACCCAAAGATGGTTCCACTCTGGACACCCCTGAACAACCAAGGACCGATGCTTTGTGGCTGCTCCATGTCAATGGGTCCTCCAGTGCAAGCGGTTCTAGCGCTGGTCTAGTCCTTACTTGTCCGGAGGGGGCGACTCTCGAGTATGGCATCCACTTCTCCTTCCCAGCCTTTAACAATGAGGCAGAATATGAGGCTCTGCTCACCGGACTTCGCATCGCCTGCGAGCTCAAGGTTGAAAAGCTAAATGCCTACATCGACTCTTAGTTGGTGGCTAGCCAGGTGCGAGGAGAGTTTGATGCTCGGGAGCCGAACATGATTTGGTATCTTCAAAGAATGCATAATCTATCATCCTGCTTTACTGAATTTAAAGCTATTCAAATCCCAAGGGCTGAGAATGTGCACGCCAACCTTTTATCCCGCCTGGCAACCACAGACTCGATGGATCTTGAGCGAAAGTTCCACTTGAAAATCCTGGAGAAATCTAGCATTGTTGATGCTGATTAAATAATGTAGGTCGACGCCGAACCATCCTGGCTAGATCCTATGCTTAAATATCTCAAAGAAGGGCTGCTTTGACAGAAAAGAAGCAAGGAAACTAAAGATGCAATCATCTCATTATGTTTTAATTGATGATCGGCTATATAAGCGATCCTTTTTTATGCCGTTGCTTAAGTGCCTTCGCCCATCATAGGCTGACTATGCTCTTCGGGAGGTTCACGAAGGCATCTGTGGTAATCATCTTGGCGGCCGAGCTCTATGCCACAAAGTGTTGCGTCAGGGGTATTACTAGCCAACTATGCAAAGAGATGCTGATGACCTCGTCCGAGCTTGTGATTCGTGCCAACAACATTCAAATGTTCAAAAGCTCCCCTTTGCTCACCTAACGCCTGTATCATCTGCCTGGCCTTTTGCTAAGTGGGGAATGGACATTCTTGGTCCTTTTTTCCTTGCCACTGGGTAGAGAAAGTTCTTGTTTGTAGCAATTGACTATTTCACCAAGTGAGTCAAAGCCAAGACAGTCACCCAGATAACCAAAGCTCGGGCTAGGGACTTTGTATGGAGATCTATCATTTGCCAGTTTGGCCTTCCTCACACTGTCATCACCGATAATGGAAAACAATTCGATAATCCCAAGTTCCGAAAGTTTTGTGAGGATCACAGCATCCTTCACCGCCTTACTTCGGTTGGGCATCCTCAAGCTAATGGGGAGGCCGAGGTGACCAACCGAACCCTTCTGCAGGGAATTAAAGCTCGGCTTAACCGAGCACGAGGCAGATAGGCAGAGAAGCTTCACCACGTGCTGTGGCTTATCGAACTACCGAAAGGATCCCTATGGGCCAAACTCCCTTCAAAATGACTTTTGGCACGGAAGCTGTCATTCCGGTGGAGATCGGGCTCCCTTCTCCTTGGGTGGAGAATTATTCGGAGGAATCTAATGACGAGCAACTCCGAACCAATCTGGATTTAATAGAAGAAGTCAGGGAGAAAGCCCAGATCCGAATGGCCGCTTATCAATAGAAGATAGCCCGTTATCACTCCACCAGAGTCAAAGAAAAATCCTTTCTCCCTGAAAATTTAGTACTTTGGAAGGCATCTGTTTCAAAGCCGCTGGAGCAAGGGAAGCTATCCCCAAATTGGGAAGGTCCCTATCAAATTGTAGAGGTAATCAGGCTTGGAACCTATAAACTTCAGGATCTGGATGAAAAATCTATCCCCAGGACATGGAGCTCGGATAATCTCTGTATATATCATCAGTAAAAGTATGCCTTCGCTAAATTCACTCTATTTACAACAACAAAATTTTATTTTCAAAGGTCTGCAAAGTTTTGTTTCAATTGCCTTTCTTTTGAAAACTTCAATGAGAAGCAAGTCTTGCTCAATAGAATTCTCAAGCCTGAGCAGGGCCGAGTGATATCTCCGTACCTTGGCAGCGCCAAGTAAAATATAATCTTTTAAGCATCGGCAAGGACGAGTGATATCTCTATACCTTGGCTGTGCCAAGTAAAATATAATCTTTCAAGCCTCAGCTGGGCCGAGTGATCTTCGTACCTTGGCCGCACCAAGAAAAATATAATCTTTCGAGCCTCGGTAGGGCCAAGTAATCTCCGTACCTTGGCCGCGCCAAGTAAAATATAATCTTTCAAGCCTCGGTGGGGCTGAGTGATCTCCATACCTTGACCGTGCCAAGTAAATATAATCTTTCAAGCCTCAACAGGGCCGAGTGAACTCCATAGCTTGGCCGCGCCAAGTAAAATATAATCTTTCAAGCTTCGGCAGGGCCGAGTGATATCTCCGTACTATGGCCCCGCCAAGTAAAATATAATCTTTCAAGCCTCGGTAGGGTTGAGTGATCTCGTACCTTGGCCGTGCCAAGTAAAATATAATTTTTCAAGCCTTAGCAGGGTCGAGTGATATCTCCATACCTTGGCTGCGCCAAGTAAAATATAATCTTTCAAGCCCCGGCAGGACCAAGTGATATCTCCGAATAATCTCTTAAGCCTCAGCATGATCGAGTGACTCTTTCAAAATGACAGCAAAGCCGAATGATTCTTCCAACGCTCTAGCGTGGCTGAACTACTCTATCATGCTTCGGTAGAGTTAAGCAACCTTTCTTTGCACATCAGCAAGATTAAACGAGTCATTTCTCGCCAAGGTAAAACCCACTTCATCCTTTGGCAAAACCATGCCTATATTATGAATTAAAAGGGCCACCCAAGCCTCCCTCTGATCTAAACAGAGGTGAATGCTCTCTCCGCAAAGGACTAAGCATCGCTAAAATGCCTAATGAAAGCAAAGTGTTTAAAACGCTACTAGTGATTGTGAACTGGCACTATAATTTGAAAGGGGTGACACATACAAAACGACTCTTATGTCGGAACAGCACAAACACATTAGCAAAGGAATCAATATTTGACATAGAAAGAGCAACACCTTCTTTATTTATAGGAAGTTACAAACTCTTGAGAGGCATTACAAGTGCATTATAGCATAGGAAAAAAGTTAAATAAAATAAAAGCTTGGGTAAGCAGCTTCGATCGATGACGTTGCTCCCGCTTCCGATCCAAGAAATCAGAGAAACCAGATGGCTCCATTGAGTTGCTGGTTAATGCCAAAGGACAAAGGAAGCTCCTCAATGCTGTTCATTTTCTTGGAAACCACCCCTCGAGCACCTCCATTGGATGAACTAAGGGATCCAAACTGGGTAGAAAGCCTGTGAATGCCGATGCCGAGGCTGCCCCCAATTAAAGTGCCGAGTCGCAAGTCACTGCCCAAGAACATAGACAGCGACCCAGCGTTACTTACCTTCCTCCTCATTAAGAGCCGGATGATGGACCCTCAGACGAATGAACTAAGGGATCCAACACGGTGTTCGACCAAAGTGGACTGAGGATGGAAGGAAGTTCATGTAAGCCAGGGGCCCATAGATGTTTGCATTTTCAGTGGTCTGAAGGGTCCTCATGGCAAGTGACAGAGGCCATACAGAGAGCACATGCGTGCGCTCCCCGTATGACCTCTGTATCCATTGCCGTGCGCTCTCCATATGACCTCCGAGACTCCTCCTCTGAGGATTACCTGCTCTTCAGCAACTCCTCCATCGCCCCAGTTATCGGGGTCAAACCAACTTTCAAAAGGGGAGCTTGACCTCACCACCCTTAACCTCAATAAAATAGGAGCCATGAAAATCTCTATGATCCACAGGGAGAGAAGGCTTTGAAGAGTGCTCAGATACCTTCCACTCCTCCCCCTTTTATAGGCAACAAACCAGGAACAACCATTAAAGAAGAGGGGATCCTGAAATCCAAAACGCCACAATCGTACTGCGCTCGGAGCCACGTGGCACATCGAGGAAAAAGAGGGTGCATCCCAAGATACGTTGAGCACGCCTTTCAGGCCATGACGAAGGGCAAAAGATTTCCTTCCGATCTCGAATCAAGAGCTTTAAATGCCAAAAACTGCTTGCAAATCTTTGGGATATGAATAGGCCTGGGAAATCCTCCATCGAAAGTGATGCCATCCAATAGCAACCAAACGCTTAGCGTATACGCAAAGTGAACTCGCATTGAAAAAGACCAAGTACTGACAACAATGAAATAAATGCCCAGAAGGAAAACGATACTTTCCTCAGCAAGATTCAGACTGTCTCATCTGCTTCGGTAAAGGGCAAACCAAATCTCTGCCCCGGTCAAACTGAACTGTTCATTTTGCTTTGGCCATAACTGAAATAATCCCTCCGCATCATTCATTCCGAACTATCTGGTCTGTCTCGGTCAAAACCGGAGTAATGCCTTCTCCTTAACAAGATCGAGCAATTTTATATATCGGTAAAATCTAATCAAATTAGCCTTAGAAAAATTGAGCAATTCGTTCGGTTTTGGCAAAACCATCAAAAATTACTTCTTCCAAAACATGGTTCATCCATCATGGGCTAAGTACAAGGAAGTCACAAATGAGCTGAAACATGATGCCGAAATTACAGTGCATATGAAGGAAAATGAAGAATTCATTCATTAAAGAAAAGTCCAAGCCAAGTTACAAATAGAAGAAACAAAAGTACATAAGTAACCCTCAAGAATCAGGGTTTAGGCTCGGCCTCAAGAGTAGCTCTAATGATATCCAAAAGAGACTGACTTGGTTCACCTACCTCGAACGCGGTCGACTGAGGAACCTCAGGTTCTTCTACATCCGGGTGATAACCCTCTTCTGGACCCGCAACTCCACTAGTGCCTAAAACGGTTTCAAGGTCCACATCCGAAATCTCCTCATACTCATCCTCGGCAGATAGCTAGGTCCTCGGGGTTCGGGTGTCAAAATATTCAGCCTCCAGAAAAGAAAGATCCAACTCTGGGTACTCTCGAGAAATCTTCGCTCGTGTCTCCTCCTCACCAAACCGAAATGCATCTGTGCAGGCTGCCTTGTGCTCAACGAGGAATTGGGCAGAGTTCTTATATTCTTCCATGACCATAGCAGCCCGTCTATTAGCCTCGGCTGCCCGACCTTCCAGTTCGGAATTCATCTGGCGAATCAAAGCCAACTTCTCCCTTAAGACTTTCAGCTGATCATGGGCCTCGAGCCCAATTCTGCCCATCTGTAGACACGAAATCAGTTAAAGCTATAACCGAGAGAAAAGGCACAAAAAGAGATAAGGAGATGTTATACCTCCTCTTCCTACTGAGCCATTTTCACACTCAGCTCATGGACCTTATCAAGAGCTTTCAATTTATCATCTTTAGTTTGCTGGAGACTGTCTCTGAGGTTGTTAATTCTTGATTGCCTCTCCTTGGTCTCTTGCTGAGACTGCGCAAGATCGGCAGTAAGCTTAGCAATGTGATCCTGCTGCCACTTAGTTCGGTTCTCTTTCTCGGCAAGCTTCCTGCCCAAACTGGCGAGTTGATCTTGCTGCCATCAATACCTACGCTCCTCCTCGTCAAGCCTTTTATTTAAACTACTTTTCTCCTTGATGAAACTCTTCTTCAGTTCGCCCTACCTTTCGTTAAAGTGCTTCTGCATAGCCCCCACCTCTTCGGCATGTTGGGATTTAATTCGTGACAGCTCCAGGCAAGCCTTGTTGGATTGTTCACGAAATCCATGAAGCTCCTTGACTTTAATCTCAAGCTGAGATGCTCTTTTGACGGCAACTTGATAATATTTCCCCTTTTTCTCAAGATTCCTCTGAACAAACGCTAAAGCCTTAGAAGGTTTATCGGATGACTACGTCCTCTCCCGAAGACCGATGGCCTCCCTTCGAGCTTGTGCACAGGCCCCCATGGCCAAGTTTAAGCGCCAACTTAGCGCTCTCACAATTAAAGCATTTTGCAGGTAAAAATATATATGAGAAAACACAACCGAGCCAGCCAGCCAAAACCTGTTACCTTGACATAATGACTTACACGGGAGGCATAGTTCGTGGCGATCCTCATGAGGGTGGGGCTATCAATCTCAGAAAGGAGATAAATATCCTTCGGCACTCCAAGCTGCCCGAATGCCACATCGACAAGATCCTCTGCGGTGGATTCAGCTACCGAGGAACCCTCCCCCATGCGTCGCATGGACTGCATTAGAGCGGCAAACATGTCTTCCACATCAGATCATGTGTAAGAAAATTCATAGCCGAAAGATTAATCCGAAGGATTTCAGACCGAGGGTTTTCATCGGCTCAACTTCCCCTATCAAGGCTTTAACTTGGGAAGCCTCGGACACTTCTACTCGCCTGACCACCCTCTCTGATGGTTTGGCCGGAGACATCTCGGTCCGCGCATCCCCTTCACTCAACAGCTCTTCTTGATCCACAGGCACTTTCTCAGTCCCAATAGGCTCCATCGGAGCCTTAGCCTCCTCCGCAACTTCTCCCAATACCTCGGGAGAAAGTTCCCTGGTAGAGAATCCCTCGCGAACTCCAATTGCTAATTCGATTTCCCCCTCAACATTCGCCGAATCTCCTCAGGCAACTCCTTTTGAGCCTCGGCGATGACTGCTACCTCCTTCACCCCCTCAATCAAAGCGGGGGTCTCTCCCTCGCCCGTATGGGGCATCCTAGGGCTGCCAACCTCCATCGAGCGAGGTTGGTTAACCTCGAGCGAAGAGATTACCGGGCAAACCGGTGATATCTCCTCTGGATCGTCTGATATGACTATTATTCGGAGAGGAGAAACCTCAATGGCCTCCCCCAAGCTCTCTCTAACTACTTGTTCCTCCTCCACTGCTGCACCTCCCTTCAACAGGGAAGGCTCATCAACCGTGGCCGACACACCCATTTCTCCCTTCTTTGGGGTGAAGGAGTGTTGACCGACCCTGGCTTGCTTCAGCTCCTTTGAGTGTTCCCTAGAAAGGCGGGTTTTCTTCTCGGATCTATGCTTTTCACTAGAGCTAGTTCCCCTCTAGCGTTTGCCCAATTCCTTCCTTATTTGACCCATGAACACCGATCTTTCGGCTATAAGCACAAGAAACAATCATTTAGATCATAATAAGATCACTTGAATAGGTCAGTCGCAGAAAGAGGGGAGAAAGCATACCCTGGGGATCAAAAGAACTAAGCCCGGCAGCGAAAAAGGCATCCTTCGACAAAAGGGCGCTGGTCGAGAGCACTCGACCGCTACAGAGAGTTACCAAATCCTTCTTCTCCTGCTCAAATAGCTTTGGGCGCGCCTTTGGATCCTTCACATAACTTGCCCATGCCCAGGGAAAATTGGAGCCAATGTTTTCCTCGACGATGAAAAATCGAGACTTCCACTCCTTTATCGATGATGGATTGTCCGATATCATCTTGAATGATTTTTGAGGACCAATATAGGGCCACTCGGAGTTCCTCCTGGAGATTAAGTTGTAGCAGACTCAAAATATAGAAAGAGTTGCCGTTACCCCAACACGACTGCACATCAAAATAAATCCGATGAGGTTGCGCCAGCTATTCAAGCCACCATCATCGGGAATATGTTGTAGAATCTCATGACTTCTTTCACCAGCGGGCGGAGAGGAAACCGGAGACTCGCTCTCAAGCTTTTCTCGTAGAAGAACACTCCACACCCCGGCTTCATTGAGACCCTATGCTCGGCTTTCGGAAGCCATAGAGCAAAATCCTGAGGGACCTTGTATCGACAACGTATTCTTTCCAGATCTTCAAGGGTTATCTCAAAGGCCACATCGTTTGGACCCTTCATGTTGTTGAATTGAAGAATAAAGCACAGATGAACTCATGAGAGTTTTGAGAAAGAAAAATTTTTTGAGGGAGAAACGAGAAGGCGTTACAGAAAGGACACCGCCCTAACCCTTTCCCCTCCTTAAAAGGCATTTCAGGGGGGAAACCCTGAACACTGAAATTACTGCTATGGGTGCCCTAAACATAGGGGTCTCACCACGTGGCACTTCCTCAATCGCTGCCCACGAGAAACGAGGGGTTTTCTCCTTGTGCAATGATAAAAAATGATGGAGCAGCAGCCCAGCATTTACGAGGCCATCATTGCGCATCTCTTTAAATCCCCCTGAATGAAATTATTCTAAACTCTACTCCCTACATCCGAATTTACACTTCGGACTAGGAAGTGGAGGGCATGTGATGAGGGATAAAATTATCATTACATCAATACTCGTGCGCACTATCAAAAGGGTCGAGACCAATCTTGGCATCCCATCAGCCAGCTGTCATGTCTGGAAAACAGCAGAACCGAATCGTCTTCAGCAAAGTTAAGTCACATCGGCGAACCAAGCTATTCTCATGCCTCGGTGAACCGAGCTATTCTCATGCCTTGGTAAACTGAGCTATTCACATGCCTCGGCGAACCGAACTATTCACATGCCTCGGTGAATCGAGCTATTCTCATGTCTCGGCGAACCGAGTTACTTCTACGTCTTGGCCAGGCCAAGACATTTAAGCACCTCTACGGAATCAAGCACAGGAGAGTTCAAATTCATGATAGTTGAACAAGATCTCAAACGAAAATTTATGTAAACAATACCGAAAGTGGCCTAAGGCCTGTAAAAATGGCCTAGGGCCTACAGAATTGCTGAATCTCAAAGCGTCAACAAACTCTCCCAGCCGTGATCGTCTAACTAACTAGATATTGGTCCCACCTACCCCGTAACAAACTTGATTCGAATCCAATTCGAATCTGAACGGTTTTCAAACCCCCTATGATGTGCCCAAGGAATCAGGTGATTGCCTATAAATACCCTAGTCCTGAAGTCTCTTAGGTATGCTCTCACTGATACTCTAACAAAAAAGTCCATTAAAGCTTGAGTGGAGCTCTGAGTTCTCAAGAGGCCATTGATCTCGAGGAACTCTTCTGCGAGAGCCTTCTCCTCACATCTGCTTGCTGTGAATTTTCATTGACTTGGGCATCGGAGGGTCTTCTGCAGAGGGCCACCCCAGACACTTTTTGCACGAGGACTGTCTTGCAGGTTCCATCCGGGCGAGAGATCATCATTCAGATCTGGAGTCGAGCTGCATCCGAGTCGGAGAATGAATTTTCACAGCAACAATATATATGGCTATATTTGAACATAACTAAGTAGACAATCTAATCATCTTTTTGATCCTTTAATTTACATGGATCTTAGGGCTGTTGTATTTTTTTTTATTATTTTTGAAATTTATGAACTGTATGTGAATGTAAGGATGGAATAGCACCCAGTTTTTCTTCCATTCATTTTCTTTCGCCTAGCTTGGAAGGAGTACTAGTTATTTGGGAATAACTTATTGTTGTCCCAAATTATTATAGCTTAAACTGAAATAGATAAGGACTCCGAAGTTGACAGGTGGCCCTTCTGAATTCATGGCATGAGGAAGCATCAAATCACAATTGGCTCAAGTTTGCTTCCTGATACACAATAGAGAGCAGGAAAAATGTCGAGAGCTGACCCGAATTGGCGGAGAGATTGTCAAAAAAAATGTAGGGGACTTGTGATGCTCTTCTCAATAGTTCCATATCGAGAAATTGGGAGTTGATTGTATGATTTATAACCAGTTAAGAAAGATAGACAAGTACCAATTAGATCCCTTTTGGACTGTGATGACCTAAATTGGTGTAAACCTTATCCGTCTTGCTTTTTGTAATGAAACAGATTCATGAATGCTGCAGGCTCGAAGCCCGAATCGTTACAATATGGTATCAGAGCCACGCATGACAAAGTAGATGGAGGCCCCAGAAGGTGAGAGCCATAGGACAAAGTGTTACATTAATGGAAGCCGCTTCTTGAACCTGTGGGGGCAACCAACATGAGTTAAGTCGAGTCGAGTCAAACATTAATTGTTGTAGCAGCCTTTCAGCATCACTTTAGGTAAAAATTCCTATGATCTCAGTAAAGTAGTATAAATCTCCAAGCTATGGCATCTTGCTATAGATAAGCTGTGATCATCTACAAAATGTGAGCATAAAATGCACCAGGCTCTTGTACTATGCCTTATGAATTAAATCATCGCCTGGGTAAGCACAAGTTTTAGCATACTTTGCATCAAGTTTTAATTTCACTAACCTAAAATATAAGTTAATAGATTTTTTAATCAAAATTTATATAGTCTAGAAATAGGTAAATTCCACCTTGAAAAGTCCAACACATTCCAACACACCTTGATGTTTCATCTTTCGTAATCTCATGATATTTTTTTTTTTCAAGTGCACTCAAATTCTATCCATCATGAGACACTTCGATGTGGCATTTCCTTCACCTTGAATGCATGCATTAATAGATCGGATGGGTATGGAAATCAAAGCCATTAACTCATCCAAAGCCATTCGTGCGTCTGGCGACTGCGTGCTCTATTTCTGTTGGTGCTTTTAGATTCGTGCTTCCAGATTTTTGGTAGCCGATCTCCGACGATCGTTGGTGCCGGACTGATTGCTTCCTATGGATGATGGCTTCCATCCCGAATGTCAACCCAGCGGCTTCGGATGGAGGTAGGACGGGGGCGAGGGCTTAGAATCGGAGGCTTGACAGCCGTTTTGAATGGGTGGCGTCTTCACCCTCTTCGGCAGAAGTCGAGGCTCTGGAACGGAGGTTTCCAGAGGTGATCCAGGTCCCGGCTCAACTTTTGGAGGATGAATCTTTGGAGTGGAGGCTGAAGGCGGTGATTGCGCGGAGTCTCTCGCGCTGGGTCCCGACGGAGGCCATTATGCGGGAGTTCTGGCGAGCTAGGATTTGTGGTGATGTGGAAGTCGTTAGCTTGGCCCACCGCCATTACCTCTTTCGATTCGCTGATCCTTCTGCTAAGGAGACTGCTCTTGCTAGACCTTGGATGGCCAACGGACAGTTGATTACAATGGAGGAATGGCGTCCTCAATTTGTGCCGTCGGAAGGTTCTTTGGCCTCTGCTTTGTTGTGGATACGGCTGCCTTCCCTTCCGATAGAGTACTGGTCAGAGGAGATCATCAGCTCAATCATCTCGGTTGCAGGCGTCTTCCAATATATAGACGATGCTACCAGGGAAAGAAAGAGAGGGGGGTTTGCTCGCGCCTGTGTTCGAGTGGACCTGAGCAAACCCCTAAGGCCGGGAGCAAGGGTTCGTGGCTCTGCGTTGCCGTTCTGGTGACAGTTCATCTACGAGCATTTGGAGGGTATATGCGAAGCCTGTGGATCGATGCACTCGGCGGGCAACTGCTCTTCTTCTCCGTCTGATGCTTCTTCCTCAGAATGTTTGCTGTTCGGGCCTTGGATGGCAGCCCTCCAGCGGCAGCGATCCTCTCTGGCTACAGTCGCTGCTCCTGCTTCAAAGGTCCAGCAAGCGGGGCGGGCGGGCTGGTTATTCTGATGCTTGGCAAACTCCGAAGAAGTTTGCTCGGAGACCTCGTAGGGCTGTGGTGCTTGAGGACGAGGGCCTCTGCTCTGGGGCGCAGACTGGTATTGGAAGCAGGGAGGTGAATTTAGGGGTGTTCCATGGGTTGGGCGATGATGGGCAAAGTGCCTCAGGGGGGGGTTCCCACGCCGTGCCAGCTTCCCTATTACCCGTGTCATCTGAGAGGGGGCGTGTCGTGCCGGTTTCCTCTGAAGCCTCAGCTGGGATTGATACTACTCTGAAACAGCCATCAGTGAACTCAGTCAACCCCTTTGCTTTGCTGGGCTCTGACAAATCGACGGGTAGGCCGAGGAACAGCAAAGAAGCCAATCCGGGCCCACTCAAGCGGGCTCGACTTGTTGAACCTATTGAATCTCTGGCCCCATGGGTTGTTTCCAATAATCGGAAAGGAAAAGGGAAACTTTCGGGGAAAAGAACAGTGCAATCCTCCCTCGCTTTATCGATGCCCATGGCTGAGTTTAATGGACATGAGACCTTTCGGGGTTTCGGGTCCATGACGAATCGAACTACGGAGGCTCGAGGCTTAGATGGACCCTCGGACACCCCCCAGATGATGCAGGAGGAGGGTCTGTCCCATGATACTGTAGTTTCTCTACTTAAACAGGCCATTCATCCGAAAGTCACAGCAGATGTTATGGATACTCCGGATCAGTGTCCCTTGGAGGGAGTGATCCCTACAACCTGCTCACCTGTTACTGAGTTGTTAGGGGATGTGGTGGGCCCCCCACCTTCTGAATGAAGATCCTCGTATGTAATGTTAGAGGAGCCCTGAAACCTTCATTTCGCTCCTCTTTTGGGAGATTGATGCAGCTTCATAATTGTGATATCTGTGTCTTGCTGGAGACTCGTTTGTTTGGTGATAGTCTGGCTTTTGTTAGAAGATAGATATCTAGATCCTGGTCTTCTTATGCTATTGAGTCCAAGGGTCTATCTGGCGGCATTTTGGTGTTGTGGAGGTCTGCTGATATTAGAGTTGATGCTTTTCATATATGTGGCCAGCAGGTGGCTCTTGTTATTTCCGAGGGATCGCTGCCCCCGTGGCTTCTGTCTGGGGTTTATGCCAGCACTGACTTTCGGATCCGCCGGGTTCTCTGGGATGAGTTCCTCTCTCTGCTTTCTCAAGGCATTCCTGCCCTGTGTGCTGGAGACTTTAATTGTATTGCGGAGGCTAATGAGAAGAGAGGGGGAAGGCAGTTCGTGGAAACTGCTGCTATCTTGGAGTTTCAAACTTTCATAGCCTCTGCTAATCTGCTGGATTTGGGGTTCCAAGGTGCCCATTTTACCTGGTGCAATAATCGTCATGGAGCTGCTAGAGTGTCAGAGCGGTTAGACAGGGTCTTGGCCATGGCCAATTGGATCTGGTCCTTTCCTTCTACCACTATCACTCATCTTTCTCGGATTGCCTCTGATCATTGTCCTATCCTAATTACTACTGATGTTGCCGTTCAGAGCAGAGGCCAGTTTAAATTTGAGAAATTTTGGACCTCTTATTCTGCAGCCCGCTCCCTAATTTCTCAGTCTGGCATACTCCAATTAGAGGGAATGCTACTTACAGACTTTCCCGGCATCTTGAATTGGCAAGGCGCCGATTGTCCAGGTGGAATAGAGAGGAGGTTGGTGACATAGTTAGGTAGATTGAGCAGTTAGAGAACACTATTGCCTCTCTACAGGATAAGGAAGATCGGCATGGTGGGCTTCTAGACTCTGACCTTACTACTCTCCGGTCCAGCCTTGCTCTCCACCACTCCCTCCTCGCCAGCAGGAGATTTATTGGAGGCAAAGGTCTCGTGTTCAATGGATCAAGGAAGGCGATCAGAACACTAAATTCTTCCATCATGTCACCTTAAAGCGCCGAGCGACGAATCGGATTCAGCGGCTTGTTGATGAGGAGGGTAATATCCAGGACAACGTTGAGGCTATTAGGAACCAGCTTATTCAGTTCTTTCGCTCTTGGTGGTCTGAGACCTCGGCGGTCAGGTTCCCTGTGTGTCCTGTGCCCACCCCCTTCAAGGTCACTACGGAGGAGAATGACTATCTTACAAGGCTAGTTTCTTCTGAGGAGATTCGGGAGGCTTTATGGAACCTGGGTCCTGATAAGGCTCCGGGGCCTGATGGGTTCCCCCTTTCTTCTTTCGTCATTATTGGACTATCGTGAGACAAGATGTTCTGTAGGCTATCCAGCTTGTCTTTTAGGCCAATTCTCTTCCCTCTGACTGAAATCGAACTCTTATCGTCCTGGTGCCGAAGCGGCCTAATGCATCCAAGCCTCAGCATTTCCGCCCTATTAGTCTATGCACCACCCTATATAATATTTGTGCTCGGCTCCTGGTCTCTCGCTGAGAGTGGTCATCCCTCGCATCATCTCTCCTAAGCAGGGGCTTTTCTTAGAGGACGGTGCATTTCTGATAATGTTCTCTTAGCTTAAGAGGTTATGCATGATCTCCACAGAGCTCCTACTCATCACTGCTTGATGGCAATTAAGATGGACATGGAAAGAGCCTATAATAGAGTCAGCTGGGAGTTCCTATACAAAGCTCTTCAGGAGTTTGGGATTGCTGAGCCTTTTATTGCCTGGATTAGAGCCTGTATTCAGAGGTCGTCCTTCTCTATCATTGTTAACGGCGGCCTGACGGACTACTTCCATTCTGCCGTTGGTCTCAGGCAGGGCTGCCCCCTTTCACCTTTCCTGTTCATTCTTTCAGTGGATGCTCTTTCCAGGGCTTTACATCAGGCTCAACAGGCCTCAGCTATTGTTCCCTATAGTGCGGGTCCCCAAGGGCCCTCGCTTTCTCACTTGCTCTTTGCTGATGACTGTATCTTGGTGGGGAGAGCCATTATTAGTAATGCTACGACGTTTGCTTCAGTAATTCAGTCTTACTGCAGGGCTTCTGGGTAGAAAGTTAATCTTGATAAATCTATGATTTGCTTCAGCCCGAAGACCAGTCCTTCCTTGAGACAGGTCATTAAGAGGAGGTTGGGGATCTCTGTCCAGGCGGATCGGATTTCCTATCTGGGTATTCCTATTACGGGGAGACGGCCGCGTTGTTCTGACTTCCTTGACCTTGAGCGCCGGGTCCGTGCTCGGATGGATGGGTGGCAGGTCACAGGGTTTTCTATGATGGCCAGGCTACCCTTATTCATTATGTGCTCACTTCTCTTCCCCTTTACATTCTATCTAACGCAGTTGTTCCGGTGACCTGCTTGAGGCGAATGGAGAGATGGTTTAGAGACTTCCTCTGGGGATCGATGCAGGATGGTCATGTGATCCACCTGGTGGCTTGGGATGTTGTCTGTATGCTGATTTCAGAGGGAGGGCTTGGGATTCAGTCCCTCATTGTGAGGAGGGAGGCGCTGGCTTTCAGGCACGCGACGAGATTTTTGCTTGATCCTGACTGTTTGTGGAGCTCATTTATGCGTGCGAAGTATGGTGATTGGACCACTTATACACCTCCTCAGCCTACTCGTGCCTGCTCTTTCTTCTGGAAAGAGGTGTGTCATCATGCTCAGGACATTCTATCCCGTGTTTCATGGATGATAGGGGATGGTACTTCTGTTGATGTGATTAGGGATACGTGGGTGGCTGACTTCCTTTGTCCCGATGGCCTACCTTTGTGAGCACTGACATTGCTAGTGATATGAGAGTCAGTGACCTAATTGCTCAGGACCGCACTGTCTGGCATGCCTCCCGGGTTGCCACTTTATTTGGGGCAGAGCTATCCCGACGTATTCTTTCCATCCCCCTTATACCGGACTATGCCTCAGACATCAGACTCTGGAGGAGATCCTATATGACACGTGCTCAGATTAGAGATCTTATTCAGGAGTACAGGCCACAGGCTATGCATATGCTGGATGTCTTGTGGATCTGGAAGCTTCCTATTCACCATAGAGTGCGACTGTTCATTTGGAAGCTGGCTTGGGACTATCTTCCGACTTGCTCTTTGCTTTCATCCAGGGGTATGATGATCCAGCCTATATGCCCCTTATGCATATTGGCGGAGGAGACTGCTGACCACGCTATTTTTATGTGCAACGGTGTCAGATTGGTCTGGCAGGTAGCAGGGTTTCAGTTCTAGAGTGATAGTAGTGGCTCTTGTCGTTCTGCTTTTCTGAAGATGATTCGGCAGGACGCTCAGGGGGGCACGCGGCGATTGAGCTCTTCAGCCGCTTATATTGCTTACCAGGTTTGGCTGTCTCGGAATAAGAAATTTTTTCCGATGTCAGTACCCCTTCCCACAGGACACTCCGGTCAGCCCTGTCCCTCTCTGCTGAGTATATGCTCCATCAGTCTGGCCTTGATGCTGATAGACCTAGTATCTTGGATTCCCCTGCTGCTGTGGCAGCGCACCGGCGCATGGTCTTCGTTTCTTGGGAACCCCCCCCCCACTAGGATCTGTCAAGATCAACTTTGATGGCAGTGTTCAAAGTCGGTTGGCTGGATCGGCTTTCGTGATCTGTGACCCGGATGGATCGATGATTGCGGCTAGTGGTTTTGGCTCTCTTGACCTATCAGCACCACTAGCTGAGTTATATGCAGTGTGGGCTGGCATATCTTATGTTATCCGCAGTATGGGCAGCCGCCATCTTATTATTGAAGGGGACTCCTTTACTGTGGTGCGTTGGCTACGACAGGACGTCGGCGACCCTGAGCCTGCTAACCCTTTGTTATGTGACATCAGATCTTTGCTCCATCAGGCTACTACTGTCCAGGTGAGACATATCTACCGGGAAGCTAACTCAGCAGCTGATTGGGTAGCTGCCCGGGTTGCCCATCATTCCGGTTTCTGGTCCTGGAGATTGGGTGATGCTTGTCCTTTGGTTTTATCTCATATTTTGTACTCTGATATGTCAGGCTTGACTCACGCTAGACTGGTGTGATCGCCCATTTGTAACAAAAAAAAGGTCCATTGTAAAAGTCTCAAAAACTAAAATTAGGACAAAGCCTCCAGAATATTCTAGAGATGATGCCTAGTGATGTGGCTGATGTAGCCACGAAGGCAATCATGGCAAAATCAAGAGCTTAAGGTGGCCCCGGCAGCTCCAAGTCAGCCGAGTCAGTCCCGACCTTCCCAAGTTGGCCCCGTTCGGCCCAGGCATCTCCAAGTCGGCCGAGTCGGCCCCTATCTTCTCGACCGGCCCCGCTCGGCCCCGGCATCTCCAAATCGGCCGAGTCGGCCCCGACCTTCTCCGGCCGGCCCCGCTCGGCCCCGACCTTCCCAAGTCGGCCGAGTTGGCCCCGACCTTCCCAAGTCGGCCCCGTTTGGCCCAGGCATCTCCAAGTCGGCCGAGTCGGCCCTGACCTTCTCCGGCCGGCTTCGCTCGGCTCCGGCAGCTCCAAGTCGGCCGAGTCGGCCCCGACCTTCCCAAGTTGGCCCCGGCATCTCCAAGTTGGTCGAGTCGGCCCTGACCTTCCCAAGTCGGCCCCGCTCGGCCCCGGCATCTCCAAGTCGGCCGAGTTGGCCCCGACCTTCCCAAGTCGGCCCCGTTCAGCCTAGGCATCTTCAAATCGGCCGAGTCAGTCCCGACCTTCTTCGGCCGGCCCCGCTCGGCCCCGGCAGCTTCAAGTCGGCCGAGTTGGCCCCGACCTTCCCAAGTCAGCTCCGCTCGGCCCCGGCATCTCCAAGTCAACCGAGTCGGCCCCAACATCTTCAAGTCAGCCGAGTCGGCCCCGACCTTCCTAAGTCGGCCCCGTTCGGCCCAAGAATCTTCAAGTCGGCCGAGTCGGCCCCGACCTTCTCCGGTCGGCCCCGCTCAGCACCGGCAGCTCCAAGTCGGCCGAGTCAGCCCCGACCTTCTCCGATCGGCCCCGCTCGGGCCCCGGCGTCCCCCAAAAGAGCCAAGGCAGTCCTGAGTTTTCCAAGTCGGCCCCAGGACGGTCCCGGCCGTTCAGGCCGCCATCCTTCTGACCCGCACCGTTGACATCATCAGGCCCAATTACCCACTAGCCACGCCTCTGATGGGACCAGACCTAACCACCTGTTAGCTCCACTGACTGATGGGACTTAGCCCACCAACCACCATTTTCTTCTCTCTGATGGGACAGGACCCACCAACTGACCCAGATTCACGCAACTCCCATAAACCCCACGGACATTCCTTTCTCACAGAACCCCATGTAGTCATGCAAGTGTCAACCATCTATAAAAGGGTAAGTCCACTCAAGAATCAGGTACGCAAACTCATACTCTTGCTACCTTATCACCCAGAGAGGGATTCCCCCTTTTGTGGATTCCTCTTATCTCCAGAAGAGCCTTTTTGAGCTCTCCCTCGGCTGTGACCTCGATCGCTGACTTGAGCATCGAAGGGTCCCCAGCGGAGCACTCCTCCGGTCTTGGAACTTTTTGCAGGCCAACCGATTGGGCGAGGATTCGTTGATTAAGCATCTCTCTTCTTCCGACATTCAAGATCGGCGATTGGGCGTCATCACCTAGAAAAAAGGTAACTTCCAAGATGGTCATTTGATTTGCCATTGTCACCACTATGACAGATTCAAGTACATGGATCTGTTTGCATGGAATGCAAGTATAGACATTTCTCTGCACGCACTACGTAACACCCCGCCTTCATCTCACCGTCGCCCCCTTCTCCTCCTCTTGCCCATCCACTATCACGACCACTGCATCCATTGATAGTGGTGGGGGGTACCTAAGTGGCTAGGAGGTAGTAGCATGCGTTGTGTATTTGTTATTGTGCAAGAAGAAGGATGCTGACTGGAAGGCTAAGAGATAAGCTCTATATTTTGCTTCCTTTCTCTTTGTCCCTCTTTAAAAAAAAGCTGCAAATGATGCCCTAGTTGCTGCATAATTACTCTTTCTTTATTAATTTTAAATTTTATATTAGTTTAACATATAATTTGTTAAAATATTTACTAAAATTTCTAAAATATATTACTAAAAAATATGTTATTTTTCTTGTGATAATAATGTCATTTAGATGGATTGGTTGCCAAAAGAGTTGCTTCCAAAATTAACATCTATGATTGCAATGTACATCAACCTTCATAGGGCCATTATTGCACTAACTGGTATACTGCATACATATTGTGTCACTTTATTGATTAGGAGAAGTAACAAGAGAAAAATGATTGATCTTGGTGAGTATGATAGATACAAGATTAGAAATATTAGTTTACATAAGATTGTATTTGATTCGGAGCTGACATATATAGAAAATGCGCACATGGATAAAAGAAGTTTTCATGTATTATGTGATATGTTACAAATTACTAAAAGATTGTTGAGTACCAAAAATATGTTTGTTGAGAAGATGGTTGCTATATTTTTACATATATGTGCTCACTCTGCTAAGAATAAAGTCATTAAAATACAGTTTGTAAGGAGTGGTGAGACAATTAGTAGGCAGTTTACAACTATGTTGAAGTCCATTCTTCTTTGTCATAAAATATTGCTCAAGAAACCAGAGCATGTTCCTTATAACTCAACTGACTATAGATGAAAATGGTTGAAAGTAAGTTTTCTAATTAGGTGGATAAATGTTATGTTAATTTTAAATTATTTAAGAAGGACTTTATATTAACATAATAATAATAATAATTTTTTATTATAGAATTGTCTAGGTGCCTTTGATGGAACATACATTAGATGCACATTCATTGATATTGACAAGCCTAGGTACATAATAAGGAAAGATGAAATAGCTATGAATGTTCTAGAAGTTTGTAGTCAAGATATGCAATTTATTTATATTTTACCTAGATGAAAAAGATCAACTACAGGTGGTAAAATATTAAGAGATGCGTTATCAAGACCAAAAGGTTTAAAAGTAACCCAAGGTAATAGTTCTACTTATTTAAAACTTATTTTTATTTATATATTGAACTTATTTTCCAAAACCATTTTCTTCTTGATCCACCTGAAATCAATGTTTTTGGATCATCTTTTCGCAATGAAAACCCTGGTGCTGCTCCTTTTCCAACTGTCAGATTATGTGATGATCAACTCCATCATATTATCAATGAATTGACCCTTGCCACTTCTAGCCGAAGCTCTAGTGACAGTGCTTCTTCCGTCAATGATCAGACTCTTGTACCACATATTTTTTTTGTTTTTGAGAACATGTCTAATTTTAAACTCATTCTTGAAAGGCTTGTTCATGATGTGAACATTCTTAATGGGAGAGTTTTTTACCACAACGAATCTATCACGGAACGGATCCTGAAGGAGATAAATTTACTTAAAAGTAAGCTTGAAAACTTCGAGACTAAGGCTGAGTGGGTAGAATATCAAATGAGATTGAGCCAGACCCAGACCCGGGATGCAGCAAATGCTGTTGATCATTGGACTACAACCCTCTCTAGGCTGAGTCAACTCATGGAGACTCTCATCACTTGTTCTACCACCTCTGCGCCTGATGCTTCGTTTTCTCATCCGCACCTTTTCTCTCCACCGTCACGGCCGTCCTCCGTCAAGCCTCAATCTTCACGCAAGACAAAAGTTTCCTCCGTGCATATTTCTTCATCTGATGACGACAAATGATTGTACTTAACTTATAGTTTTGTAGTATTTGAACAAACTTGTTATGCTTATTTATGTTTATGCTCTATGACTTGAAACAATGACATGTAATATCTACTATCTTGTGCTAACCTGCATGACTACTTTAATTATGTAATGAATGTTAACATCTCCTTGATCTATTATGCTTAAAGTTATTGCAAGACTCTTCAAACTTCTTTTTGATTAATGACAAAAGGGGGAGAAGAATGTTGCTTGCATACATTAAGAAATGGAGTAAAATAGTAACTCCATATATTCAGGGGGAGAAAAGAAAAAGATTTCACTTATTTATTTTGACAGGGGGAGAAATTAATGTTTTCTGATTACTCCTGTTTACTTGTTAAACTTTCATATATAAACTTGCTCTTTATTTGCTTAAAGGTTTTGTCATCATCAAAAAGGGGAAGATTGTTGACCCCAGATTGATTTTGATGATTACAAAACAAATTAAGCAATTCTAAGATTGATACAGGGAAGTTCGGTCGCCTTGCAAGTAAGTATCTTCATGCAAAATCGACTGGTAAGAAAGTACTTCATTTAATTTGCTTTGAATATGATTATTAGCCTTGGAGTTAACTGGTTAGCTAGCTTGTTAGTCTATTTAGCTAACTGGCATGACTTTCAGCTAGCTGGGAAATTTTCACAGGGTTTGGACCGAACGATTTTGCATTTTAGCTAGCTGCTGAGCTAGCTTGTTAGCTAGCTGCAGTTTCTTCAGCTAACTAAAATGCTCGTCTCAGGTGCCTGGCCAAACATCCTTCTTTTTTAGCTAGCTGGTGAGTTAGTTTGTTAGCTAGCTGGAGCTCTTTCAGCTAACTAAGAAACTTGTCTCAGGTGCCTGGCTGAACGTCCTCCTTTTTTAGCTAGCTGGTGAGTTAGTTTGTTAGCTAGCTGGAGCTCTTTCAGCTAACTAAGAAATTTGTCTCAGGTGCTTTGGTCGAACGTCATTTTCTTCTAGTTAACTGGTGAGCTAGCTTGTTAGCTATCTAGAATTCCTTCAGTTAACTAATTCGCTCGTCACAGTGCTTTGGCCGTACTCCCTCAAATTTTAGCTAGCTGGCTGGATGTCTTGTTAGCTAACTGCAACTCCTTTTAGCTAGCTGGCGTTTGCTTAGTTAACTGTTTAGCTATCTATGGAGCTAGCTGAGAAACCTTTTAGCTAGCTGACGTTTCATTCAGTTAACTATTTAGCTAACTAACTGTTTCACTTTTCTCCTGCAGCCGAGAGGAATTCAAATTTAGTTAACTGGAGAGCTAACTATGGATGCATGATACTTTTCCTCTGTCGTTGCTTTTTCCCTGATAGTTAACTAAAGAGCTAACTGATCGTTGCTTAATTAGCTGCCTAGTTAACTAAGTATTCAGCTTTTTACCCTACTGGCCGTTGCTTTTTGTTGTGAGTTAGCTGGAGAGCTAACTAGCAACCCTCTAGCTGACTGAAGAGATATCTGTGGACGTCTTATTTATCTTTGGTCTCTCTGGTTAGCTAACTGATTAGCTAGCTGAGTCCCTTGCTTCACTCTTGGACGATGGCATTCATATTCTCAGCTACCTGGAGCTCCTTTTTTAATCCACCGCCGCCTAATCTTTTATGAGAGCTCTTCCTTGTCTCTCTCTTTCTCTATTGCTATTTCAAGCTATATTTAACTTTTGATTTTTGAATTTTACAGTGCTCATCCTTCCTCAAATGGAGATCTGCATTCAATGCTTAAGGGAAACATGTTTAACGGTTATATTTTCTTCCCGTTATTATTTCCATTTATTTCTTATGTATCTAACGAAAATTTTCTTGTTAGATGGTTATAAATAGCTGGGATTAGAAGCACACCTTGACGATTTTTGAAAAAGAAATTTTAAAGAGAGAAAAATCCAAGAAAAGAGCCTTCATTGAATATTTGTTGAGTGATTGCTGTGCATTCAAGTCCATTCCTTGCTCTGAAAGGTCATCCGAATCATTGAAGCTTTTCAAGCATTCAAGACTTCAGTTGCTTCAACCTAGTTCATTTATTGCTGAGTTTATTGCTTCAAAAGTTGTAAAGTATATTCTGATTATTTGCTCTTTGTAGGAGCTTCTCCTTTACATACTCTGATTATCTTGTAAAAGGGTTAGTGAACCCTGGTTTGTTGTTGGCTTCCTTGTGCCATTTAAACAAGAGGACTAGCCTAGGTTTGGCTAGGGGTTTTTGGCTTCCTTGTGCCGTGAAACAAGAGGACTAGCCAGGTTTGGCTAGGGATTTTTGGCTTTCTTGTGCCGTATAAACAAGAGGGCTAGCCTGGTTCGGCTAGAGGTTGTAATCATTGTGATACGATTAGTGGAATTCCCAAAGATTTTGGGGAGTTGTTGTAGGTGCTGAGTTTGGCACCGAACCACTATAAACTTCGGTGTGTTTGTGATTGCTTATTTTTTTATTGATATTATTCTGTGCACCCCACTTCACCGCTGCAAATCAAAATTAAGGTTGAAAGCACATATATCTGCTTAGCTAAATTTTTTAAATAACCCAATTCACCTCCCTCTTGGGTTACTACATCTGGGCAACACTCTGCATGCACTACGTAACACCCCGCCTTCATCTCACCGTCGCCCCCTTCTCCTCCTCTTGCCCATCCACTATCACGACCACTGCATCCATTGATAGTGGTGGGGGGTACCTAAGTGGCTAGGAGGTAGTAGCATGCGTTGTGTATTTGTTATTGTGCAAGGAGAAGGATGCTGACCGGAAGGCTAAGAGATAAGCTCTATATTTTGCTTCCTTTCTCTTTGTCCCTCTTAAAAAAAAGCTGCAAATGATGCCCTAGTTGCTGCATAATTACTCTTTCTTTATTAATTTTAAATTTTATATTAGTTTAACATGTAATTTGTTAAAATATTTACTAAAATTTGCTAAAATATATTACTAAAAAATATGTTATTTTTCTTGTGATAATAATGTCATTAGATGGATTGGCTGCCAAAAGAGTTGCTTCCAAAATTAACATCTATGATTGCAATGTACATCAACCTTCATAGGGCCATTATTGCACTAACTAGTATACTGCATACATATTGTGTCACTTTATTGATTAAGAGAAGTAACAAGAGAAAAATGATTGATCTTGGTGAGTATGATAGATACAAGATTAGAAATATTAGTTTACATAAGATTGTATTTGATTCAGAGCTGACATATATAGAAAATACGCACATGGATAAAAGAAGTTTTCATGTATTATGTGATATGTTACAAATTACTAAAAGATTGTCGAGTACCAAAATATGTTTGTTGAGAAGATGGTTTCTATATTTTTACATATGTGCTCACTTTGCTAAGAATAAAGTCATTAAAATACAGTTTGTAAGGAGTGGTGAGACAATTAGTAGGCAGTTTACAACTATGTTGAAGTCCATTCTTCTTTGTCATAAAATATTGCTCAAGAAACCAGAGCATGTTCCTTATAACTCAACTGACTATAGATGAAAATGGTTGAAAGTAAGTTTTCTAATTAGGTGGATAAATGTTATGTTAATTTTAAATTATTTAAGAAGGACTTTATATTATAATAATAATAATAATAATAATAATAATAATAATAATAATAATTTTTTTATAGAATTGTCTAGGTGCCTTTGATGGAACATACATTAGATGCACATTCATTGATATTGACAAGCCTAGGTACAGAATAAGGAAAGATGAAATAGCTATGAATGTTCTAGAAGTTTGTAGTCAAGATATGCAATTTATTTATATTTTACCTAGATGAAAAAGATCAACTGCAGGTGGTAAAATATTAAGAGATGCGTTATCAAGACCAAAGGTTTAAAAGTAACCCAAGGTAATAGTTCTACTTATTTAAAACTTATTTTTATTTATATATTGAACTTATTTTCTAACAAGATTTTTACTTATGGTTAGGTTTTTATTACTTATGTGATGTTGGGTATACAAATGAAGAAAGGTTTTAACTCCATATAGGGGTCAACGATATCATTTGAATGATTGAAGACAAAATCTTCAACCGACAATACCACAAGAATACTTTAACTATAGGCACTCATCTGCTAAAAATGTCATCGAGAGATGCTTCGGTTTTCTTAAGATGAGATGGGCGATTCTTAGAGAGGTCATTTTATCTAGTAAAACCATAAGCAAGAATTATTAATGCATGTACTCTTCTTCATAATCATATTAGAAGAGAGATGTCAATTGACCCCATTGAAGATGAGATACCTATTGTCCTCATGATAGAAGAAAATAGCAATGAAGGAGAAATGATTGATCACGTTATGAGTACAAATGATTGGACTCAATTTAGGAATGATTTGGCACAAGAAATGTGGGATCAATCTAGAGCTTGAAGAAATTTTTAATACTATTGCAAATTTTGTTATGTATTATTATTTTATGTATTCGAGTCTTTCTTTATTATGAACCTTGTTGCAAATTTAATATGAACCTTGTTACTATCATTTGAAATATGGATGCTTGTTGCTATTATTTCAAATTATTTGTCTTTATTCAACTTATTATTGTTGTTATTTAAATTTGTAATAAACATCTATCTTTTGTATTAAATAATTATCTTTTAGATATGGATGCTTCTTTAAGTCAAAGGAGGAACTAGGGAAAGAAGCATCAATGGAATGTAGAGAAAGAAGCTATATTAATTGGATGTCTGCTCGATTTGAAGAATGATCCTATGTGGAGGAAAAAAGGTAGCAATTTTAAGGTCGGCTTCTTAGCTCAATTGAAGAAGATGAGGCAAATAAGATACCTAATTGTAGCATCAAGGCTCATCCACACATCCAATTAATGTTCAAGTTGTTGAAACAACAATATGGTGCTATTTATGATATGTTGAATACATCATGATTTGGTTGGGATGATACAAGAAAATGTATTCTTGTAATTAAGATGTATGAGAAACTTGGTCAAGGTAAATGCATAACATATTAATTAATTCTTCATTCTTATTTAATTTTTGATGCTTTAGGTATATTTTGCTTAATTTTATTGGTTCATTATGATAGAGTCATCCTCAAGCATCTGGTCTTCAAAATAAGCCATTCTTATATTTAGAGAAACTCTTGATCATATTTGGAAAAGATCGTGCAACAAGTTAGAGGGCTAAGGATCCTACAGATGCAGCCAATGAAATCCTTACAGAGCAACAAATAGTGAAGAGGAGGTCCAGTTTGTAGATTCTACCAAATTTGAAAGTAACAACTCCATTACCCAAACTTCTACCGGTCATACTCAACAAAGTACTTCATCAAGATCAAGAAAAAGAAAGGCTTCTAACAAGAAAGAAGTTGCTTTTATAGGAACTTTGGTTAAAACTATAAACAATCTTAAAGCAATGTGTCAAAGTTTAAGTAAAGATATTGATAAGTTGGCAGATTGTTTTCAGTTTCTTACAAATGATCAAGAGATGAAGAAGAAGGTTTATAAGGCAATAGTGGAGATTGAAGATTTGGGGTTGCATGAGTCATTGATGGTTAAAGCTAGATTGATAATTGCTCGTGATAGTGCAAGTCTGACTTATTTCTTTTCACTACCTCAAAGGTTGAGAAAATATCATGTATTGGATGTCCTTAGTTTGAGTCCTAGTTAGGCCATCTATGTTGCCAGTTGTGGTTATTTTGGATGTTGTATTTGTTTAGTTATTTATCTTTGATAGTTTGATATAAACATTTGGTTAGATAGTGGATAGTTTTATTAGTAGTTTTGAATTTGAACATACAACTTTTGGGTTATGTTGCTATTTTAACAAACTATAATGCTTTTTGCTAAGATAGTTGAAAGTATTTTAAATTTTGAAAGAAGATATTTATATTACTATTCAGATTGTTATTGAATTGTTTATATTGCTTATTACTGTTCAATTTATTATTAGATTATATGTTAGTAATTTTTATTATGTATGCTGCATATTTAAATCCTATTTGTTCCATTTTGTTTTATTTAGAGTGTCATTTTCTTAATTTGAGGATTATCAAATTTAGGCATTGTCATTTATAAATGCAAGTTTTTTTCAAACCAAATATATAATAGTATATGAATTTTTAATAGATTTGATTTAGGAGTATTTTAAAATTTTGATGTTTTATGACCGATAATCTGTTTGTCATACCAAACACTGTAATATTATAGTAACATTATTTGTATATATCAAACACAGTAATCAATATTACTGGCAATCTATCTAGTAGTAATCTATCTTGTAGGCAATCCATATTACCATTCAGGATTGCCTGACGATACACCAAATGTAACCAAAACCTAATGCGTGAGATAAGTAGAGCCATTTTTGATACATTTTTTTTAAGGAAAAAACTATACTATATAGTTTGCGCTAAACATATGAATATTTGTAGGACCCTACTTATCTACCAAACATGCTTAGATCAATGTCCCTACACTTTAATAACAACTTAAGAAAGTTTTTGCTGTGAAACTTTTTTAAACTATGTATTTCGATTGCAATCTAATTGTAGAATATTGCCTAAACGATTCTTTCTTCCTCTCTCTCTCTCTCTCTCTCTCTCTCTCTCTATATATATATATATATATATATATATATATATGGGTGATCAATCTGTTGGAGTCTATCAACATGTGACTTGTTTGATTTTTGACGTTCCATGATTTGAATCCTTTTAGCAATTCCTCACCTTTTTCAATCAGCAGCATTTCAGCATACACAGATAAGCATTTTCTAAGCATCAGCTGCTTTTGAGAAATTTTGCTAGGTGGAGTTTGTGGCGTACAAGTAGTAGACACATCCTCATGAATGATAGAGAAAGAAAACTTAAATCATAAAATTTCCTAATTACCGATGTTTATTTCTTTATTGAAGCTGCAACATGAGAGCATCTTTGTTTTTTTTTTTCCCCCTTGAAGGAATGCAGCATGAGAGCATCAAAGAGTTAAAAGTGACACCCTAATAGCTACAGGTGGTTTTTGAACTAGAAATCATACCTATGTAATGCAAGCGTTATTGGCATAGCTTCCACAATAGTGATCCTACCACTAATTCCTTGAGTATGGTGTATCAATTTCCTTCTATTACTTTCTCCAAAACACTTAACAGGATTTGAAATGCAAAAAAAAAAAAACAAATCAGATACAAGGCACAAGCAGGGAAAAAAACCTCCATAACTTCTACAAATGCACATGTAGCCAATTCTTGCAATAATCATCATCAAATTAGTTAAATGCATATATATATATATATATATATATATATATATATATATAGAATTCCTTGGCACATGTTTGGAGATCCTTTTGATTGTTACTGACATATTTTATCACAATATTGAGGAGTATTCCATTGATTTGGCATATCACAGAGTTGGAAACTGTAATGAACAAGCTATAACTTGCGTCTCACTTAAATATTTCCACATATTTTAAAATATGCATACTAAATCCTGTTTCCACAAAGATAAATTGTACATCCTTTTGATCACCTGATGTTTCAAGGAATTCAAAGTGCATATGGAGAACTAAGCATTTGAAAAGAGGATTTGGAGATTCAAAAGAAGACAATGATTGAACTTGGGCTTCATGAACAGTGAGCACAATTCCATATATATGCTTCTCATCCCTTGACTCCCTAACATATCTCCATTTGCGTTATAAAAGAATGACACTAGATGCCATCTACTCCCTGTGACTCTCGTAGAATCCAGCAAATACAGCAGTTCTCATTCTGAATGATGTCACCAAATTGCTAGCATATGAGGATCCATAAGAAGGTGGATCAATATGAAGGTAGACTATTTCTATGATGCAATCCTCGACAACATTGTGGAAGGCAACCCCTAAACCATAAATTTTGGTTACTCTGGATTTTAGCAAGCAATCCGCAATTATTTGTGCTGAAGATGTATTGATGCAGATGGTTTCAAAGTTCAATTTGCCTATTCACTCTGTTTGGAACATATGATTTACAAAAGGAATAGCTTTGAAGATCCCTGCCAGTATTTTCATATGTACTAAGTCAGTTGGGCTCTCATATTTTTCTTAATGTTTATCTATTATATCATCCTTTCCAGCAACTTTTGGAATCCTACTGCTAGGGATATATATAATTCAATTCGAGAGATCTAGTCAGATTGGATAAAATGAATGACATTGGACAAACGATTGATAAGATGCTTCACTTAACATTTCTCTCCAGAGACCAAGAGGGCAATAGAATGCATGACTATGGTGTTTCACATGACCAAGTAATCCATGTTGTGCCACTTGGGAACATTGATCATATTAGATTGATGGACATTTGTCCACTAAATCTCGAAGGTCAGTCTTACCATGGTATGCCATATTGATACATATTATCTCCTATATCCGATGTACAAATCAAGAGTATCGGTGCATACCAAGTCTTGATACGCTGAAGCAATCTGTATTCTGACCGTATCGACACCATATCAATACTAATCAATGAACCCATGAAAAATATTATCAGGAGTATACTGATCCTAGCCATTTGTTGAGCATTTGCACAGAATGTTCCAATATAATCTTCATGAAACAAGTTCAAAATCATCTAACCTCCTACAACTTATCTCTTATGCATTCCCTTTCTCTTGGCTCTTGATATCTTCTGTTTTTTTTTTTTTTTTTCTAACTTTTTTCGTAAAATAAGTCCTTCTTATCCCTCTATAGCCAACTTGAGTAGTATAGAGTTTTTTTTTTTCTCTCTCTTTTGAATGCAAGAAAGTAAGTAAAGAAGATGAATGGACGATTGAGAAGGTGTTCTATGATGCAAAAGAAGGAAGAAAACTTAAATCGGTAGAGAGCGTCAACAATTACGTATGCCATGACTAATGATGGTAGAGGATCGAAGCTTAGATTGTGGATACCGTAGGCCTACTTTCCGTGGGATATCACGCCAGCAGTTTAACTAGGCTATCTTATTCCCACCAAGTAAAAGTTAAACCACACCAAATATGAAACCGGTGACAGAACGGTGCAAGCAAACCCAATTCTTGTCGTCAATCGGTCTCCTATTCCCACTTTAACCGAAAGAAGAATCCATTTCATCACCCACCAAGCCTTCATTATTTGCCACATTCCCGCATCTAGAACGCATTAGAGCCTAAAATTCCAAAAAGAGGAGATTCCCAAGCCAGTGGCCAAAATAGTGGCTTTTCAAGCGCTGGCTGTCAACATTGCCAAGGAAATGCAGTGACTCCCCATATTTCTATATTTCTTATCAGCCACGCCAGCACTTGGGCCATGGTAGAGAGTGACACCAAAGGCACGAATTGAAAAAGGAGAAGCTTTAGCCTTTATGTAATCCAGCATGCTAAAAGATGTGGTTTCCTCACATCCCCACTTGGAGCACTGAGTTGTCATCCATCATCAGGCAAACTTTGGTTTCCTTGAATGTGTATAAATAGGGGCACCTGAGAAACCGATTGGAGCCAACCAGAGCTAGAGTTTTAGGAGGTTTTTTTTGGCCATTTGGGAGCTATTTGTCTGCACTTAGTCCATATTTTCATTTGATTCTGGCTGTCTGATAATTGCATGATGCCTCGCAGTTTTTAAACTGTTTCCTTCGTGTCTTCTCTTGCTTTTTGATGAATTCTTTGAGCCTTTACATGGTTTTCTTTGCGTAGATAAATTCAAAGGAATTGTTGGTGCCTTTGATTCTTGACTCTTATTTGCTCTCTCGATGGTTTCTGTTAAAAGTACTTAAATGAACTTATAGTCTATTATATACTTTAAGCAGAATACTAATCATTTTATTTAATAACTTAACTATGTTTGCTAGAGATTACTTAGTTGAAAATATGTCCGTTCCCCTTTCCATTATATCAAAAAAAAAAAAAAATCAGTCTAAATTCAAAATTCTAATAATTACCCATTTTCTTCTCCTTTTTTCTTTTCTTTCATTTCATTCTCAAAATTTTCCTGTTATTCTGTGACCTTCACTCAGTAGATTTCCAGCACAAGTCACACACTGAAACTGAGTACTCTTTTAGCTATTATTTTTGAATTTAATGTTTTCAGCTATTGTTACAGTCAATTTCCCTGAGAATCAACTTATATGACCCAAAATTTCCCCCCTAAAGTTTTTTCATTGCACAACTTAGTTCCATGTCTTGAACAAGGTTTTGAATCTTTGCAAGTTGGGAGCATCTTAGTTGTCTTATTTTTTAGAAAAACTAGATTATCTCTATACCATAAGATTTAAAATCTATTTTTGAGTCGGTTTCCTTGTTCGCAAATTTTATTATTTTCATTATAATTCTTACAGGTCTATAATCTCACAATGGGTTCTACTGATACTGGAGCCAAGTATGAGTGCTTGCTCTTTGGTAAGCTTAAAGTGTGCATATCTAGGACTAATACTTCAAAATTTCAACAAAGTTCAAAGAGAAGAAAAAAGATATCTACGCCAATTTCCCTTCTTTACATAACAGTTAGTTGGAATAAGTTTTGCAGAAGTTATTTAATGATGTTTTTTAAAATCCTTTTTTCTTCTTTTTGGGGGGAACAACTGATTGATTGTTTCATATCCCTAGATATGGATGATACCTTGTATCCCTTAAGTTTGGGCCTCAACTTAGCCTGTCGCAAGAACATACAAGGTGAGCTCAAGGATACCATGCGATTCTATTTTCTTAATTATTTTTCGAGAGGATCCAAGGAAGTGTTGTTGTAAGCAAATAATTCATTTCATATACAATTTATTTATTGCTACTTTTGTAAGAAAATAAATAATCAATCTATGGCTAACAAGATATCATATCAATGTGAAAGCTACTGAACTATGTTAAACCACAGATTACATGCTACACCGTCTCCAAATTGAAGAAGCCAAGTCCCAGAAATGTGCATAGATTTGTACAAGGAATATGGAACAACAATGGCTGGTCTTAAGGTGCAATTTCTTAGAGATCAATAAATCCTTGTTTAAGTTAGTTTACAATGCTTCAATTTTCTATCCATAGTTCTTGTTGATATTAAATATCTTTTTTTTTTTTTTTGGTTCTGCTCTTCCTTACAGGCACTGGGTTTCAAATTTGACAATGATGAATTCCATGCATATGTTCATGGGAAATTGCCGTACGAAATACTGAGACCTGATCCCATGTTGAGGAATCAGCTTCTTTCGATGCCTCAACGAAAAATAGTATGCAAATCTGCAAATGAATTCTTTATTTTTTCAGTTACTCCATTCTTATGGATGCAATTGTTCAAAAGAACCTTCTTTTAAAAAACACAAAAGAACCACAGTTATAATCTTATAAATTATTGATTAGAATATGGTAATCTGATCCCCACTAATGAATAGTTAATATGCCCAATAAGCAGAACACACTGATTTGAGTTTTGATTCACAAATTTCATTAACATGTACAAAAGGAGTATTCATTCCTTGACTACTTGTGCTACAATATTAATCAAGTGTTTGATGCCTTGATGCAGATCTTTACAAATTCTGATAGAGCTCATGTTGAAAAAGTTCTCAGTAAGCTAGGCTAGAAGACTGCTTTGAAGGTGCTATATGCTTCGAAACTCTTAATCCTACTCTTAGACCCACTGACCATCATGATAAAAAGGATATTACTTCGCCTTCAACTGTTATCCAATCTATCAGTCAAAATGGTGATGAATCTCTCAGTGAACCCAATTCAGAGACTGATGCAATCTGTTGTGCTGATCAAAGTAATGCGAGTCCCAATAGACCGATTCTATGCAAACCCTCTTTGGAAGCCATCAAAGCTGCAATCCAGATTGCAAATATAAATCCTAGGGAAACTGTCAGTCAACTTGAGTTCCAGATCTTATGTTTGATTCTTGTGATATATCTGAACATATTGAGACTAAAAGTTTTCTACTCTCAGGTCTTTTTTGATGACAGCGCCAGAAACATAGCAGCAGGAAAGGCAGCAGGACTTCACACTGTCATTGTAAGTGGATGCTTTCTTTAATAAACTTCAAGGAGGCTGCTACTCCTATTGGTGAAACTCATTATAAAAATATTTGTAAAAAGTACTAAAAGATGATCCATTCTGTTTCTTTTCCTTAGATAAACAATGGTGGAATTATTGTCATATAAGTAACTTGGTTAAATTCTATTTAATATTTGAAAAATTTTGCAATTTATTTGCAACTTATTCAATAGGTAGTACAAATTACAAATTAATGATTGGACCAGAATTGTTGGAATTGGTCTTTGTTCGTTTTATTTCCTGCTTCTGCCTTCCATGTTTTTTGTTACATGAATAAATATATCAATCTATCAATAGCTTTTTATTCTTTTATAATTTTTAACTATATAATTCTTTCTGAAGTTTTGTTGACTTCTCATCATTTTCCAAATTTCTATTCCCTGACTCTAGTAGCATTGTTCTGGAATGCCAAACTTTAGGCTATATGGAAATTATATTTTTCCCTGAAAAATAAATTGTCATCCTGTTAAATCTAGAAGTGATAAAATTTCTTTCTTTCTTTTTTTTTTTTTTGGGAGCAATTCCCAGTATTTGAATCATGGAACTCCGATATAGGTTGCCAAGTTTGCACCATACTCATCACCCAATAAACACTGCATGATAGTAGATCCCTTAACTCTAAGGCTGCTACTGTATTTTGAAATATGATTGTAATAATTGCAAGTTATTTTGGAGTGCAGGTTGGGAGCTCAGTGCTAGTTCCAGGAGCTGATCATGCACTCAGGAGCATCCACAACATCAGAGAAGCATTGCCTGAGCTATGGGAGGGCGGAGATCATTCCAAATCTCTTATTCCTTCCACAACAGTGGAAACTATAGTTCTGTCTTAAACCTTACTGCATATGGCCTCTTTGTTGCTATTTCCCCAACACTGAATAAATGTTGCTTTGGAGATTTGTAATTTAAATTCATTAAGGAAAATTTAAGTGAACAACTAATGAGGATGCTTCCTATCTATCAGTCTCCTTTTCTTATCTCTTTAATTTTTTTAAAAAAATTCCTTATTTCCTGAAGCATGCACTTTGTTGAGATTAAACTTTTGTAATGGAAAACTTGAGTAGGCCAAGGGGAGGCTATAGAGATTATTGGACATAAGGAGTCCCTAGGAAGTCTCTTTAGGATTCATTTGGTATTTGCTTTTGTTTCCTGTTTTTATTTTCAAAAACCAAAGAAAAACAATTGACTATAGCGGACACCGGACAGCATGTATGATGAAATTCTTTTAAACTTTGGCATTGTTTGTAAAAAGAGTGAAAATAAAAGTAAGGAAGTTTTATGCTAACCCTATCTTCATCATCATTCTCCACATGGTATTTAGCCTATTTGTAAAGCAACAAAAAGACTGAAACAACAAAGATGCCAAACATGTCCTTGCTTTTTAATATTACAGCTAGAATTAATTAAAATTGTTGGTTGGGGGTGGCCCGGGGAGCTTTACGATCTGAACCTTCAAGTCTAGATTCAATTTATTAAAATATCACGTACCAATTAAACATCCAATTAAAATTTAAAAATGCCAAAAAAAAATCTTTAAAAAAAGGCAAATTTGAAAAATGTCTAACAGTCCCAGCAATCAAGCATTATAGCTAATAAAATAAATAAAGCCATCTCAATTCTTTGAATGTAAATAAAGCCATTTCTTTTGTTAAATTCAAGGAGCCTACACCATGAAATGGATGATGCATCAGCTGAATCATGATTTTTCTTACTTTTATTTGAAGAAATGATAACACATTAAGTCTTGTACAAGATCCTTGAATCAAGACCACAAGCCCAAGACCTAATAAATCAACTATCTCGCTAAGCTGGTGGAAAATTTATGACAATATCTTCGTACTTTTACAAGATCTGAGGAGCAAAATGCTGTCACAATTCATTGCTTTTATGTAACAATAGTTGTACAAGTTCATAACAGAGAAACTTTTAATCAAGTTTGGGAAAGTGAAACATTTTTTTAAAAAAAATAGTGTTCAGGCATTTTAATAATTGGGCAGATGATATTTAGAAAAAAGACCAGGGATAAATTATGCAATTTATTATTGAACCATAATAAGAAACTTCTAGGTTGGATGGGGAGCTATTTAGCCAGGCTAAGCTGCATTACTAAATAAAAGTAATACACGTAGATTATATAGGATAACAAGTCTTCTTCATCTACTGGCATTAGTTAAGCAAACAACTTTTTTTCCTCTGGATTTCATTGATGCCAAGTTACTGGGAAAAAAATGAGATCATGCCACTAGTCTGACAAGAATGCCTTACAAAATGGTTTATCCTGGGAAGCCTCCCCAAGACAATTCATTTTGAGCCACTTGTCCCCGGACACGCTTCTTGAGTTCCAGAATGGTCATGAAAGGCTAAAAAATACTTTTGGTCCTCAAACTTTTAATTATTACTGTCTAACCTTAAATTTTAAAAATAATATTTTTAACATTTCATTACAATATTAGATAAGTTAAAATTAATAAAATAGCAGATATATCGATGTAAATAATAACTGTAAGTTTGAAGACAAACAATTTTGAGTAAAAGTTTGAGAATTAAAAGTATATTTTCACCTTTATGGCATTGAAATATTGAAATAAAAAACTTTTCCTTTTTTGATTTTAATTTTTAATTTTATTTTTATTTTTTGGTTGTTGTGTGGGATGGGGAAAAGAGATACAGAATGACATGAATCTACATTAAAAAAAAAAATTACAAGAAAATAAAATTATTTAAAGAGAAAAATTTTCAAGAGAATAATAATGTTCCTAATAAAATAAAAATAAACAAATAAACTTATTACCATGCTTGGATCTTTGTAATACTTTCCAACACAAAATCAGAATAAAAATCAAGGGCCTCGCTATAAAGTTTATTTTACAAGAAACAGAACAGACATTTACAAGGAACAAACAAAAACACAAGCACAAACGTTTCAGAATTACAATTGTTCTATTTTATTTTACAAAGACTTACTTACGTGCTAAAATTTGTCACCAATAGAAGCATCCTAAAATCATCTAAAATTTGAAAGAGAGAGAAAGAAAGAGCGAGTATCTTCCCAAAAAAAAAAAAGTGGATAACAGGTACAGTAATTTAAGCTTAAAATATAATGAAGAGCCCTGTGCGTAGCTAAAATCAAGAAACAAAATAACAAGTATAAACATTCATTTTTCATAACAGCATAACAATTCTATTTTATTATAAAAAGATTTATTTACATGTTAAAATGTTTTTCACCAAAAATATTAAAATATAAATATTAAATATAAAGGGTCCTGCTAGATTCGGTGACCTCTTGGTCCTAGAAGTATGAACCCATGATGCCAATTTTTTGTTCATTTTTAATTTCATTAAGTTACTCTAAGTCTCTTTCCCTAATCCAAAAAAAAATATTCAGTTTATTAATTACTCTGCTAATAAATCTTTCACAAATATTCTACAATATTTTCCTGATATAATACGGATTATTGAATGGTCCTACCGTGATGTGCAAGTAGGTCAACCACACAGTGATCAGCATATAACTAACTAGTTTGCCTGAGAGGTCCCAAACCTAATCATAAACATAACATGGGCACTTATCTTTCTGAGTGCCAAATTCATACATATTAATAAACCATAATAAACAAATACCATAGGCATTCTAACATACACTATTACCATTACATCCTTGTCTTATGAAGCATATCAAAGGGCTTTTTGTCACTTGAAAGACTCATGGCCACAAATTTGCATTCACATTTGCTCCATGTATTACTAGAAGGGTTATTGATTTCCAGTTTAATTAGACATTGTTCCTTCATGATTAGCATGACTACTTTCAATAGAATGTGCAAACTAAACATGCCCCATAAGAACCTAGTAACCATAACATCATAATACTCTTCATTACTTCATAAAGACTAAATTCTCCAGAGAATTTACCCCCACATTTCACATTGCAAAAACAGAATCATTTGGCCAAACAAGAAGATCAACGGCTTTCTTTTTGAAGAAGAAAATAACTTCTGTGCAATGTTCAGCAAAGAATGCATTTAGGCAGACAAATAAAGATTCATAATGGCAGTGGTCAAACACCAGCTGCTTTTGCAGCCTACGATGTGCAGGCAAACTTTAGAACCCAGTAGAATTTTCAGCTCATAAGCTTCAAGTTCAAGGAGGAAAGGTTAGGTTCCATCAAAGAATCACAGCACCGGAAAGACTTCATTTGGTTGTTAAATGATTTACAAGTCTTTGCTCTCACAACAAGTCCAAAGAAATATCAAAACTAGTTAAGGGTTCCCTAAACTGCTGATGCCAAGACATCTCTCTCTCTCTCTCTCTCTCTCTCTCTCTCTCTCTCTCTCTCTCGCCTTTTGAAACATTATTCAACCGCAAAAGCCAAACAAAACATGACCCAGAAAAGGAAAATACAAATTGCCAACAGATGGCAAGACTAAAAGTCCAGCTAAGGCGTTTCTATAATAATCAGGCATCAATGGGCAGCTCACCACAGTTTACAATCCTGCACGGCTGCCGTGGGACATCAGATCTGCTAGTTTCCTGAGATTCAAGCTTCCGCACAACATCCATTCCTTCCAGGACATGTCCAAACACAACATGACGTTTATCCAGCCATGGTGTCTATAATGCATGCATCCAATCATGGTAAAGCATATTAGCAAAGAATGCTTGCCTATGAAAACTTTTTATTTTTTATCTTTTTATTTTTGGGTAAATAAGCAAACAAACAATAATACTAGTATTGACAATAAAATCAAAATAGTCATCATAGCAGCAGCAACAACACCAATGATAGCATTAAGGGCATCCTACATCAATGATTACATGTACTGATGTTTAATGCTAGCATTATAGAAGTCCATGAAGTTCAAATGTGTAGAAATTAATAGAACCAACAATTATTTGGGTGATCATCATGCCCTAATTTCTTAGCCTGCTTGGGCATAAGATCATGCTACCCATATGATATCATTTGTTCCTGCAGGAATTGCTCCAGAAAGGAAAAAAATTAAGAAATTAGGAATCTGAGGGGGACTGTGGATCCCATTATCCCTGTAAATTAGAATGTAAAAAACCATCATTTTAGCAAACTACATTATCCAAATTTTTTGGATTAGGAAGGTATCAGCAAACACCCACAACCCCTCCACGCCTACTCTCTTCATATACAATTCTCACCCATGAGGATAGATAATGATAAGAGGTCAGGCATCCAAACAGGATCTAAAATTAATTTGATGCAAAAGGTCTTCTCCTTTTTATCAAGGGTTATACTAGCAGGCACCAAGAAAGAAATGACAGGATGCTAAGATGCACTGCCTACAGATTTCGAATAGCTTACCTTCACTGTGCATATAAAAAACTGGCTGCCATTTGTATCTGGTCCTGCATTTGCCATGCTCAAGACTCCAGGGCCAATGTGCTTTACTGTAAAAAAATATAAAAAGAAAGAAAGAATGCCCAAAGAAGGTATTCAAGAACCAATAAAAGTACAAGCTCTCCAAATTAATGTAAAAAAAAATCAAAAAATAATATCATAGTCATCTGTATGAAATGCTAGAAATATTATGGTCATAACTGGAGCATGACATACAACAGAAAGGACTAGAGAAGGGTGAGCTTTCATTTTATACTACTAGCAAATTATAGCTGAGCAGTAAATGGAAAAAGAGGAAGATAACCTAAAGCTGCCAAAGAAAGTTGCAGCAGTAGAATTTATTTGTCCATCATAAAGAGCGCATCTGAGAATTCTTAAAAGTATGAAACATTCAGTCCACAAACATATCCTTATAAGGAAAATTTGGGGATATGGCTGTAGGTACAAGACAGAAGATGTGCATATAAAGATCATCATCAAAAGCAAAGTTTGTGAATCTCACAAGGAATGCATCAAAAGTATGAGGAAAAAGGTTATCCCATGATTCTCCAAGAGGTTCAATCTTCAGATTGATATTACTCATATATGTGATATAAGTGGTGAACGTGTAGGCGTGCATCAGAATCAAACACAATAACCATAGAAAACTTGTCAAGTGGCCACTCTGTATATTATAGATGTGTACAAATATGTTTGGATGCATGTCAAATGAAAATCAGTTGAAATCTTTGATGTTGTAATCAGGGTTGTCAGTTGATCTTGGCAGCTTGAGTTGAGCTCGAATATGACCACGGTCAGGTTGAATTAAAAGTTAATTGAGCTGACATTGAACTCAATTTTGAGGCTAGAAATTGTGTGCGCACATGGATGCTAGCGTAAATAATAGGTTTGGGGTGTTGAGGAACCCTATCAGCCCGATCTCATATCCCATTGACTCTCCCTCATACTCTCTACTCTCACCCTCTCTTCGCTGACCTCCCTATACCCTACCCCTCTCTTCTGTCACCACTTCCTGCGATAGCCACCAACACCACCTAACTTAACTCCCATGGTATGACCCTCCCCTTCTCTTATATGGCCTACTCCACTATATAATTTTCAGTTCCTGGTTATGGCTTTGATTAGGAAACTATCTACATTGTCAGAATCAGTTTAAATAATTCAAGCTAAAATCAGGCTTTAATTCAAACTCAACCTGCACTTGGATTCAACATGAATTAAGCTTGGGTCAAGCTTCATAGAAGCTTAAATTCACTTTGGCTCGATTTAAGGTTATCAAGCTTACCGAAATAAGCTTATGTTTTTGGTCTGGTTTGGGATTAGACTGCATCAAATAATGAATAGGCCCAGCTTAATTTGAAACTTCAAGCTCAAAATTAATTTTAAGTCAAGATTGATCAGTCCCAGCTTTGACCAACCTCCACTTGATTACATTCCCAAGCTCTTATGCTAGACGTGACAGCTTTCATGTAGAAGTGCCAAAAGTAAACATGTAGTTCCAATTGGTTCATGCTATCACTAATCGTTTGTTCAGATTGTACAACCCCTTGCCCAAGGGGGCAAAGAGGCCAGGAATCGATTCCAGTTAGCATCAGGTCTCAAAGGATCAGGTGGATATAGGATAGTGAGTGCTGATTATACCATCCTAATCTAAAAAAAAAAAAAATGAAAGAAAAGACATCACAGTTGATGCTTTAACATGTTAATGAGTATCATTAAGTGTCCTAATTATCCAAGGGTCTGACATCTCATTACTTCCAAGAGTGCATAAGGACAGCCAGCCTCTCTACAGGATAAAAATGAATTTAAAAGTCAAAACCTATCAAATGCAACAAAAAAGCTTTTTAATTCAGCAGATATTTTAGACAAGCTGCAGAATTTAAAGATAAGGAACTTACAAGCAAAGCTCTCATCATCGAATCGAGGACCATAAATACTCCTTCCACCAGTTCCCTATGGCCAATGAGATGAGAACAGTTTAAAACAGCAATGATTTCTCGCGAATTTTCAGTAATATTGCAGGAGAAAAAAAAAACATGGCTGTGCTGTGAAAAGACATTAAAAAGAAGAAAGGGTGGGGGGGGGGGGGGGGGGGGGGGTGCGGGAGGAAGGTTTGCAAATGATATACATATGGATAGAACTACACTGGATTTAACGCCAAAAAAAGTTACATTAAGAAACACTTGATGTATTCTTAATCTCCATCCAGAGTTCGAGCTATAATAAGCCTTTCTGATCTTTCAGAAAGTGAAAGAGGACTAGAGAAAGATATTCTTACAGTATAACCAACAAATGGTAAAAATGGGTTTAAAAGTGATCCCATATAGTTGAGTTATGCCTTCATGGTTACAAGGTTATCAGGCATAGTCAATAATAACCTACTCGTTTTCAGTATATTGCAGAAAATATGGCTATACCATGAAAAGACATTTAAAAAACAAAAAGGAAATAAGGAATACAGATGATATGATCAATTTATGTACCAATCTAGAGCTAACATCAAAAAAGTACACTTATACATCTGGTGCACCCCTTATTCTCCATCCACAGTTTTCAGGCCAAGCTTTTCTGATTATTCAGAAAGTGAAAGTGGACTGGTGAAATATATTCTTAAACTGTGGCTGATAATGGAAAAATGGTTTCAAGCAAAGCTGTCAATTTCGTTTTGTTTCGTTTCGACCGAAACGGCCGAAACGTTTCGTTTCGGTGGCTTATCCTGAGCCATACGTTTCGCTTCGGAAGATTTTTCGGCCATTTCGGTGCGTTTCGGCGTGTTTCGGCCGTTTCAGCAAAATGGTTTCGGAAACCAATTATGAATTATTAAACCTTTCAGAACCATTTCAATATATATATATATATATATAAAAAAACCCTAATTACCCTACCCCATGGCCGCATCTCTTAAAAACTCAAACTCTTTATTTTTATGTTGTTATTATTATTATGAAGAATTGAATTATGAACAAATTTTTCATTATATATATATATATATATATATATATTGAAATGAAGCACCGAAACGGTCCGATACCGAAATATTTTGTTTCATAAGCTAAACCGAAACATAATCCAAAACAAAATTGACAACTTTGGTTTCAAGGGCCATCCTGGATGGTTGGGTTATGCCTTGATGGTAAGAAGGTTACCGTGCATAGTCAGCCAGAGCCAGCAAAAATAAGTTGCATCCAGCCCATGGGACAAAAAACACTGGCCAGCAAAAGTCAAGGTCAATTAGAAACAAGATAACTTACATTGTTCCAAAATATAGCAGTTTTATTTTTTTTCTTGTTCAAGATGATAGTTATAAGCTAAAGGATTTAGGCAACACCAATTTGGCAGGCCAGGTTATGTTGTTGATAATAAAATCTTGACCCTTAAGCCACTATCAGAAAAACTAAAAGGAAGGAAATCCTGAGTGGTGTAATGATATTTTTAATGTAATAATAGATTAATGGACAAGGTGTCCCCGAAATAATAAAAAGATATGACACAAATCCTAGCAAGAGAATAAAATCTCACATTTCCATGATCAAAGTCTCCACCCTGGATCATGAAATCCTTGATAATACGATGAAAGGAACATCCCTTATAACCAATGCCTTTTTCTCCTGCACATGACCATGCAAATTAAGCATGCAATGTAGTCATAAAGTAGGAAGCTTTCCCATCCATGTCAACATGACTGATGGCATTGAGGCTAATGGTTGTAATGTAAAAGGCTTACCAGTGCATAAAGCACGAAAATTTTCAATGGTCTTAGGAACCACCTCTCCAAATAGGCCGATTACAATCCTACCAACAGGCTCTCCACCAATTTCCACATCAAAGAAGCACTTCTTTGTTACCTTTGCTTGCAGCTCGAGACCCTAAAAAATGGAAAAATACATCAATCAACTGAATATAAAATCTATAGCTCCTGTGAACAAGAATTTAAAGCAGCACCAAAAGTATAGGCAACTGACAAAGTTGATGCTACTTTAAACTTAAAAAATGAGGTGGACAACTGGAAACCCACATAACTCTGTAACAGAGAAGTGGAGTAGGGGAAAGAGAAGGAAAATAAGTAAAAGTTTATATTCCACAATTTGTATACTATTTTTCCATGAAATCAACTTTGCCATAAAAATCCCAACTCGTTGAGGGTATTTCAATAATCTAATTGCCAAACCAACTGTTGTCGTGTTTGTGTCTGGTCATCTGAGACCAATTTGGCCTTGAAACTGAGCCCAACTTGACTCAAATCAAGTAAGATTCAAGCAAACTGGGTCTGAACTTGACTAAAAATGAGCTTTATTAGAAAATGAATACTGACTTCGGACAAATGGGAACTGAAAATGAGCACGACTGAAGGACAAGTAAAAATTGAACAAAGGTAAATTCTGCCAAATTCGAACTAAGGTGTTCAGTTTTAGTTTAAGTACTTAGAATTTTGATTAAATTACTGATAAACTCTGAAGGGTCAAACCTGAACCTCAGATACAATTGAACATCAATGAAGCCTTGGTTGAGGATGAATAGTATTAACAAAGCTTGGGTAAAATTCTAAACAAAATCCTTGTTTGACCTGTATTAGACATGAACAAGACCTGAATATATCTTAGGCTCAAATATAAACCTAACCTTATAATTACACCTAAAAGGGGGTTAGGAAAATTCCCTATTACCCTAATGCATATTTCTAGGGTCATTTGTTATAAAGAAACCAATTTATGGTTTACCTAAAAAAGGAGAACTTTGTCTTGTTTGATAAAATTTAGTTAAACACATAACTTAAACATCATTATAAATTAAAGAATAAAATACAAATTACTATCCCATAGCTTAAACGCTATCAAATTGCATCATGTAGTTTACAATGTTGCACTTAACTATCATGTATTTTAAGCGCTATCAAATTACATCCATATGGTTTGACATGTTATACTTAACTACTACATGTTTTAAATACTATCAGATTATACCTCTATAGTTTAAAATGTTATACTTAACTATTCATGTATTTTAAACCTACTCAAGCTTTACTTAATGTCCTCAAACTTTCACATTGGTGCAATTTGATAACGTTTAAAATTCATGATAGTTAAGTATAATATGTCAAAACTAGTGTTTCAAAAATTGGACCGAACCGGCCGGTCCAACCGATCCAATCGGAAACCGGTCATCAGTCCGGTCTGGTTTTATTATTAAAGTTGACTTTTATATGACCCAGTGAAAACTGAAAAAACCTATTAAACTGATCGGATTTCAAACCGGTCCAATCCAGTTTTTAGATTTTTTTTTAATTTTTCATTTGAATTGTATTTATATTTATTATTTTATATTATTAAATTAAAAATTAATTAAAATATTATCCGGTCCATCAATATGGTTCATCGGTTGAATCGATTGATCCACAACCCAAATGTTAAGCCGATTCGTTGTTCGATCCGGTTTTCAAAACATTGGTCAAAACACAGGTGCAATTTCATAGTGCTTAAAACACATGATAGTTAGTATAACATTTATAACCATATGGGTGCAATATAATAGCACTTAAACCGCAAATAATAATTTGTATTTTATCCTAAATTAAAATTATTGCCAAAAGGCACTATCTCATAATCAATACTTGAATTGTATAAATTATGATTGGGAGTATTTTGGTCATCTCATCTCATGACTTCATGAATAGAATTTTGATATTATTTATGTCATTTATCATTCTTCAATGGGTTTTTTATTTCCGGCTAACCTAATTAGAAGTTGGTCACGAGAAGCAAACATAACTTACTAGGAAATAAAAGAAATCTAACTTAATTAGAAGTTGGTCACGAGAAGCAAGCATAACTTACTAGGAAATAAAAGAAATCTAGGGGTGACAAATGGGTCAAGTCGAGTCCTCGACCCACACCCAACTCATCTAAGCATTCTCAAGACCTCTTGACTCATACCCACCCAACGGTCATTTCGAATCACCCATTTGACACTAACCTAATCTGCTTTACAAAACCCAATCCCTAATAGGCTTAATATAATCTATCAAATCCAATCCTTAAAAATCTTACCAGCTAATTTTCAAGATGATATAAATAAATAGTACTAAGAAAATGATCAACCAGCCAGACCCAGTCCAAAATTTTTAAACACAGAGAAAACTCTAACCTCAAGACACAAGTTGGGTCAATGCTCTAACCAATACCTGATTCATTTAAAGTTTCATTCAGAAATTTGACCCATATCCAACCCTGATTTTTTTTAAAAGAGAGAGAGAGAGAGAAAGAGAGAGAGAACCCTCCTGAATAGGATCTGCATGGGTTTTCAGGTTGTGTCAATTTTTTCCGCCTCTGAAGAAACCTAAGAAACATATCTACTGCAGATAGTTATACTTACACTTATGAAACACGCGAAATTGAGTAGAATTCTCACATCTAGCTTAATGGAAATTCCACATGTGTGCATGTGGGTGCAAATGAGGGCGGTAACAAGATAATTATTGCGGAGTCTAAATTGGAAATGCATGGTATGGTAATGAGCCATATTTTGTCTAAGGCCTGCATGTTGTAGTCAGAGAATTATGGGCACAATTAGATATCTAGGGGTTTTATGTCATATAAATTGAGTGTACAGGTGAAGTTAATTTTTAAAGCCTTGGAGAAGAATTAGCTAAAGCTCTGTTTGGTTGCAAAGAAAACCACTTGAAAAATTAAGGGTTTGTTTGATTTTTGAGGATTTTTTTATTTTTCATAAAAAATAGAAATACTTATACAACGGCATTTGGTGAATGAAAATAAACTAGTTTTCTGAAACACAACTCTAAAATAGCCAAAAGCTGAAAACAGTTTAAATATATTGTTATTATTTTTAATCAAAAGAAAGAAGAAAGTAGAAAATAAAGATCAGAAAATTTGAAAATATAGGAGTTGACAATATTCCTTTATTTTTTTCCACCCTTCTAATAGATATCATTTATATAAAAAAAATAGAAAATAACTTTTGTTTTCACTTTCCAAGCATATTTTTTAGAGATCAGAAAATAGAAACAGAAACATTCTTAAAAACCAAATGCAGCCTAATTTTTCTCGAAAAAGTCTAGCTTCCTATTTGTCAGTCTCCACAGAAAATTGACAAAATGGAGGAGAGCCTATTTCTGAATCTCTTGACAACCTTTTTTCTTTTCCATAAAAATAATAAAACTTATTTTCCATTTCCTTTTCTGCAGACTTGCTTGCAACCATGAAGACTCTAAGCAGCATAAACACGCATGCATGACATGAAAAATAATATAAGAAATCAAATAAACCAACACACCAACATTGACATAACACCATTAAAAATTAGACTCCAATCCATGTGCATGCACTAGGAAACATGTAGGCGGAAAACAGAGTTTATGAAGAGTTCTCATAAACTCGGAGACTATCAGCCGCTACTTGCCTTTTTTCCGTAGAGCCAGTAGCCGCCACGGAGACCCTTCTGCGATGCCAAACTGGACCGGTTTCTTTGACACCCCCAATTGAGGAAAATTTTCGAACGGATAGGGTGCAGCAGAAACGTTGGGAGAGTCCGCGTCGAAGGCAACACAGAGATGACGCTGTGGTCCGAGGAGCGATCGATGAGCTCCGACGATTGATGGAGACCACATTGCCGAAATATCCCTGCAGAAAAACGCGATGTTTTAGTTCCGTTACAATTCTAAGTTGGTCCAGGAGCGAGAAGGGGGTTTACAGTCCCACACGGGAAGCGAAAAGATACGAGACGAAGCCAACCCTTGCTGCGGAAAGAGAGGATGCAGTCGCCATTGGCGAAGAGAGGGAGGAAGGAGGAGAGTAAATGGATGTAACGTTGGGCGAGGAAGGGTCGACAAGGATGGTCAGCATCTAATTTCGCTTCTGTTTTAGAGGAGAGCCAGGCCCTTGGTTTTTCCCCATGGATTATCGAAATCTCAGCCGTTCTTTTTTTTTAATGAATATTCCTGGTTTATATTCGTTTCGTACGTACATGTCCACGTTGTCTATTTCCGAGTCAAAGTCAAAGCTTTTCTCTTTTTGAGGAAATAAATTGAACGGCTTAAATTGGCTCTTCCAAATGCCGGCTGAGATTAGCTTGAAATCTGGCTATTTAAATAAAATATAACTACTATAATTGTATAAAAATATTATTAATTATAATATTATGTAGTGTAATATAAGATAATATAGTAATATTATATAATACTAAATAATATATAAATATAATATTGTTATACTACATAATGTTATAATTTTACAATATTACGGTAATAATATATCACGATGCTATTAGATAATAATTATATATTTTAATAATATATTTATAGTGTAATTATTAAATAATCATAATAAAATAATATTATAATAATTTTATGTTATAATTACTATTGTGTTAGAATATTATTATGATTATAATTATTATATAGTAAAAATAATAATATTATAATATTATAAAATAGTATAATATAATGTGTATAAATAATATTATTATACTATATAACATTATAATTTGTAATATTATTATAAATAATATATTGCAATATTATGATATTATATGGTATTATATTATATATTATTAAATAATTTATAATAAATTTTAATAGCTTAATAATTGAAACTATTATGCATATTTTTTTATCATTTTTATTCTAAAAAATATTTTTTAGTTTCTTTACTAATATATATAAAGTCTTGCAGCATTTTTAATATATAATTAAAAAATAAATAACTTTTTTCAAAAACTACTTTTAAAAGAAGCTCTACAGCTTTATTCTTTCTAATTTGTTCCTCTAAAAAACTTGTTAGTCTCCTCTCTCTCTCTCTCTCTAAATTAATAAAAATATCATACTTGATTAGGAAAATGAGTACATATTAATTAATTATATATTAAAAATTTAATGCTACTAATTTGAAATCCAAAGAACCGAAGGGAGAGAATATTATCGTTTTCTTTATATATATATACACACATGCAATATATAATTGAATACTATATATTTTCTATCATTTTTGCTTTTTTTATGCAGCTACCTGCTTATTTGCAATTATTATTCAAATCTCATAACTTCACATCTACTTTTTTTTTTTTTTTAATGGATTGCTACGTCTCTGCCATCCATACATGAGTATTTTGGTGTTGAATATCCTTTTCCATATGTCCTATCTTATTTTGATTATAAACTTGATTTCTTAAGGTTTAAATGCTTCAATAACATTTATTTTATCTTATTTTAGTTCTTAAAAACAAGCTATTTAATCCTCATTTTTTTTGCATCATGAATGATTAAATTTATTTAATTAATTTTGACTTGATATCTTTGAAAAAAAAAAAGTTAAAGTAATCATTAATTTCTTAGTAATTAACTCTTTCTCAAATCTTTATTTGGTCTCCTCCTAGCCTCACTTTGATTAATTGACCCAAAAAAATTATTAATGATAACTTATCTTTTGTATTAACAAAACTATATCTTTTATAGACATCAACAATAACCATATAGCAACCTTCAAACTACTGCGATTAAATGCTCTATTATACTTTAGCAATCTTCTATGGCCTCACATCTTTTATTTTTCTTTTTTAATCTAAATATAATCTCATGGATTATCTAACCCCCACTTTTCTTTGATGTTAAATGTCTCACCTTTTTCCAAAGCAGGATGCCTTCATCTTCATAACACTTCTTTTTCATGAACTTGATACAATTAAAATAGCTAGAATCACATGAATTGAATAAATCTTAACTCATTAAAGATCTCTTCTCTTTCTACTAGATTTTGTGCATATTTTGACATACTGCACTCTTGATATTTGGTTTAAAGTAGGTTGCAAAGAATTTGAAAAGATCAAAGTTTTTAACTTTTCAAATATAACTTTTCAAAAGTGTTTTCAGAAATATACCAATATAAATTAATGCATAAAAATTTTTCTTAAGCAATCTTCAAAATTTTGAGTTAAGATGTGCTAATCCCTTTGAAAAATATTCTAATCTAGATCTATTTGCCCATGGAGTTATATTTGGTCAAACTTTTTTCACTTAACAAGCTTTATTACTGAGGATTGCATATTTACGACCAATCTCAATTAAAATAAATTATAAGATCGTTCTTATTGAAACTATAAATGCTTCCCTTTTATGTTTCCTTTTCTAAGTGATAAATGACCATGGATGAGAGGTTCGCGCTATATGGCTTTGAAATTAATGCTGATGTTTGAAAATAAAGCATGCATAGCCTTGCATTGGATAAATTTTTGCATTTGAGCATTAATTTTTACAATATAAGATGACTTCGAGGATATGAATATCATATTAGAATATTAGATGCTGAAAATATATTTGCACTTTCCTGTAAACTATTGCTTCATATAAATATTTGCTTATTTATTTGCAATAAAATACTCTCCATTTTCATATTATCGTTTTTTTAGTATTATATAGTGTTTTATGTCTATATACTAAAAAGTTGGAGCAATAAAACTGGAAAAAAAATTATTAAACAGTTATGGAATGATTTATTTCATATTAACAGTTTTAACAGATAACACATCCTCATTTACATTAAAAAAATTATTAAAAAAAGGGTTGTATTTAATATATTTCAAACGAAACATACTTTGAAAAATTGTTGTGATTAACATAAGTCCAACTAGCCCAAATGAAATAATCTCAATGAAAGGTCGAAATATATATTTTTTTCTCTTTTGGTCCTATAAAATACGCAAACATCATCATTATTTTCTTTTTAATTTTTCTACATGCTCTTAGACTTAAATAAAATAAATTCAGTAGCTCAACCTCGAAGGAGTCGATTAAAAAAATCAAAATGAACCAAATATACTATAAATGAGTTTTTTCTCGTATGTAAATAATAAAATTTTGTACTGGATAACTTACCTTTTCTAAGAACATTTTATGAATATTAATCATTTGTGAGTGATATATTCATCATTGAATACAGTTTGCTTACAATTATTTTTGTCCAAAAAGTACTTTTCTTATTATATTGATATATTTATTGATTATATTTATAATTACCATGAGCTTTACCATGCTTTTTTTTTTAAAAAAAATTCTAAGAAATACGGCTCAAATCAATGCCTTTTAAATAAATCACTCATTTAATTTTTATGGTGCCCGGATTAACGCTCTTATTCTCGTCTTATTCCACAAAACAACCGAAGACGAGGAGGGTGGAGCCTCCTAAATATTTCCTCGAAGACCAAATTATATCAATGAAAATTATCTCAAGCGAAGCAACGAAAAGCCCGGGAGAGAGATGCCGTCTTCAGCGGTCGCTCTGCTATCATCCTCTTTCCCCGCCCTCCCCATCCCTGGAACCGGAAGCATCCCTCCAATGCCTTCTTCTTCTCCTCCGCCCGCCACGAAGCCCTCTTTCCTCGCTCCTTCGGATCCTCCCTTGTCTCCAAATCGACCTCAGAGCCGATCGACTTCTCTCCTCCTCCCTCGCCGGAAGGTGGCCCCGAGGAGCCGGCACCGGAGCTCGAACCCGTGGCCGGCGACGACGACGGTGCTGGCAGCTTCGAGATCGAGATCGAGAAGTTGGAGAAGAAGAATGGACGGAGAATCCGGGCCAGAATCCGGGTGGAGGCGGACCTGGAAACGGTGTGGAGCGTCCTCACCGACTACGAGGGCCTTGCCGACTTCATCCCCAGCTTGGCCGTCAGCCAGTTGATCGAGAAGAAGGACAAATTCGTCCGGCTCTATCAGGTAGTTGATTTCGCGTGCGGAAAAATATTATGTTAGGATCTAATTTTATGATTCGAGGTCGTGAACTTTTCTCGATCTCTTGGTAGATATGCCACAGAATACGAAATTATGACCAATTTGGAGAGGCACGCGATAAAGTCACGAATTCTATAAATAAAATTGAATTGAAATAAATTTGTTATAGAATTCATGCGTTTGGAATGAATCTTAAAATGTTAGAATTCAACTAAATTCTATTGTTTGGAATAGACCAAAATGAATCGAATCTACGTAAAGTCTTAATATTATCACTCTAAACAGTTATCTCTTTCCTTTTTTTTTTTTTTTTGTAGCTCTTATCAAGTTGATGCTTTATGTGTTGGATTTTTAATCCAACGTTGGGCTTATATAAAATAATTATGTGTTGCGGACTGTCAAATAAGGTTAAGCCCAATTAAAAGTGATCGGCTAAGGTTTCAGTGATTTGGGCTTTAATGTATCTGATTAGGTGTGGCCCTTTAATGTGTAAAGACCTAAGGGTTATTTCTATTTCTATGATGGAGTAAAATAGAAATACCAAAAGATAATGATGAAATTATCTATATATAGCGGTTATGGTCCCTGGATCGCATGCACAACCTTCTTCTCTGAATCCCATCATCAGAAAGAATAGCCTAGAGAAAAAATTCTAAAGGGCTCTCTAGGAGTATGTGTTGATCTGGAAGGCCAACCGTAGGACTTGGAGAGCAATCAAGCAATATGGATTCAGGTATACTTTCGTTTATATTTATGGATTCTTGATGATTTAACATGAATGATCCTTGGGTTTTATGGTGATGGTCTTCACCAAAGGTTCGGATCTAATTCCAACAAGTGGTATCAGAGCCCATATTCATGTTGAATCATTAAGAATAAATTTGTTTAGTTCTTTATGATTAAGATCCATGTGTTGTCTTAATTTTTTCCAAACACGTCCGCTTTTCTTCATGGGGAACCGAACGCGTTGGTGGAGTTCCAATTTTTGTTGAAATTTGGCCGCTGATGGTGGATTCCATCAAGGCGTTAACAAAGGGGCATTAAAGTGAAGATTCCCTTCTCCTCATACCAGTAGAGTTTCCGGGATAATGCTCTTCAGAATCTCTCAAGAGATCGTAAGCGTTGGGACATGGTGTTGGGAAGAGAGAGGCCTCTCAGGTCTCTCGCATTAACGTACAAAAAAAAAAATCCCATAGCGGTTGGAGTTTCACGTTTCATGAAAAAATCCACTTTTCAAGCAAGCTTGGGAATCTAACCGTTGGTATTCCAAATTTTGGCCGTTTTTTTTTTATTGGAATTGAACGCGTTGCGTTCAAGCATGAAGCGAAGAAAAGGGGCGTTGCGGGGGAGTTAATTTTTTATCCGGCCATTTTTTTCACAAGAAATCTTGTGCTGGCTATTCAAGCATCCTTTAGATAATGCCAATGTGATGGTGATCCATTTTTTCGCTAGAAGAGAATCTAACTGCTGGGATTCAGAAAGAAGTGATTCCATTAAGGGCGTTGCATGAAATTCCGAATTCCATGCAACGCCCTTAATGGAATCACTTCTTCCTGAATCCCAGCAGTTAGATTCTCTTCTAGCGAAAAAATGGATCACCATCACATTGACATTATCTAAAGGATGCTTGAATAGCTAGCACAAGATTTCTTGCGAAAAAAACGGTCAGCATAAAAAATTAAATCATCAAGAATCCATAAACATAATCGGAAGCGTACCTGAATCCATATTGCTTGATTGCTCTCCAGAGTCCTGCGGTTGGCCTTCCAGATCAACACGTACTCCTAGAGAGCCCTTTAGAATTTTCTCTAGGCTATTCTTTTTGATGATGGGATTCAGAGAAGAAGGTCGTGCATGCGATCCAGGGGCCATAACCGCTATATATAGATAATTTCATCATTATCTTTTGGTATTTCTATTTTAGCCCATCATAAAAATAGAAATAACCCCTTAGGTCTCTACACATTAAAGGGCCACACCTAATCAGATACATTAAAGCCCAAATCACCGAAACCTTAGCTGATCACTTTTAATTAGGCTTAACCTTATTTGACAGTCCGCAACACATAATTATTTTTAATCCAACATTGGGCTTATATGTAAAATAATTGTGTTGCGGACGGTCAAATAAGGTTAAGCCCAATTAAAAGTGATCAACTAAGGTTTCAGTTATTTGGGCTTTAATGTATCTGATTAGGTGTGGCCCTTTAATGTGTAGAGACCTAAGGGGTTATTTCTATTTTTATGATGGGCTAAAATAGAAATACCAAAAGATAATGATGAAATTATCTATATATAGCGGTTATGGTCCCTTGATCGCATGCATGACCTTCTTCTCTGAATCCTATCATCAGAAAGAATAGCCTAGAGAAAAAATTCTAAAGGGCTCTCTAGGAGTACGTTGATCTGGAAGGCCAACCGCAGGACTCTGGAGAGCAATCAAGCAATATGGATTCAGGTACAATTCCGTTTATGTTTATGGATTCTTGATGATTTAATTTTTTATGCTGGCCATTTTTTTCGCAAGAAATCTTGTGCGGCTATTCAAGCATCCTTTAGATAATGCCAATGTGATGGTGATCCATTTTTTCGCTAGAAGAGAATCTAACTGCTGGGATTCAGGAAGGAAGTGATTCCATTAAAGGCGTTGCATGGAATTTAATGGAATCACTTCCTTTCTGAATCCCAGCAGTTAGATTCTCTTCTAGCGAAAAATGGATCACCATTGGCATTATCTAAAGGATGCTTGAATAGTCGGCACAAGATTTCTTGCAAAAAAAATGGCCAGCATAAAAATTAAATCATCAAGAATCCATAAACATAAATGGAATTGTACCTGAATCCATATTGCTTGATTGCTCTCAGAGTCCTGCGGTTGGCCTTCCAGATCAACACGTACTCCTAGAGAGCCCTTTAGAATTTTCCTCTAAGCTATTCTTTCTGATGATGGGATTCAGATTCAGAGAAGAAGGTCATGCATGCGATCCAGGGACCATAACCGCTATATATATAGATAATTTCATCATTATCTTTTGGTATTTCTATTTTAGCCCATTATAAAAATAGAAATAACCCCTTAGGTCTCTACACATTAAAGGGCCACACCTAATCAGATACATTAAAGCCCAAATCACTGAAACCTTAGCTGATCACTTTTAATTGGGCTTAACCTTATTTGACAGTCTGCAACATATATTATTTACATATAAGCCCAATGTTGGATTAAAAATCCAACATTATGATCGTTAAATATATATATATTACTACGCTATCTTCTCATGAGGTTAGGATTCTCAATTTGGAGGTTGAAAAAAATTATAATCTCAAACATGGAAAGAAAGAATAGGAAATAGAAATGTTAAGAAAGGGTATTTTAGTCTTTTTATAAATAGGTGAATTCTAACTCTCCAAACCACATCAATTTTGGTTTGAGCCTTAATTTAATTGAATTCTTTGGACCTTAAAACATTTGAAATAAAGGAATCACTTAAAAAACAGAGGAATCAATTGAATTCCTCTGTTTTTAAGTGATTCCAAACGGGCTGTTATACATTTGTGACAGTTATGAAATATGTAATTAAATTTGAGGACTTTACTTGATTTCTGTGTATGTTATAACGTTACAACAGTTACCATTGTTTCCTGAATTTAGTAGGTTTCGAACATAGCAATTTGACAGAGTTGTAAGGTCATGAAATTTGCTTGATCTCTCTCTCTATGTATACACCATGAAGTTACTGTTACAAATTACAATTATGACAAAGATTCTATGTACGTTTGGAACTTAGCATTTTGTCAAAATATATGTATAAACTCGTGAACTGTACTTGATTTTTCCGTATATGTATCAAAAAATTATGAATTTTACTATTATTCATTGGAAGCCAGTAGATTTGGTGTGGAATTGAAAATCTATCAAAGTTTCATGCCTGAAGTTGTCACCTTTTGTATTTTCTCCACAGATATGTCAAATATTTACAAATTTTACAATTTCTTGGAGGTATGCAAAAGGTTTGGAATGGAATTTCTTAACAATTTGAGCTGATGTTATAAAAATCTCTGAATGATAGTTTTTGGAACAGGTTGGTCAGCAGGACTTGGCACTTGGTTTGAAACTTAATGCAAAAGCAGTGCTGGATTGCTTTGAGAGAGATATTGAGCTCTTACCTTCTGGTCGGAGGAGGGATATTGAATTTAAAATGGTGGAAGGTGACTTTCATACCTTTGAAGGAAAATGGTCCATCAAACAGGTGAGCATGTCTCTCCAATTTTTCATTTGTCTGGGAACTTAATTGTTTTGAGGTCATGCCTTTTGTTAGGCATTTAAAGACCCTTCACTCATCAAATTGCTAAAACCAGTGGAAAAAAAAGAGAAAAGGACAAGTAATTTTAAAATAAATATAAATTATATTGTATATTCAGCAATTGTTAGGCTATATGTTCGTTCTGAGGATGATCAAACAAGTCAACCATAAAGCAAATTCACGTATGAATTTCTCTGACAAACAATCCATAATTGGTTAGAAACATAAAAGCTCCAAAAGAAGCAAGAATAAATTATGAATTTATTCCAGTTGCATGTCTAAAGCATATCTAATCATCATTCCATCATGGTGGTGCACACAAACCGAAAGTTTAGGCAAGTTTAGTGAGGACAGTCTCAAATGAAAACCTGAAATTAAAAAATATATATACATGCCAAGTACAAGGGATGATTGGAAAGAACCTTGTGCAGAAGCTTTCATCTTTCAAAGTATTTGTTGCACAGCAAATAAGACATATTATTCTTTTCCAGAAAAGAACATAAGTAACTGTTATTAGAAGGGTGTGAAAGATTTAAGTAGACAAAATGAGAAGGCTTAAAAAAGAAAAAAAAAATAGCAAACTAGTTCACAAAAATGCAGCAAAGCTCAATAACGCAATCATGAATGAGAGTTTCTACCTGATAGATTGTGTCTAAGGTAGTTCCTCACATTGCAGATTCTCTATTGCAATAAAAACTTTCCCTACAGGTTGAACATCCTCTGCATTAATGGAAGCATGAGACACAGTGAATCAAGTTACAAAAGATAAGTAATACATGCACACATTAGTTCCCAATTAGTGTGAATGAATTCATTCTTAGAACAGCATAGGCACAATGAGGTGGCAAGTTACAAAGATCAAGCAAATATATACACCTCGATTCCCAATTAATGTAATGAATTCATTAGTAGAACAGCAAAGGTACAATAGGATAAGTGGCATAGATATCTGAGTGTCTTACTCCGTATTGCTAATCTGTGCAAGTTCCCAATGATAACCATAGAATTGATCAGAATGTTGTCACATTTGGGACTTACCTCACAGCAGAGAAACATCAAATTGTGAATGAAATTGAGACTCCTCCATCAGAAATTCCTGTCAATAGGCGGCCTTGCCGCTGCCATTCTTTCTTATTCTTGCCTCCTTGATGGGGATATCAACTTACATGTTTCATATAAGATGTGTTTCAACAAACATATGGGCGGATTAAATACTTGTCAGAAATGACAAATGCATACAAGAAAAAAAAAAAAGGAGGGCAAAACATTATAGTTTTAAGGCATGAAAAGAAAGCTAAGGTCATTTTCTTCTTTCAAAATCTATAACCCTACAAGGACATAAAATTTTACAAAATTTCTGTCTACTAACATAAGGGCAGTTGGCATGGGAAAATGATGTAAGAAAAGAAAGAAGACAATATGCAAAAAAAATCAAAAACTTTTAGAGAAAAAAAAAGATAATTTGTAAGACAATTCAAGCCAAGGTTCGCCATCTTGGTATTATCTTGGTACAAGACCTCTATTGGTACCACACTAATGCAATGCCGGCATACCTGAGGAATCAGTTTGATGTACCAAGACTCGGTACGTCCAGACTAAGTCTTGGTTTGGTACGAGTATGATACGATACATTTGATATGAGATGATATGTACCAATACAGCCTATCATGATTCAAATAGTAGTTTCTTACTTTCCTTCACCCTCCATTAGTCTTAGTACACCTCTTATATCAAGTGTTGGTTCAATACTAGTACAGTACGATACATCCAGTACAGAACAGAATCGTACATATTAATATAGCCAACCATGATTCAAACAATTGTTTCATTCACTCTCAATTACAAGAATTAATTGTGTTAGCTAACATCCTTTTTCAAAGAAAAAAAATGGAGAACAAATATACATCCATAATCCTACTATTATAAATCATCACAATTAATAAATTAACCAACACAAATAATATTTAAAAATTTCCTAATTTATATTGATTATTCAAGCATAAATTAGTACTAGGGCTACCAATGGGACAAATATAATAGGTTTCAAAACATTACAATGCGGTTGCAAAGTTACAGTTACAGCAGCAAGGTTTCTTTTCTTTGAACTAGCGTCCTCTTCTTCTCCAATCTTAGCCATGGACTTGGCATTCCAAATATGTCCCTTGATGGTTGAGAAGTGAGCGGCACTGTGGTTGGTTGCAAGAAGAAGAAGAAGAATGGAGACAAAAAGGAGATCAGGAATTGTGAATTCATGATAAGGACATGTATGGGGGAACCAATTTTGTTGGGCTACACCAAATCCCAAAACTTAATGAAATCCAATCATCATCAATTTTGGACCCATCCAACAAACCCAATTTAGGTGAGAATGAGTTGGCATTTAACCATCTGCTTTTATAGAGGGCTATAGATTTTTTTTTTTTTTTCATGGTGGATTTCATGAAACCTGAGGGTGTCTTATGCTTTCTTCTGTTTTGTGTCTCTGGAATTATTCCCATGTATCAGCATTGGTTCTCTTTTATTATTTTGGGCTCTGTATCATATGTTTTTGGGGAATATGGACTGTAAGGCTATACCAAAGCAAATTCATTTTCAAATTAAAAGTTGTGACAGAAGAAAGCAGGAATCAGCAGCGAAAAAACTTTGCTTACTTATTCGTGCATCCAGCTACCATGCCAATCAGATTTCATGCATTTAGTCAGTGTAAGATTTATAGAATGCTATTGAATATCTCAGTTTTAGGATGCTTTAGGTGTCACAATGATTGCCTGCCCCTTTGATAGATTTAAGATAAATGTTCTATTTCCTTCATCTTGGCCATAGGAACCTTACTAACAAACCAGACATGCTCATGCATGGGAAAACCCAAGCTGCAAGCACAAATTCTTTGGACACTGTATTAGCCATGATCTGCTGTAATTTACTATTTAGACATAAATTTCTGGTACATGATGAATTATATATTTTCAGCCTATGTTCTTAAAATAAGCTAGAATGCTAACCTGGGGTCTATGCAGACTGGCAATGGTACGGTCAAAGATGGAGAAACTATGGGTGGGCAAGGATTCCAGACAACACTCGTATATTTCGTAGAGTTGGAGCCAAAGCTTTGGGTGCCTGTGCGCCTACTTGAGGGGCGCTTGTGCAGAGATATCAAAATTAACCTTCAAAGTGTTCGAGAAGAAGCAGAAAGGGTTCAAGAAGTGGGGCTGGGGGCATGAGGCACTTCCTACCTGGTAACAGCAGCAACATTCTCCATTTGTTTTACGTGTTGTCAAGTTCCTTAAAGCTATCTATGAGAAATCATTTTTTGTTGGGTATTTTTTGAGCGCAAGCAAAACTTTTCCTGTTAAGCTTATGATTCATGCATCGACACCTACACTCCTACAGTTCCACTTGAACAACTCAGCTGCCATAGATTAGATACCAAAGTCAGTGCCCTCTCTCTTGTAATAATGACTTCTGCTTGGCACCAACACCCTAGCTATTTTTTGAATGCCAGCCACTTTTCCAGACCAGCCAAGAATTCTCTTTTACTGTTCAATTCAAGAAAGCTAGAGTGGATGTTCCTGGCCGCCCTCGTGGTCCCACCTTTTTATCATCTGTTTATTTTTAAACCCATGGATAGGTTGCCTCTTGCCAGGCGGAGGATACAGATGTAACTTTTTTGAGGGCCTCTTGGAGTTTAGGTACCATGGCTGTCAGTGATCGGGTATTCGGGTGGGAAATCTGGACAAAAAAAATATAGCCTGAGATAGTAGCAATAGCTCAACACTTTGGCATCATTTACTTCAAAATAAGTTGCTGGTGAATGAATTTTAACTCAGAATCCATTTACTTCTGATAAAGAAACCTATTTTATCTTTCTTCTTCTCCATTAAAAAAAAGAGAGTGGTGATACAACTTTGCTTTCTCAAAGCAAGCATCGGTTCTTGTGAGATCTTGCAGGTCTTCTTAGTGCGCAGGCTGCAGCATCATAAAAGCTCTCGAGAGATTGTTTTGATATAATTGGTCAAGGAAGGAAGGCTGGGAGAAACAGAGCATGTCACGGACCGACAGGTTGCATGAGAAGCTGGTGAACGACGGAGCAGTTATAAAGCAGCATAGGGCCAAAAACAAAACACTTATGCTCTCGTGGTGCAAGGAGCTATAGATTGACTCTATATTTAAATCAAGTTCCATCATGACAGAGTCGTCAGAGCTGAGAGCTGGTTGCTTCCAGATTCCGATGTGGTGGTGCTAGTCGGGGCACGAGAAAGTTGACGACCGCGATCATATTAGACATATACCTTGCGAAAAAAATTATTTACGGATACCACTTTCAGCAGTGTTGGCTTTCAAGAGGGTGGAATTTTTTTTCTTTTCTTTTTCCTTATGTGGTTCTTTTTTCCACTGCCGTCTATACGTGGACTAGAAAAACGAGCCAGTAATATCTTGTTCATGTTGATTGAGTACCGACTGAAAGTATTGGTTTTTATATTCAATAATTGGTTGTTGTTAATAAATAAAAAAAAGGGACAACAGTATCTGTGATCGGCCGGACAATTTAGCGTTCGTGATGGAAGAGTTTGGGACAGTTGTCACAGATTGATGGAATGAGGCATTGCACATCCACCAAAAACTGTGACAAAATTTTCGATTGATGGGCAAATATGGCTTGATATTATTGGATTTTCGGAAGTTTCATTTTGTGTTGTGCTCTGAATCTATTGCAATTTATGTGTAGAGACTGGTGGTTTTGTTAGACCATGGAAATAATATTTTCAGCCATGAGACTTTTTTTTGGAAAAAAAATAAGTTTCGATGATTTGTGCATGAAATCTTTCAAAATAGCACCAGTCTTTTATGAATTTATATTTTAATTCTTAAAATCTTGTCATTTATTTACTAAATATTTTTTAGATTAAATTAACTAGATGAAAAAAAAATAATTTACGTTTACTCTCGATATTGATTTTATATATTCTGGTTGTGCTTGTCTCTGTTCCTCAAGTTTTGATGGACCTCACAACCCAGGCTTGACTTGTAGCTCCTGCGCAACTACAAGTCTTGTGCAAGTAAATGAAAAGAGGCCAGATGACCAGCAAAAAGATCGATTTTAACAAAAAAATTTATATAAGCATGAAAAGGATATGGACTAATATGAGTATTATTTTTCCCAATAAAAAAAAGCGGGGAAGATTTTAGAGTATTAATCTATATTTTTTTTTAAAAAAAAAGGAAGTGCCATCTCAGCTTTGCATTTGTGAAATATGTTGGAAGGTACTCCAGCAGTGATAGAAGTGGAATGGATATAGGGTTCTAGGATTTGCATTATTTATGCAAAGATAGGCATTGAGAAAGATGAGTGATTCCCTGTAATGTAATTCATGAAGAACAAAAAAAGAAAAAATATTTTCTGCAGAAAAAAAATGTTTTGCAGAAAACTAGTTACACGCTTACTAGCTTTATTATTATTTTAATGAAACAAATAATCAAAAACAAAGTTTTTTTTTTTTACCACCAAACACATCCTTAATGCCTGTCATGATTTCATATTCCTTTTCTCTTATCGTCAACATCAAAAGCAGTCACGCTTAAATAACATAGCCTAATTGCTTTTGATATATTCTAATTTAAAAATATAAATCAAGTCAATTAGTTTGTTATATATGTCTCAATCATTTCACTATTTGGGCTTCTATGATGATTATTTTGTGTGAAACCTAACATAAAATACTTACGTCTCCATCCTGTGATAGCTACCGGAATAATTGCATTTTTGTCATCAAACGGATATGCCTCGAGAGGTTTTTCTTGCAGGTTTTTCTTGCATGGCTTCCATTCTTGCCATCAAAAAGTTACTTGAGATTTCGGTTCCTTGTAACTTTTCTCCATCTCACTGTTTTTTCCTAGCATTTGTTCCCCATTTCTGTGCATCTCTACACTCCATAAGCTCCATTTTGCACTCTTTTTCCCCAAAGATTTATTAGGGAAGATTAATTATAAGAAAAAAATTACATGGAAAAGTCAGGAGGGCTGATTAGATTTTTCAATACGCACCAACAGTCTTGCCACCTATTAAACATTCTCAAGAATCAAAAGAGAGGAGGACCTTTCTGAAGATAACTGGAGCAAGGATGGATTTTGAGAAGGAAATTTTAGAAGGAAATTTAAATTTTCTTTCTTTTCAAATGTCTAACAAAGAGATAGAACCAACTGATCTCATGCTATTCTTTACTGTTAAGAAATGTACATCGATCTTCAAAAGACCTATATATCCCCTCCATGGCCTCCATAATGGCAGATCGGAAAGTACCTTGATCTCTAAGGTTGTATTTGATATGGGGAATAAGGAGGGATATGGATATCCCCCTTATTCCCAAATGCTATAACTACGAAGGATAGCACGAATAAAATTAATCACAGGGGATAACCCATGGTTAACCATGCCATGGGTTATCCCCTGAACTTATTCCCTAGAGACTGGAGAAATAGCTGGTTACTCCTCCGCTATCCTTTGAGGTAAATATGTCAATTTAAAAAATTGCTTACCCTAGACCTGGCCGTGACCTTTCCGCCTCTCCCTCCCGTCCGAGCCGTCATCCCAATCTCTCGTCGTCCAATCTCGTGCTCCCGTCTCCCGATCGCTTGCTCTCGTCTCCCGGTCTTCCATCTCCCCATTTTTTCGACTCTTCGTCCTCCCGTTAGCTGGAGTAATAAGGTATGCTTCTCTTTCTTCTCTTCTCTTCCCTATCCATTGGCTGCTAAACCCTAGACAGGAATTATAACCGAAATTTGGATTTCTTACATCATGTAATTATAGGGTACTTTGAATATTTCTCCCTAGTTGCTTCAATTTGAGGGATTATAATCGAGATTTATTTTCAAAATCCTTGGTGGCCTTTATTTTTAAAAAAAAGCTTTTTAGAGAAAAAATTTCAGTTTCCTCCTTCCATGTCGAAATTTGATTTGTGGGTTTTTTCTAATCAAACCATATTTCAGTCTTCATGCTGTATTTCGTTCCATCATTGAGCCAAATCATGTTTCTCGTACTGTTTGTGAGAATTTCTTTCCATCTCTTTGTTATATTATGGTGTATTTATTTCATTATATTTGATATTTGAGCAGAACTCTGATTCCTGACCTACAATTAAATTGACTATGTTCAAACTAGTTTCTGAGAAGAGGGGGGTTATTCATTATGTAAAGAATAGCATGCTTGCTCATGTTATTACAACAGTGAATGAGAAGAAGTTGCCATATTGGCTAAAAACATAAAACAAAATATACATTTGGAAAAGGAAAAAAAAAGAGGGAGAGAACCTTACCGTGGGCCATGTGTATCTGAGTGTTGATTCAAAAGCATTTTATAGTAAATTAAGAAAAAAAGGTTGAAAGAGTCATTTTTCATAGATGTGAAAATTATATGAGCATTGAAGTTATAGTTCCTCTTTCAGGGCTTGGTATGAGAGTTGAATGATGATAACTCTTGAGAAATATGTAAGATTATAGATCAACTGTTTTAAAATATAGTAAGGTGTGTGGTGATTTTGTTTGAATTTTCTGGGAGGATTGAAGAGCAAGAGATTTTCAAAGGAAAATAACTTTGATTTGGGACAAACGCACTATTCTCACTGCTAATCACATTCTCCAAAAGGTGATTTTTTTAAAACTTATTATTATTTTTTCATCCAATTAAATTCTTAGTTTTCTCCTTTTTCATGCTCAGGATTTCAGTAAACAATAAATATAACTCAGAAGAATGAAAAAGTTAAATAGAAGTAACTTAAGCCCCATGAAATATCGTTTATGAAAACCCTTTTAATTACTTAATTTTGAGTTGAAAAATATGGGAGGTGTTAAGAGAAATTAATCAAGCAACCCATTATACAGTATATACCCATTTAGTATGCTCTCCAGTGGTAATTATTTCATTCTTTTTGTAGTGTTTAAATGAATTCTATTTGTAGCACTCTGCAGTATAGCGTCTTACTTGTATGTTATTAGATCTCTGAAGCATCAGGGTTAGGGCACTGATGAGATAAAGCATTCCCTGAAAGACTTATTTTTTGAATTTTATGGTATTAAAGCTCATGACCTTTGCTCTAGGACTTACTGAAATATTTGATGATGTATTGTGGAAGACTATTCATTCATCATGTGCTTTCCTTGTTAGATTGGATCATTGCATGTCCTTTGTTCCTGTGCCCTCATCTTTTTTGATGGATCGCCATTGGCATTTTTATGCCTGCTTCTTGGTGATTGCACTCATCACCATTATACCACTGAATTAAATTAGGCTGTACAGACCAAGTCAAAGAATTACGATGTCCATCCTATCCAGAAACACCTATCCATGCTTATACAATTTAGGGCCCTACATCCATTAACCATGGTCGTCACAAAATCACCTCTTAATCTCTGTTTCGAGGTGTTGGGCCTTATTTTATAACCTTTCAGCTCTGATTTTGTGATGTTTTCACTAACATTGGAGTCAAGATTGTCAAAGTTACTTTCTGCTTTTCGGTTGAAACTGTTACTACATTAAAAGTAATCTTTCTCTGATGTATACATGCATTGGTTTATGGTATTAGCTTCTACTTGGCCCATTTTATAGTTCAATTTTGCCTTGTTTGGCATTTCTAGTACTTCAAGTACTTTGCCCCTTATGTTTTGCTACATGGACCTTGTCCGCTAATCTATGCTTCATCATACAATGATCCTTATTGCTGTAGCTGGAAGGTATAATCAATGCTGGACTGTACTTAGACCTTTGTTGCCCACCTTTTTTCACATTTTTGGAGAGTTTGAATATCCTTTAGTTTATTGATATTTCCTTTTTCTTTTCTCAAGGACCTTCTTTGAGCTGTGGTGCTTCATAATTATGCATCTTTTGTGATATTTCTTCATTGATTCTTTAGAAGTATTTTTTTGCTGATTTCCTGCTTTGTTTTCACACCTGTCTTTATCAAATCTTGCATCTCATTTTTGCATTTATGAGATCCACAAAATTTGCATATGTTCAGCTCATTGTCATCCCAACTTTGTTTAACCTCCTTCGTTTCTTCTTCTTCTTCTTCTTCTTCTTCTTTTGCAACAATCTCCTTTGTTTCGTGAAGTTGATACGACAAGTCTTGTTATTCCATTCTCTAATCTTCTGCGTACATTATGTTACTTTACTTTCCCAAGCATGCCGCCTCTTACATGCCAACTACAGTAAATATCCATTGCTTTTGAGCAACTAAATTATCCCTTGGTTCTGGTCATCTTTACTGATGCTCTCTATCTCCATTTGATGCCTGCTAGTGAATGCTTCGAGGTTTTGTTTTGTCCTATGTTACCTATGTAAGGTTGTTTAGAAGGTACTCACATCATTCACACAACTCATCTTTATCTTATATCATGCTTCACTGCTTAGTAGCTATTAAAACATTTTCCTTGCACTTTATTTATCATGTCACTCCAAACATTCCATTCAAATCAAAATACTCTGCATACTCTTACATATCTGATCAGGTGATCAGGACATTGAAAGCAACATGCTAATCAAAATCTACTAAATTTTGGAATATATTTTGCACACTATAAGACTTGCAGTTTTGGTGTTGTTGTCTCCCTCACGTGTTCTGTCAGTATATATTTTTCATTGTTGGTGGGGCTACTTATCTACTGCTTGTTGCTTTTACATGACCGTCAACTAAGTATATCCGCTTGTGACATCATTTATTTTTTTTTATTTTATTTTGTTTGTACATATTTTGACTTAACTTTCAGTGAACATACTGCTGCTCCCTAAATTTTGCATCAAAACCTCTCTAATGATTCTGGAATGCTCAACTTGGGACTGCCTTCTATCCTCATATTCCAGGAATTTGTAGTTTGTTGTCTCTAATGATCAGATTATCTAACACCAATCATTTTTTTTTTGGTTTTACGCATTCTGATTGCTTCTTTCTTTTAACATTAAAAAAAGAAGAAGAAAGCAATGGATGTTGACGTTTATATGGCTTGATAGGTAGGAAATATTCTAGCCACACTAGCTGTACTTGGTTTATAAAATTTAATGGGAAAAGCAACAAAATGGGTTTTTAATTGTTGGAGTTGTGCATAATATCTCTTAACAGCTTTATTTTTCCTGTTACAGGGGAAGGATGATTACCTCCCAAGGGCGTCGTGATCTCGATCAGGTTGCTGGAAGGGTTATTGTGGTTGCTCCATGAGAGTGAGTCATAATAGGTGTTCAAATGGTGCTCATGTCTTTTGAAGAACTTGTTAGGTCTTGGTTCTATACTCTAGCATTTTTGATGGCTGGATTTTGCTTGTTCGGTTCTCTTGTATCACGTAGGCGGTGACTATGTAATTTAGAATGAAAATTCTCATATCGATATCTAAGGTTGGTTGGTTGGAATGGCTATATCATAAGTTTAATGGTTATTCTTGAAAAGTGCATGATATCTATCGTTTGATCGACGTGGCTAATAGAAAGTAGTGCCTCCTATAGGGCCTGGTTTATGGGGTGTCGGTATCATTGCGGTAAAGCCTATTGTATTGTATTGCTTGCCCCTTTTCTCTCCCTACCTACCTGGATGCAGGTTTAAGTCAATGCTTGCATACGGCCAGAAGGGAAAGTGCTCGTTCCCATTACAGAAGATAGCATGTAGTGGTCTTTTTATAATCCGTCTTACATCTTCTAATGCCATGCTTTTATTTTCATGTTTTCAGCTTGCTTGCACTGGATCAACTCAAACTGGTAAGGCTATACTTGAATTGGCTGCAAGAAGCAACCTCAAGCCAGTGACATTAGAGCTTGGAGGCAAGTCCCCTATGATCGTAATGGACAATACTGATGTGGACCGGGCAGTAGAGCTTGCACATCTTGCTTTGTTCTTTAATCAGGTTTGCTCCATCAGTTGTATTTCACGGTTACAGACCCAAAAGAAAGGAAACATTCTTGGAGAATGATGTAATATACAATTGGATGCTTTTGTACAGGGACAGTGCTGCTGTGCGGGGTCTCGGGACTTTTGTGCATGAAAGAGAGTGTATGATGAGTTTGTGGAGAAGGCAAAAGAATGAGCTTTGAAGCGTGTTGTTGGAAACTTTGCAGCAATCAAGGGGCCTTGGAAGCGAGTTCCGTTTCTCAAATCAATCGGACACTGGAGTTGGGACTGTTGGATCTGATCCATTTTCATGTATCATGTTCATTTGGCTCATGTGGATACATGGTGAAGATACTCATTTGTTCATTCAACTTCCTAGATGGCTAGGGCAATGGATGTAGAACTTGTTTTTGTTTTGCATCAATGCGTTAAATTGTTTTGTTTTGCATCTTATGCAGTTTTCTGCAGTTTTCAGATTTATTAAAAATGATAGTGGCACCATTCTATTTCATATTTATTATGATTGCTCAAAAATGAAATGTACCGTTAACAAGATTCAATAAAAAATTAAAAATTTAGATTCATATAAACTTAAAATGCTTTCTGTACTGATTCCTTGCAGAGATATGTTGAATTTAACTTGACCATTTCTATTCTTCAATGGTTGATATGGTGTAATTATTGTAGTGAAGTGGTGCAAGTAATATCATCATCATTGATGTCAATGATTATTGCAGTAGCTCAAAATGTTTGTGTCAAATGATGCCTTTGTGTCCCTTCGTACGTCTTCATACACTGTTTGTGATGCCGTAATATCATCATCATGCTGCTAAACTTGACGAGGTTTGCATTTTGATTAGATAGCATTGTGTGCCCTGTAGATCTGACGGCTAGGAGTGCTATACCAAGTTGTCAACGCGTAAGGTCGAATAATAATTATAATTTATATGGTAAGTGGAGAATTAAAGAAGAAAAAAAAAGGAAAAAAATTGCTTGGAAGAGACTTGCAGCAGGCTGGAGGTGGGCCAGTTCGCTTTCTCATCAAGCAAGGCTATTTGTACTCATTAAAATTTTGCTTGGCTTGGGTTCTGTTGAGAAATTATTGAAACATAATTGCCCCAACTTTATTGATTTTGATGATTTCCAAAAGCCATGAGTACCTTAAAGAATACAATGTGTTTATTTATCAAAAACCTTGAGCTTATTCAAATTGAAAGGAATGAACTATCAATGGTTATATTAAATGAGTTTTGAATCATTAGAAAAAGGAGTTTCAAGCTCTATGCTTAAAAGATTTCAAAAAGGAATTTTTACACATTATAATTCAATCGATGAATTCTTGAAACATGTCTTGAATCCATAAAATGTCATATTTAATGTATTCAAGTCAAATTTATATTTTAAATTTAATTGGGACAAGTTTTAAAGTCAATCAGAACATTTTCTGATTTTTGTATCGTCCCGAGCCGACTCAAGGGTTTCCGAGTCGACTCCCCAAAATGCTGATTTTCTCGAGTCGACCCTTGGTTTTCAAGAGTCGACCCCTGACTCTTGCGAGCCGACTCCTGTCTGTGCGAGCCGACTCCGCTCAAACAACAGAACCCATTTTTTTGAGCACTTCTCGAGTCGACTCCCCATTTTCGAGTCGACTCCCGACTTTCGGAGCCGACACTTTAGTTTTCGCGAGTCGACCCTTCAATGCTTAAAATGTTTCTATTTTTAGTAATCGACTTCGAGCCGACTCCCAAAGCTCGAGTCGACTCCGCGAAATCTGGGCGCGATTTTTAACGATGACACATCAGCCCCAACGGTAAGATTTTTAATAACGGCTATTTTTCTTGTCTCTAACGGATATATTTTTGCAGATTCTATAAATAGAGAAGCTCTTTTCAAATCAAAACAAGAGAAAATCAAAGAGAGAAAAGAATATCTTTTGAAAAGAGGGAAAAACAGAGCATATTGGAAAAATCATTAGCTCAAAGGAGAGTGATTCAAAAGGAGTGAAATCCAAGAGGAAGTTTCGTCTGCTCCTTCTCATCAATCCACAAGAGTCAAAAGAAAATCCACAAGCATTTCAAAGGTCAAATCGGAGGATTTTCAAAAGAGGAAAAAGCTTCATCTCAACTCCAAAGTCTTCAACGGTCAAGAATCTTGCTGAGGCGTGATTCAACACTTCAAGAGGAGTTAAAGAAGAAGGAAGAAAGCCAAGCCACTACCATCTGCAATACATCAGGCTTTTCTAACCTTTATTTTGTACTTCATTTGTATATTTGCTCAAGGGGAGCATTTCATTATTCAAACACTTATTCTATTTGTTTGCTGATTCAATCAGTGGATTGAATCAGTGGAGGTTGGTATACCTCGTTACAAGCCGGAGTGCTTGTGTTGGGTTAGTTGTGAGCCCGTGAAAAACAACGTGTAGGGTTTTGTGCTGGTAAGCCCGAGTTAAAACCAGCTGGGTTCGTTGTGCACCCGGTAAAAACAACAAGTTTGAGTTGTGAGCTTGGAAAACAACTCGGCTGTAATCTAGAGAGATTATAGTGTGGACCCAAGTGAATCTTGGGAGTGGACGTAGGTGTTGGTTGCACCGAACCACTATAAAATTATCTTGTGTTTGCCGTGCTTATTTTCTCTTTCTCTATCTCTCTTTATTTGCTTGTGCATTGCTTATTAGTTAGCCTCACTTGCACATCTTGCTAACTAATCAATTAAAGTTAAAAAGTCTTAAATTTTTAAGAACCCAATTCACCCCCCCCCTCTTGGGTTGCCATCTGGGCCAACAATTGGTATCAGAGCAAGTGCTCATTTAGAATTTGATCTCACGATCAAGGGCTAAAGATCCATATGGCAACACAAATTGGTTCAAGTTTTGCTGAAGGTCATTCTACGAATCGACCTCCTTTATTTAATGGAACCAACTATTCATATTGGAAAGCTAGAATGAGAATATTCATTCAAGCTTCTGACTATGAATTGTGGGGAGTAATAATAAATGGACCTAGTACACCCACACACCTTATTGATGGCACTATTGTTCCTAAGCCCGAAAGGGATTGGAATGATAATGATAGGAGAATGGCACAACTAAATGCTAAAGCCATTAATATTTTATATTGTTCCTTAGACTCAAATGAATTCAACCGAATCTCAACATGTAATTCCGCAAAAGAAATTTGGGATAGGTTGGAAATAACTCATGAAGGAACAAACCAAGTAAAAGAATCAAAGATAAATATTTTGGTTCATAAATATGAATTGTTTACATGGAACAAACTGAAACCATCACATGCATGTTCACTAGATTCACTGATATTGTGAATGGTTTAAAAGTCTTGGTAGAATTTATTCTAATGCTGATCTTGTGCGCAAAATTCTTAGGTCACTACCAAGATCGTGGGAAGCAAAGTCACTGCTATCCAAGAAGCAAAGGACCTCAATGCATTACCTTTAGAGGAGCTTCTAGGATCCTTAATGACCCACGAGTTAACAATGAAGCAGCATGTTGAGGAGGAAACAAAAAGAAGAAAAACACTTGCCCTCAAGACTGCAGAAATGGAAGAGAGCAGCAGTGAAAGTAATGATGAAGATGATGAGGAAACTGCTCTCTTGGCCAAAAAATTCAGAAGTTTATGAGAAAAAGGCCCTTCCATAAAAAGAAATTTGGAGCAAGATTTGAAGGAGAAAAGGATAAGAAAAAGGACAAGGAGAAAGAAAAAGAAAAAGAGCCCTTAGTATGTTATGAGTGCAAAAAGCCAGGGCACTTTAGTATGATTGTCCTTTGCTGAAAAAGGCCTACAAGAAAAAGAAGAAAGCATACATGGCAACTGGACTGATGAATCTTCTTCGAAGAAGAAGAACAAAAGGAAGTTGCCAATATCTGCTTCATGGCCAACGACGACGACAACGACAATGAGGTAAGTTCTGAAAACTCAAATGATGAATTTACATTTGATGAAATGTTTGAGGCTTTCAATGAACTTATGATTGATTTTAAATCCTTGAAAAAGAAGTATAAGTTTTTGAAAAATGACAATATTAGTTTAGCTAAAAGTAAAAATGAATTAGCTTTAGAAGTTAAGAACTTAACTAATGAAAAAGAAGAACTTAGCAAAGAAAGAGATAATCTTAATCAAGAAATAGATTTGTTAAAATCTGAAACTAAAAACTCAACAAAGATTTAAAAGATCAATAAAAACTTTAGCTTTAGAAAAAGAACAGCAAGTTAAAGAAAATGACTCTCTTAAGAAAGATGTTAAAAAATATAAAGACATTGTTGAGAAATTCACTTTAAGTTCAACTAAACTTAACATGATCTTAGATAGTCAAAAAGCTGTTTTTGACAAAGCAGGTTTAGGATATAACACATTAAGGAAACAAAAATCTTAAAGAATATTTTTATAAAAGCCAACCAAAGTAATATAACTTGTTTCAAATGTAATGAAAAAGGTCATAAATCATTTGAATGCAAAACGTTAAATAATAACAACAAGTTAAATGTTAAAGCTAAGAAAATATGGGTTCCGAAAGGAACAATTTTTGTTGCTGCTAACCATGAAGGACCCAAGAAAGCTTGGGTACCTAAACATAAAGTTTGATTATGTTGCAGGAATGTCTTGTAGCCAAAAGATCAAAGAAAAAGTGGTACCTTGATAGTGGCTGCTCAAGACATATGACGGGTGACAAAGATGAATTCATCACCCTAGAAGAAAAGAAAGGTGGAGTTGTTACGTTTGGCGATAACGGTAAAGGTCAAATTATGGGCCTTGGTAAAGTTCGTATAACTCCATCTACATTTATTGATAATGTACTTTATGTTGATGGTTTGAAGCATAATCTAATTAGTATAAGTCAATTATGTGATAAAAACTTTAATGTTTCATTTAAATCTTCTGTATGCACTGTAACTAATTCTATTGATGATAGCATTGTATTTACTGGTTATAGACATGGCAATGTTTACTTGGTTGATTAGAAAAATTATCTTTGAGTGATCATTGCTTAATTGCTGACAATGCTAACATAAATGAAATTAGTTGGTTGTGGCATCGTAGATTAGGTCATGCAAGCACACACCTTATTTCAAAACTAATTAAAATGGATTTAGTTAAAGGATTACCTAAACTAGATTTTGAAAATAATAAAATATGTGATGCATGTCAATTTGGAAAACAAACTAGAAGTTCTTTCAAATCTAAAAACATTGTTTCAACTTCTAGGGCTTTAGAGCTACTTCACATGGATCTTTTCGGACCAACTAGAACCACAAGTCTAGGAGGAAAGAAATATGGTCTAGTGATTGTAGATGATTATTCTAGATATACTTGGGTAATGTTTTTAGCTCACAAAGATGAGACTTTCTCGATATTCCTGAAATTCTTCAAGAAAGTCACAAATGAGAAAAACACTACTATAGTATCTCTAAGAAGTGATCATGGAACAGAATTTGAAAATCACTTATTTGAAAGTTTTTGCACTGAAAATGGAATTAATCATAATTTTTCAGCCCCTAGGACTCCACAGCAAAATGGTGTAGTTGAAAGGAAAAATAGGACTCTAGAAGACATGGCCCGTACCATGCTATGCGAAAGCAACTACCAAAGTATTTTTGGGCGGAAGCAATTAACACAGCATGTTACATCTTAAATAGAGCTTTAATAAGACCAATATTAAAGAAAACACCTTATGAATTATGGAATGAAAGAAAACCAAATATAAAATACTTTCATGCATTTGGATGTAAATGTTTCATTCATAATAATGGTAAAAACAACTTAGGAAAATTTGATGCTAAATCTGATGAAGGAATTTTTCTAGGTTATTCAACAACTAGTAAGGCATATAGAATCTTTAACAAGAAAACCTTAGTAGTTGAAGAATCCATTCATGTAGTTTTTGATGAATCTTTAGCAACTGGATCTGAAAAGATTGATGATGAGGAAGATACAAACATAATTGAAAAAGATCTTGAAAAACTTAATATTGAAGTATCTTCTGATCATGAGCAAGAAGCTAAAGATGATGATTCACATAAGGACGATGATGTCAATATTGATCATAATGATATAGATCTTCCAAGAGACTGGAGATATGCTCATAGTCATCCCAAGGAATTGATTATAGGCGATCCATCTCAAGGAATAAGAACTAGATCATATATGAGAAATATTAGTAATCATCTTGCATTTGTATCACAAATTGAACCTAAAACTATAGAAGAAGCTGAAAAAGATAATAATTGGATGTTAGCAATGCAAGAAGAACTAAATCAATTTACAAGAAATAATGTTTGGACTTTAGTTGAAAGACCTAAAAATCATTCAGTAATAGGATCAAAATGGATTTTTAGAAATAAACTAGATGAAAATGGCATAGTAATTAGAAACAAAGCTAGATTGGTTGCTAAAGGATATAATCAAGAGGAAGGTATTGATTTTGATGAAACCTTTGCACCTGTAGCTAGATTAGAAGCCATTAGGCTATTACTTGCATTTGCATGTCATATGAATTTTAACTTATTTCAAATGGATGTAAAAAGCGCATTTTTAAATGGATTTATAAATGAAGAAGTTTATGTAGAACAACCACCAGGTTTTGAAGATCACGAATTTTCAAATCACGTTTTTAAATTGCACAAAGCTTTATATGGTTTGAAACAAGCACCTAGAGCTTGGTATGATAGGTTAAGTAAATTCTTAATAGAAAATGATTTTACAAGAGGAAATGTTGATAAAACTTTGTTTTTGAAAAGAAAAAGTAAAGATTTACTTGTAGTACAAATATACGTAGATGACATTATTTTTGGTGCTACTAACGATTCTCTTTGTCAAGAATTTGCAAAGTTGATGCAGGGAGAATTCGAGATGAGCATGATGGGAGAACTCAACTTCTTCCTTGGACTCCAGATCAAACAAAGCAAAGAGGGAATCTTTATCAACCAAACCAAATACACAAGAGAACTACTCAAAAAGTTTGGTATGGAAACAATGAAACCCCTCGGAACTCCAATGAGTCCTTCATGCAAGCTGGACAAAGATGAAGAAGGTAAAAAGGTTGATCAAAAGTATTATCGAGGTATATCGGATCCCTTCTTTATTTAACAGCAAGTAGACCAGATATTATGTTTTCAGTATGTTTATGTGCTAGATTTCAATCTGAACCTAAAGAATCACATTTAATAGCTGTTAAAAGAATTTAAGATATCTAAATGGAACAAAAATGTAGGTTTATGGTATTCTAGAGACTCTACATTAAACCTAATTGCATATTCAGATTCTGATTATGCTGGATGTAAATTAGATAGAAAAAGCACAAGTGGTGCATGCCAATTCTTAGGAAGTAACTTAATCACATGGTTTAGCAAAAAGCAAAATTCAGTTGCATTATCAACTACTGAAGCTGAATATGTAGCAGCTGGAAGTTGCTGTGCGCAAATCCTATGGATTAAGCGACAACTTGAAGACTATGGTATCACACTTGATAAAACACCCATAAGATGTGATAACACTAGCGCAATCAACTTAACTAAAAATCCAATTCAACACTCAAGAACAAAACACATAGAAATTAGATATCATTTTATAAGGGAACATGTAGCTAATGATGAAATTTGTTTAGATTATGTAAACACTGAAGAACAATTAGCTGACATATTTACAAAACCTTTAAATGAAGAAAGATTTTGTTATCTTAGAGGAGAGTTAGGAATTTGTAATCCTTTTGAATAAATTTTGAAACCTCTAAGGAAATATATCTAGAGTTCTTTCAAATTCTCAAAATCTTAAGGAAATTTTATCTAGAACTCATATCAATTTGATCTCTCAAAGTCCATGATTTTTAATCATACTCAAAGATCAAATTCCGGACTCAATTCGGATTCTCTGAATCTTAATCTATTTTTTCTCTGAAATGTCTGGGAGCCGACTCGAGAGTATCGGAGTCGACTCGAGTTTCTGCTGAAACTCAGGAGTCGACCCCTCTCTGAGCGAGTCGACTCGAGATCGTGTCCGTGCTCTGTGACTAGTCGGGAGCCGACTCCACACTTTGCGCGAGTCGACTCGACGTGGTCCCAGTCGATTATTTAGGGCACGAGTCGACCCACGGACATTTCATTCGTTCCAAATCTTTCCAAATCCTCTCCAAAGCTTTCCCAAAACCCTCCAAACCTCAAATAACCTCTGATTAACCAATCCTTCAAGATCAATGGCACCCAAAACCCGTGGAGCTAGCTCGAGTGGCGCCGGTTTGAAGAGAAAGAGGACCGTTCGACGACCCGTCCGCGAGCCGTCTACGGATTCATCCTCTACCCCTTCTGCTAGTGATCCTCCTGCTCCAGCTCCTACTCTTCAGGTAGATCATCTTGCCAGTAGGATTGTCACCACAGGAAGAAAGGTTGATTTTGAATTATTTGAGAATGAAGGATTCATAATAGGTAGACAACTAATTGAGATGGGATTTGAGAATATGTTCATTGGACTGTCCCACCTACCCTGCTCTAGTTAAAGAGTTTTACAAGAATTTGACCAGAGGAGATGATGGCTTGTGAGCAAGGTGAGAGGCATTGGTCTGAACATCACTCCTCTATTCTATCTAGATTATTGAAATTACCCTTGTCTGGACCATCCACCTTTGCCCCAGAAGATAGATCTCCAGCCCTCACTAGGCTATTGAACAGAAATTTTGAAGGATTTGAAGAAGTATTTGCTAGTCAATTGCCTTTGGAATTAAGATTACTCCACAACATCTGCAGCAGGATTTTGTTTCCCAAGACCGGCAGATTCGACTATGTTTCTGAGAGAGATATTTTTGTTATGGATGCTGTTGTTTCTGGGAAGCCCATCAATCTACCTCGGATGATAATATGGTACATTGCAGATTGTGGCGGGAAAAAGAAATCAAGTTTGCCCTATGGCATGGTTTTAACTAAATTATTTCAAAGCCAAGGGATTGTTTTGGTGATAGTGAGCCAAAAGGAACTAAGACATACGATTTTATCTTTGGCCACTATTCATCGAATGGGGTTTGTTAAGAAAAATGGAATTGGGAGAGAAAGAATGTTACAGAGGACAGAGATAGATGCTGAGGCCCCAGACCTTCTATGAGACATTCATCACCTGAGCCTCCTCAGTGCTCGTCTGTTCCAGAGTCTGTTCCAGCTCCTGCTTCTGATTCTACCCCTGCTCCTACTGTTGCTCCTGCTCAGTCTTCTACATTATCATCTGGTAGTTTTTCTGATATACAGTTAGATCAGCTTAGATCATTATTCAAATCTGAGATAAGTGAGCATGAAAAAGACTGAAAGAAGAATTTAATGAAAAGTTTATGAATTTAAAAGAAGCCTTATATTCACTCAGTGATCGGGTTGCATCGATTGAGTCTACTCTCAGTTCATCTACCAGCTCCTTAAGTGAAGACTTAAAGAATATCTTTGGAGAACTTAAGGATATCTGCGGTGACTCGGAGACATACTCCCAATGCAACGCCGAGCTTCAAGAAAAAATTACATCTGCTTGTACTTTTGTTGATAAAAACTCAAAGACTATGTTAGACTTCAATGTGAAGGGATGAAGCAGATTGTTGATCACTTGAATAGAATTACTAGAAGAAATTTTTAAGTTTTGTAATCTCTTTTTGATGTAATCAAGTTTACTTTCAATGCAATGAGCAAGTTTACATTTTCATGTACTTTCATTTTGAAGTAATGAGAAAGTTTGATGCATTACTTTTGTCTATTTCAATTGTAAGTATCCTTGAATACTTTGAATGATTATCCTCAATTGATAAGTTAATAGAAAAAGATAAAGAATGTTATTGATATTAAACTTCCTAACCTTTTTGTTGATTACAAAAAAGGGGGAGAGTTTTTATTCAATCGTATATGCCTTGCCTTCAATTCAATCAAAGTTTAATTTTGAAAGAGGAAGAGCATAAGGGGAAGAGATAAATTGAATTTCATAAAGAAAATGCTTAAGTTTCTGATTTTGAAAAATTTTGAATGATTTATAAAATTAAGGTTCATAGGGGGAGCTACCTCATTGAGGGGGAGCCTTTCCATGAACACAATAGTTGATTTTGGAATCACAAATTTTTTTAATTTTATAATGCATATACTCAATGTTTTTGTCATCATCAAAAAGGGGGAGATTGTTGAGAAATTATTGAAACATAATTGCCCCAACTTTATTGATTTTGATGATTTCCAAAAGCCATGAGTACCTTAAAGAAAACAATGTGTTTATTTATCAAAAACCTTGAGCTTATTCAAATTGAAAGGAATGAACTATCAATGGTTATATCAAATGAGTTTTGAATCATTAGAAAAAGGAGTTTCAAGCTCTATGCTTAAAAGATTTCAAAAAGGAATTTTTACACATTATAATTCAATCGATGAATTCTTGAAACATGTCTTGAATCCATGCTAAATGTCATATTTAATGTATTCAAGTCAAATTTATATTTAAATTTAATTGGGACAAGTTTTAAAGTCAATCAGAACATTTTTCTGATTTTTGTATCGTCCCGAGCCGACTCAAGGGTTTCCGAGTCGACTCCCCAAACTGATTTTCTCGAGTCGACCCTTGGTTTTCAAGAGTCGACCCCTGACTCTTGCGAGCCGACTCCTGTCTGTGCGAGCCGACTCCGCTCAAACAACAGAACCCATGTTTTTTGAGCACTTCTCGAGTCGACTCCCCATTTTCCTCGAGTCGACTCCCGACTTTCAGGAGCCGACACTTTAGTTTTCGCGAGTCGACCCTTCAATGCTTAAAATGTTTCTATTTTTAGTAATCGACTTCGAGCCGACTCCCACAAAGCTCGAGTCGACTCCGCGAAATCTGGGCGCGATTTTTAACGATGACACATCAGCCCCAACGGTAAGATTTTTGAATAACGGCTATTTTTCTTGTCTCTAACGGATATATTTTTGCAGATTCTATAAATAGAGGAGCTCTTTTCAAATCAAAGAGAAAATCAAAAGAGAGAAAAGAATATCTTTTGAAAAGAGGGAAAAACAGAGCTATTGGAAAAATCATTAGCTCAAAGGAGAGTGATTCAAAAGGAGTGAAATCCAAGAGGAAGTTTCGTCTGCTCCTTCTCATCAATCCACAAGAGTCAAAAGAAAATCCACAAGCATTTCAAAGGTCAAATCGGAGGATTTTCAAAAGAGGAAAAAGCTTCATCTCAACTCCAAAGTCTTCAACGGTCAAGAATCTTGCTGAGGCGTGATTCAACACTTCAAGAGGAGTTAAAGAGAAGAAGGAAGAAAGCCAAGCCACTACCATCTGCAATACATCAGGCTTTTCTAACCTTTTTATTTTGTACTTCATTTGTATATTTGCTCAAGGGGAGCATTTCATTATTCAAACACTTATTCTATTTGTTTGCTGATTCAATCAGTGGATTGAATCAGTGGAGGTTGGTATACCTCGTTACAAGCCGGAGTGCTTGTGTTGGGTTAGTTGTGAGCCCGTGAAAAACAACGTGTAGGGTTTTGTGCTGGTAAGCCCGAGTTAAAACCAGCTGGGTTCGTTGTGCACCCGGTAAAAACAACAAGTTTGAGTTGTGAGCTTGGAAAACAACTCGGCTGTAATCTAGAGAGATTATAGTGTGGACCCAAGTGAATCTTGGGAGTGGACGTAGGTGTTGGTTGCACCGAACCACTATAAAATTATCTTGTGTTTGCCGTGCTTATTTTCTCTTTCTCTATCTCTCTTTATTTGCTTGTGCATTGCTTATTAGTTAGCCTCACTTGCACATCTTGCTAACTAATCAATTAAAGTTAAAAAGTCTTAAATTTTTAAGAACCCAATTCACCCCCCCCCCCCCTCTTGGGTTGCCATCTGGGCCAACAGGTTCTTTTTTTTCTTTTTTTTGTTTTGCCTCCCTTTTTAAGTATATATGTTGTCATGATAATACCACTGATCATAGATGTCTCTAAGACTATGCTTCTGATCGGCATGCGATCAAAAACGATCCTTGCCTCTCGAATTCTTCTACATTTTGCATACATATCCACCAATGCATTGCCCAACACCACATCATCTCTGAACTTGTCGAACTTGATCACTCGTGCATGGATTTGCATGCCCTCTCTGAGGGCCATCAGGCTTGCACATGCGCTAACAACACTGGCAAGCATCACCTCATCGGGCTCCATTCCATCGTCCATCATCGTCACAAACAGCAACAAAGCTTCTTCCATCGGACCATTCTGCTCATAACATGTGATCAGGCTGTTCCACGAAACCACATTTCTTTCCGGCATCCCCTCGAAAACTCTGCGTGCATTCACCGCTCTCCTACATTTTGAGTACGTGTCGACTAAAGCACTGCCCATATAGACATCATAAGCAAGTCGGGATTTTGATATCAGAGCATGAATTTGAACTCCAGTTCTCGAGTCTATAAGCCCTGAACAAGTACTCAGAGCACTAGAAAACGAGTGAGCGTTCAGCACAAAATCCTCAGAATGCATTGCAACAAAAAAATCCAGGGCTTCTTCGAACCGACCATGCTGGGCAAAGCCCGAGACCATCGTGCTCCAAGAGCACTGGTCAGGCTTAGGAATCGACGAGAAGAGCTGCTCCGCTTCGTCGAGAGAGCCTGATTTCATGAACGCGCCAATTAAGCTATTGAAAGTGAAGGTATTTCTGTGGGGTATCCTGACGAACAACTTTTGCGCATCGACCAAGCAGCCACATTTCGCGTAGGCATCGATGAGCCGATTCTGGATGAAGGTCATCTGGCAGGGCATTGGTTTAAATTTGCTATGATAACAACATTTATGAAGATAATATCTTTCGACATTAAAAATTTGGCATTAAATTTGATCTTTAAAAAAAGAAAAAAAAGGGACAAACTCGAGTAGTCCTTCTCTTACCTCGAGAATAAAATAATTTAACATAATAAAATTTTAATTATTATAATATAATAATTTTATGTTAATAAAATAATGCAAATATAGATGTTGTTGGGGTCATTTGATCCGGATTGATCTGGACCATTTGATCTAAAATTAAATGGTCCAAATCAATTGTTGTGTTAGAAATTGTAAGGGTAGTTTGGGTTTAAATCAATTTTTTTGAGGGATATCTTCTCCTATCCCTCCAATCAAATACAACCAGAGGGGATAAGAAAAGGTTATCCTAGAAATTTACCCTTTTGCATTTGATATGATCCATGGGATAGCCAAGGGATATCCCTAGGGATATTCTCTGGATAAACTCTATCCCGTACACTTATCCAGGAATAGTGTTTTTTCTATCAAACACTACCTAAAAGATCTATATGTTGCTTCTATGGCCTCTATCATGGCAGATCATGGACCCAATAAACTAATAAGGGTGACACCCTTACCCACAAGTCCATAGCTTTCTCCACTCATTGTTTGTGCATAAACATCATCCTTACTTATGCCAATTTGGGTGCTCTAAAGTTGTGGTTCCATTAATTCTATCATCTTGCATGGGCTCAAAATAGAGAAGAGTCGAGAAGGGTACTAGGGAGACGATGGCTCTTTTGAAGTGGATTGGCTACCTTCACCTAAGGAATGATAGCTTCCATAGGTGAGAAGGATACCAAGAAGGAATTTTAACTATCTCTGCTTCTAACCATCAAAGAATTTTGCTCATTTACAAGCTACATTGGAAGCTTCATGCCATTCTTTTTTCTTCTTTAAGTATAGCAAACTGCCCATAAGCTTTGCTTATTGCTCTTGATAGCAGCATGAAAAGAGGGCTTCATAATAATTTCAAGCGGTTATTCATAAATTTGACCCTAATATTTGTTGCATATTGGAAGTAAGGATCTACAATGAATCAATTCCTAGAGCTTAGCATATGATTGGCAATAAATGGTAGTTTTGGCTATTCCCTTGGAGAGGCTATCAAGAGAAATTATTATTGCTTAGAAGAAGTCACTAAAATAGATTGATTTCCTCAATACAAAAAAGTAGGCAGCATTTGGTAAAATCTCACTATCAGATATGGTATTTGCTTAAATTTAATGCTTTAAAAACTATTTCTGAGGCTAGTGTTGGCTAAAGACTATTTTTAGACATAATGTCTGCTATACCATGTGGGATGTCAAGATGATCTCTCAAGATTTTTTTTTTTTTTTTTTTTTTGCACCATGAGTAGAAATGGATAGATGAATTTTAAAATCCTCCATCCAATACATAATTTATCAACCAATGGGAGTTCAATACTTAGAAAAAAAATTGGCCCAAGTTGAAATCATATAATGAAGAGACGATTTAAGCCCTAAAGAGTGGATTTCAACCTTGGGCCAGAGTTGGATTTCAACCTTGGTCAAAGTTTTTTTTTAAGTGTTGGATCTTATTTGTTGATAAATCATTCATTGGATAGACATTTCGATGCGGAAAAGAAAACATCGAAATTCTAAGCTGGCATCCCACATGGCATGGGAGACATTATTCTTGAAAATAGTTTTCAAAAAACACTAATTTTAGAAATAATTTTCAAATTGATATTAAACTTAGCAAAGATTCATAGGTCTCCTTGAGTTATAGGTGTTGCATATGCTAGTAACCATGGTATACAAAGGCATCAACTATGGGATATGGCCACGAATGTTGTCTCTCTTGGCTGCATTAATTGTTGGGTACTACAATATGCAATTCTTTATAATTCTAAAAAGAAGGTGATAAAAAATTTGTGGACAAAAATGTAAAAGAGTTTTAATCTTTTAGATCAAATGCTTTATTAGACTTTGGCTTCTCTAGCTTTTCTTTTATATGGTGTAACAATATATTTGGAGCAACTAGAGTGCAGGAAAAAGTTATCGGCTGAACATTTATCCTGAAATTGAAGTGTTTCATCTCCCATGCGTAGGTTGGATCATTGCCCTATCATCATTAAACCTATAAATATTTGCTCATCATCCAAGCCCTTTAAGATTCGAGAGATCTTGGAACAATTGTGAAGATGTTAAGGTCGTAATAAAGATGCTATGATCCATGAGAAATGCTCAAATGGAATAAAAATGTTGTGGTGGATCTTTTTCAAAAAATTAAAAATTTGGAGGGTGAAATTAACCAATGACAAAATAAAGATGTTAGCATGGGTGGTTTAAATCTAGATAGATACTCTTTTCTACTAGGAAAGATACAAGACCACTCTAAAGCCTTTCGACAATGAAAAATATGCTAGTATCAAAACTCTAGAATTAGATGGTTGAAGGATGAATTAGATGGTTAAAGGATGAATTAGATGGTTAAAGGATAGTAATTCCAATACCAGCCTTTTCCATTAAAGTACCATTCTTTGGAGAAGAAATAGGATCTTCAATTTGAAGCAAGAAAATGACACTATTTTGGAGGATGAAAATGAAATTAGAGTGCTCATTAAACAGTATTTTTGTGAAAAGTCAAACTTGAATCTGCCCAATGCTACTATAAAGCTCCCTTTATTAACTTATCAACTAAATGATCAAGATGATGCACTTCTAACTTGTCTTATTTCTGACAACAAAATTGAGGATTCTGTTTTCGGCCTTGCATCAGATAGAGCCCTTGGCCCTGATGACTTTCAACTCATGTTCTTCAAATTTATTTTGGATGATCATTAAAAGGGATATCATTGCAGCAATAAATGAATTTTGTACACCAGCCATATGCCCATTATCGTAGACAGCCACCCTCCTCACATTTATTCCAAAGAAATCCAATCCTCAAATCATCAGCTTGGGTAATGCTCTATATAAAATTGTGGCAAAGATCATCGTCAATAGAATGTAGAGACTAATGCCAATTTTGGTTTCAATTGAACAAGGTGCTATATATTGTTAGAGATCGTAGTAGTACCAATAATGTATTCTAACTCGTTAAGTAAAGCCATCATCATCTTGTTTCCGCAGCCCTATCATCTATTCTTCTAGGAGATGTAATTCGTTCAATCATATTATGAAGCCTTCTACTATGACACTTTGGTCATCTGATGATGTTCTTAGGTGCTAGTACTTTGTTTTTGTTATGGCCCAGATGTGGTAGTGCAATAATCCACTGCAAAACAAACCCTATAGTATGCAAGGCATTAGACGAGAATACATAATCATATCAAATTTAAGCAAATATCAATGAGCTAGTTATTCATTGAATTCAAACCAACAAATTCAAACAATATTAGATGATGTCAAAAATACCTAAAATTTATTATTAGAATAAAACACTGACTACTCCCAAATTCTACTAGAATAAGTTTATATCGCTATTAATCCCTTGAGCTAATAGTTTTTTTTTTTTTTTTGGGTACAATCGGGCGATCACACAAGTCTCGTATGAATCAGCCCAGAAAGGTCATAGTACACAATTTAAAGAAATAAAGAAGGACAGGGGTCACCTGGCTTCCATATCCACGGTCCAGTATGCTGTGCCACTGAAGTAGCCATCCAGTCCGCTGCCGAATTAGCTTCGCGATAAATATGACGGATCTGGGCACAATCAACCTCCCGAAGGATAGTCCAAATATCCGTAAGAATCGAATTCACAGGGCCAGGGGGGCAATTCTCCTTCTACAGCCATGAATCCCTTGAGCTAGTAGTTACCCATATCTTTTGATTAAATCTCAGTCTCCAAAAAAAAACAACAAAAATTAACATGAGCTAAAGCCCAGTATGTAAAAACTAATCATAATCAGTGGATCAAGTAAGCAAAAAAATGCATGCACAGCATATCAAAATAATATTTTTACAAATAGTTTTTGTTGTAAATAATGCATGTCATATGAGTCAAATTTTCAAAATAATAAAACTTCATTTTACATTCCAAAATTTATGATATAACTCTATAGTCAATAATTTATAACTACATACACACTCTATTATAAGGCCATAAAACAAAATCCACATGTTACCTCTATGGCAATAATTCATCAAATTAAGCAAGGTACACGATGTAGAAAACTTACTTAGATCCAATTTTTTAATAATAAAAAATGCTAAAAAAAATTAAAAACTAATAATTCAGCATTTATGTTATGAAATTCCAACACATATCTCAAGTAATTAAATTTAAACATTAAATAGTGAGCATAACTAAATTTCAAATAATTTTATAAAAATTTCAATATATAATAATATGTAACAATCTTAATTAAACTAGAATTGTCATGAAATCAATTATAATGTTTTAACCATTATAATTTTTTAGCAATGTTTAAATCTTTAGAATTGTTATCATTATTTTATTCTTTTGAAAAAGCACTCTAATCATGATTAGAATTACTCACTTTAACACTCTAATTAGTGGGTTTAAACTCGCTCAATCTACTTCCACAACCCATCTATAATTATCAACCAAATATATTGTTAGACCAGGTTCTATTAAGGCCTAAAATTTCAGGTTTCAAGGCAAACAATCCTAACCCAAATCAAGACCTTACCCACTACAGAACACTTGAAATTAAATCTAATTCATTTTGAATTTAGGTAATCTTGAAAGAAAAAAATTAAGTATTAGATTTAGTGTAAGGAATCAAGAAAATAAAATAATAAGCCATTAAAAAACCATGAGCCTTTCTTTTCAATTATCCACCCTCAAGAAAATAAAATAAAGTGGCATGACAATTATAAACTTTTTTTACCCTTAAGAAAAGGTTCAGATGAGTTGAGTTGAGAAAATATCTGGTTGTCAATTGGCAACATCTATCAACTTAGATTGACTTCTGACCGCCGGCCATGACCGGCCTACAACGACACCTCCTTTCGGCCTCAAATTTGGCCCTAATTCCACCCTAAAAGAGATCTTAAAACAGAGTTCCAAAATTCATTGGAAAAACAAAGCACGGGGTCAAGGGTCATCGGCTTACATTCCAGTCGATTGGTTGAGAGTTTCCTCGAAACAGAGTGAAAGCTGGGGTCCTAAAGGCTCTGTTTATCATCAACCATTAATGATCCTATGAAGCTATTACAACCTTAGAAGATTCAGAAAAGAGAGAGAGAGAGAGAGATTGGAAAGGAGGCTTATTGGCTCAACTGGCTGCCAGAAAGGAGGAAGAAAATGGTAGTTTTCGGATGATTTCCTACACTATTTCTTCTCTAAAAAATAACAAAGCACAAACAAAATTCCATTTTAGATCTTAAGTCCCATGGCTTCTGACATCATCAGAGATATCAATCTATGAGGGAACTTCCATGTAGAAAAATCAAGTGATGGAGGCTTACCGATTGGGATTCTGAACGATGAGCCTCATCCTCTCTTTCTCCTCACTTCTGTTCGAAAGATCTGGAAGGAAGATAAGTTTATCTCCTCCCAATGGTGTTTCCATTTGGATACGATCCCATTTTTTTCCCTCCCAATTTGGCTTAGACCTATTATTGAACAGGTCCAGGGTTGCTGTGGCCCATTACGGAGTGTGACCCCTGCCTCTTTGCCATTAAGCAGATTTTGTACTGATATTTCTGGATTGACTCGCACGAGATTAGTATGATCGGCCGTCTGTATCAAAAAAAAAAAAAAAAAAAAAAATCCAGGTTATGGTTTTGGATTCAACCGGATCTCACAGTGTTTCAGTTCTTTTACTCGGTCTGCCATGCTCTGTTCCACAGTAATCCCGTTTTGATCTTTCTTAAACCGTCTTTCTTCTTCATATTCTTTCTTTGACTATTCTAATTTCTATCCTACTCTCCTAGTATATACTTCACTTCTTTCTTGGGGGAGCTTTGATTCCTCCATATATCCATTAAAAAAAAAACGGTAGCTCAAGAGATAATGCATTTTATGGTGAAGAGAAAACACTAACGATGATCAAGGCTAACATGGAACGTGACCGTGTGGAACTGGTCCTATATTCATGCAGTGCTGAAGCTTTTCTAATCGATTCGTTACACGGATCAAGGGTTGTATATATAATAACTTGGCTTCTCAGTTCTGGTGAATGACTCAACAACTCCTTTCCTTTACTAATGCATTGCGACCGGGCTGTCCCCTCTCACCTTTTTTTTATTATTTATTTTATGTTGAGAGATGTTAGCAAGAAGCTTTATGATCATGTTAGAACTTAGAAGGGGATGTTTGAAGGCAACTGACGCGGGGCAAAAAAAAAATTTCACGTAAATCGGTTGATATGGGCAAATAGGCTAGACCCACATTGGACTATGATCGATCTTCAAAATAGAAGAGCGGGCCTTTGACCCAGCATCTTTGTCCGAGCCTCAGTTAACCAAGCTTAACCGAGTCTCGCGCTTAAGCCAAAGTAATCAGACCTCAGCCAACTAGGGGTGCAACTCGGGCTCATGAAACTCGGGTTTCCTTGAACCCTAACCCTAACCCTATTTATAAAATGTCAACCCTAACCCTAACCCTATTTGTAAAACCTCAACCCTAACCCTATTTTTAAAAATTGGGTTCGAGTTGAGTTTCGAGTTAGAATTCGGGTTGATAGAAAAAAAAATATGACAATTTGAAATAAACAAGCTTAACATTGTACAAATAAGCTTTGCATTGTACAAACAAGCTGAAGTTTGAAACAAACAAGCTTCACATTTCAAATTACATGTTTAACAATATACATCTTTTACATAAGACTAAAAAAAAAAAAGAGTACATTCTTAAACCAAAACATATCCAAAGTAATCCAAATGTTGCATAACATTTCAATAGCCACTATATGCATTAATAAAGTCACCTTTATCCTTTGAAAGTAGAAAATATTGAGACGATATAAAGAGCCAGTTAGAAGACCACATAAGTATGGTATGAGAAATCTTTTCCAAGTAGCGAGACTGCATTCGCCAATAAAGTCACCTTTATCCTTTGAAAGTAGAAAATATTGTGACGATATAAAGAGCCAGTTAGAAGACCACATAAGTTTGGTATGAGAAATCTTTTCCAAGTAGCGAGACTGCATTCGCCATCCAAAGCTTTCTGATTTTTTATTCATCACCCCTTTCCCAGATGTTTTAGTTTTCTGCTCATCACCTCTTCCTAGATGCTTTCATAAAATTTTGATAAACTTCATACTAGAAGTTACAAATGCCTCAAAGAAGATAATTTAAAAAAATAAAGATACTAGTTTGGCCCACCAACATTACATGATAAAAGGAAAAGTCTTTGTACACCGCCCTCGATGCAGCAAGGCCTACGTGGGCTACACCGCCTCTTCTGATTGGTCCACGAGGAGCCTACATGGATGACGGTGCCGGACGGTATGGCTCTGCTATGATGTAACATTCTGAACGTGACGGGCATTTAAAGCAGTTCGCTTTTTTTTTTAAATTAACGTGCAGACGAAAATGCCCTTTCCCTCCATCCTAGCGCCATTTTATATTGGATTTCATCTGTGCAAGAAGAACTTTTCTTCCCCCTCGCTCTGGATTTCGGAAGCATCACCGGAATCAGTTGAGCACGAACCATCGCCCTCGCTCTGAGACTCCGGTCGAAGGAAAATATTTTAGCTTCGAGGCTGGAATACCTGGCTACTGGAGTCTTTGTACAAAAACTTCTGGAGGAAATGTCGTCCGCAGCACGAAGTAAAAAGTCCTTCTTCCCACTTCTTTCTAAAGCTCCTTTATTATACCAACTGTTTTTTCTGGTTAGAGTTAGTTAATGCATCACCAAACCGTTTAATGTGCGGGTAACTTCCTTTGAACAAAATAGTTGACATTCTGGGAGTCATAACTGTTTAGAGTTTACTGTTTTGTAAGCACAAATGTCATAACTGTTTTAACTAGGATGTTATACCTCATGAACTGGGGTGTCGTCAGAGTGGTTCGGCCTATATTCCCCATTATTTCCTGTCCATATAGCTCTAGTGTTGTCATTAAAGCTACGACACCCCTGATGTGTCGTTAATAGTCTGAGTCGGTGTTGTCGTCGTTCGCGACACCCCAGTTGAAACTTTACGACACCCTAGCTCTCATCTGACGACACCCGTGGTTATAACTGACCACGGCGAGAAGGCCCGCGATACCCCGTATGGAGAACAATCCCCGCGACACCCCGCTTTAACAGTCACGTCATCGGTGTCGTCGCCTTAAAGCTAGGGTGTTGTCAGATGAGAACTGGGGTGTCGTTAATAGCCTAAGTCAGTGATGTCGTCGTTCGCGACACCCCAGTTGAAACTTCACGACACCCTAGCTCTCATCTGACGACACCCATGGTTATAACTGACCACGGCGAGAAGGCCCGCGACACCCAAGTTACGAAAATTTATTTTTATTCATCACAAAAATAAAGAGAAGACGGAAAGAAAAGAAAAAAGTACATGAGCCCTCACTGGGACTTGTCATCTGCTTCGGTCACTACCGAGCTCCCCTCACGCTGCGGGGCTAACTCAGCGATCTGGCGCTGGAGGGACTCTACTTGCCCCTCCAGCCGGCTGTTAGCCCGATGCAGGACCTCGATCTGTCTCGTTGAAATGGCCATGTATTGCTCGGCCGCCCTGTGGAGTCGCTCGCTGTTTGCGAGCGACTCTGCAAAGAACTCCAAATCGATGCTTACTGTTCTGCGGTGGCTCCCAGGGGGCCAGTCGATCGCCCCTCACCTCTAGAAGCCATATCAGTATACAAAAATTTTGGAAGATCAGCTGAAAAGGTGATGAACGATGGCATTCCCCCAACCATATTTAAGGTACTCCTGGCGGGTGTTTCGATTGCCACGTGCCACCATCTCAGTGGGCGGTTCGAAGGAATCGAAGCATCGCGCCCCCCCCCCCCCCCCCCTCGATGAGTTTCGGGGGATGGGGAATAGAAGAGAGTTTTGGGAAGCTAAATACCCGGTTACCGTAGTAAGTTTTACGACGTCCCAAGAGGAAACCTCACGACACCCAAGGATGATTTGGATTTCGGCCGAAAATCCTTCGCGACACCCCACTTGAAACCTCAGACACCGTAGCTTTAATGCCACGACACCCATGCTTAGAACTGATTGTGCAGAGAATCCCCGCGACACCCCAGGAGAATTGGATTTTGGCCGAAACTCCTTCGCGACACCCCAGTTGAAAGCTCACGACACCCTAGCACCAATGCCACGACACCCATGCTTAGAACTGACCGTGCAGAGAATCCCTGCGACACCCCAGGAGAATTGGATTTCGATCGAAACTCCTTCGAGACACCCCAGTTGAAAGCTCACGACACCCTAGCTTTAAGGCGACGACACCCGTGCTTAGAACTGATCACGGAGAGAACCCCTGCGACACCCATTGTCGAATTCGGCCGAAACTCCTTCACGACACCCCAGTTCAAAGCTCACGACACCCTAGCACCAATGCCACGACACCGTGCTTAGAACTGACCGCGCAGAGAATCCCCGTGACACCCCAGGAGAATTGGATTTCGGCCGAAACTCCTTCAAGACACCCCAGTTGAAAGCTCACGATACCCTAGCTTTAAGGCGATGACACCCGTGCTTAGAACTGATCACGGAGAGAACCCCCGCGACACCGGTTGTCGAATTCGACCGAAACTCCTTCGCGACACCCCAGTTCAAATCTCATGACACCCTAGCACCAATGCCACGACACCCGTGCTTAGAACTGACCGTGCAGAGAATCCCCGCGACATCCTAGGAGAATTGGATTTCGGCCGAAACTCCTTCGAGACACCCCAGTTGAAAGCTCACGATACCCTAGCTTTAAGGCGACGACACCCATGCTTAGAACTGATTTAGGAGAGAACCCCCGCGACACCCCTTGTCGAATTCGGCCGAAACTCCTTCGCGACACTCCAATTGAAATCTCATGACACCCTAGCACCAATGCCACGAGACCCATGCTTAGACTGACCGCGCAGAGAATCCCCGCGACACCCCAGGAGAATTGTATTTCGATCGAAACTCCTTCGAGACACCCCAGTTGAAAGCTCACGACACCCTAGCTTTAAGGCGACGACACCCGTGCTTAGAATTGATCCCGGAGAGAACATCTGCGACACCCCTTATCGAATTCGGCCGAAACTCCTTCGCGACACCCCAGTTGAAATCTGACGACACCCTATCACCAATGCCACGACACCCGTGCTTAGAACTGACCGCGCAGAGAATCCCCACGACATCCCAGGAGAATTGGATTTCGACCGAAACTCCTTCGAGACACCCCAGTTGAAAGCTCACAACACCCTAGCTTTAAGGCGATGACACCCGTGCTTAGAACTGATCACGGAGAGAACCCCCGCAACACCCCTTGTCGAATTCGGCCAAAACTCCTTCGCGACACCCCAGTTGAAATCTTACGATACCCTAGCACCAATGCTACGACACACGTGCATTAACAGTGAACCCACGGGTGTCGTCGCCTTAAAGCTAGGGTGTCGTCAGATGATAACTGGGTTGTCGTATTGTTTAAACCTTCATGTCCTAAATCCTAATCCTTTGTCAGCATATATTGACAACTAAATCTATGGATATCATTGTTCATGACTGCGTGCCTATATTTTCACAGTTGATGCTGAAATTGTAGATCGGAAAGAAATCGATAACACTCCCGGCCGTGCACCTTCACCTGTCGCTCCAAATGCAGTGGATGATACTGTAGTTCCTCAAACTGGAATGGAATTCAATTCAGCAGATGATGTATATACGTTCTACAATGGATACGCGAAACGAGTTGGTTTTGGAATCACAACAGTGTGTAGCAGGGCCAACAACAAAAAACAACTTTGCTTCAAGCACCTGGCGTGTTGGAGGCAAGGAAAATCTAGAAAATAGAGAAGAGTATGAATCATAGGGATACTGGGAAAGTTGATTGTATGGCATCCATAAAAGCAAGACTGAATGCTACAAGTGGTAAGTGGAATTGGATGAGGTTTCTCTAGAACATAACCATGGGATGTCCATAACATCAACTGGTTATCTACGGTCGCATAGGAGGATCAGCACACCAGAGAAGGCAGAGATCAGCAATTTACATGCCGTGAATGTTCCGACGACTCAGATATACTCTGCCATAGCAAGGAGAAAAGGGGGCAGAAGACAATTGGATTTCACCGAGAAGGATGCTCGTAACTTCATTTGTCGCGAACGTCAGTCTAAGCTGAAAGAAGGAGATGCTCAGTCGATGGTAATTCATTTCGCCGAAATGCAACTCAGAAATCCCAATTTCTTCTATACCTTAGACCTCAATGATAATGGTCATCTGAGGTCTGTCTTCTGGATTCATCCAAGGTCAAGATTGGCATGCACATACTTCGGTGATGTTCTAAGCTTTGACTCAACTACTTGACAAACAGATATCAAATGCCTTTTTGTCCATTCATCGGGGTCAACCATCATGGACAGTCCACCTTGCTTGGATGCGCATTGTTGTCTGATGAGAGTACTGAGACATATAAATGGGTTTTTCAGACATTGGCTGGATGCAAATGGTGGTCAAGCACCTATTGCCATAATAACTGATCAAGATAAGGCAATCGAGGCTGCTGTCAAAGAAGTTTTTCCTAACACACGACATCGATTTTGTCTTTGGCATATATTGAAGAAGATACCTGAAAAGATTGGCCACATTTGCACGGCAAATCCCAAGTTTATGGTTGATTTCGATGAGGCGATATGATTCATTGACCATACAGTCATTCGAGGAAAGGTGGGCACATGTTATGGAGAAATATAAAGAATGCAAGTCTATAGATTGGTTCAATGTCCTTTACGAATGTCGGGATAAATGGGTCCCAGTTTACCTAAAGGATACATTCTTCGCAGGTTTGTATGTCATTGTCTTTGGTTCATGTTCGCGTTAAACGCTTTTTTTTGTTGACAAAATTTTGAACAGGGATGTCATCTTCACAAAGGAGCGAGGGCATTAATCACTTCTTCGATGGGTTTATAAATTCGAAGACAACACTAACGGAGTTCATAAGTAAGTACGAAGATGCCTTGGAAAAAGATACGAGGCCGAAAATGAGGAAGATAATAGGACGTTGCAAACGATTGCTTTCCTAAAGACATCATCACCTTTTGAGAGACAAGCTGCAGGAAGGTATACAAGGAGCATTTTCAAAAAATTTCAGAATGAGATCCTTGAAATGGCTGCATCAAATACAAAATTGATCAAGGAAGCTGGCAACTGTTGTATATTCGTAAGTCGTATGAAAGGATTGAAGTCGATGGAATCGGCAAGGAGATGATCAAAGATATATCGTGTCATACGATAGAAATATTGAGGATGTCCAATGCCAGTGCCGATCCTTTCAGTTCAAGGGGTACCTGTGTAGGCATGCCTTGTTGGTTCTTCATCAAAGTGACGTATTTCGTTTACCAGATAAATACTTCTTGAAGAGATGGTGCAAGGACATGAAATACCAATTCGACGAATTCGACTGCAATACTGAAGGTTATGATAAAAGCACACGAAAATCACGGTACGCAGTGACAATTTTTTAATTGAAATGTCTTAATATTTGTTTTCGTTAATATTATGTTAATGATTGTAGATATAGTTTGCTGAGTCATCGGATGATGAAGCTCGCAGAGATAGCCTCCATGTCTGAAGATGCATTTAATGTAGTGATGGATGGTCTAACACCTATATTCAAAATTGCCGTGGATGCCAACTGCGCAGCTAAACCACGTACAGAGCTTGTAATTCAAGATCCTGAACAAATTAGGACGAAAGGTCGCCCGAGAGAGAACAGATTAAAGAGTGGAGTCGAGAAGAAGTCAAAAAGATCAAGGAAAAATCAGGTCAAGGAAAGAGCTGCTTCAAGCATCAGGCAGACTTGTTTGCAGTCAATTAATACCGAAGAGGACCTGGAAAGAATTGTACCACCTTCTGAAACTTTGATGGACGAATTTGATGCTTATGTATTGAGTCAACTTACACAGGAGCATATATAAAACACGGGTGTCGTAACTTTTGAACTAGGGTGTCTTGGTCGCAAATGAAGTGCTTTAAAATAGGTGTCTATTTCAGTAAAATGAATGCTTTTAGCGCGACGACACCCCAGCTCTTGGCTAACGACTCCCTAGCTCTTGCACGGCGACACCCGAACGGCAGAAACCTACGGCATCCCAGTACTCGCGAGCGGACACCGAAGATTTTAGCGCGACGACACCCCAGCTCCTGGCTAGCGACTCCCTAGCTCTTGCGCGGCAACACCCAAAGGCGGAAACCTACGACATCCCAGTACTCCTGAACAGACACCGAAGATTTTAGCGCGACGACACCCCAGCTCTTGGCTAACGACTCCCTAGCTCTTGCGCGGCGACACCAGAAAGCGAAACCTATGAGACATCCCAGTACTCGCGAACGGACACCTATTTTAGCACAACGACACCCCAGCTCCTGGCTAGCGACTCCCTAGCTCTTGCGCGGCGACACCCGAACGGCAAAAACTACGACATCCCAGTACTCGCGAACAGACACCGAAGATTTTAGCGCGATGACACCCCAGCTCTTGGCTAACGACTCCCTAGCTCTTGCGCGGCGACACCCGAACGGCGAAAACCTACGACATCCCAGTACTCGCGAACAGACACCGAAGATTTTAGCGCGACAACACCCCAGCTCTTGGCTAACGACTCCCTAGCTCTTGCGCGGCGACACCCGAAAGGCGGAAACCTACGACACATCCTAGTACTCGCGAACGGACACCGAAGATTTTAGCACGACGACACCCCAGCTCCTGGCTAGCGACTCCCTAGCTCTTGCGCGCGACACTCGAACGGTAGAAACCTACGACATCCCAGTACTCGCGACACCGGCGAACGACTCCCTAGCTCTTGCGCGGCGACACCCGAAAGGCAAAAACCTACGAGACATCCCAGTATTCACGAACGGACACCGAAGATTTTAGCACGATGACACCCCAGCTCTTGGTGCTCTTGCTACGACGATTTTAGCGCGACGATACCCCAGCTCTTGGCTAACAACTCCCTAGCTCTTGCGCGGCGACACCCGAAAGGCGGAAACCTACGAGACATCCCAGTACTCGCGAACGACACGAAGATTTTAGCACGACGACACCCCAGCTCTTGGCTAACGACTCCCTAGCTCTTGCGCGGCGACACCCGAAAGGCGGAAACCTACGAGACATCCCAGTACTCATGAACGGACACCGAAGATTTTAGCGCGACGACACCCAAGCTCTTGGCTAACGACTCCCTAGCTCTTGCTGACACCCAAAAGGTGAAAACCTATGAGACATCCCAGTACTCACACCGAAGATTTTAGCGCGACGACACCCCAGCTCCTGGCTAGCGACTCCCTAGCTCTTGACACCCGAACGGCGAAAACCTCACTCTGCTGCAATATAAAATTTATGCATTTGCATTAAATATTAATCATTGTTAATATGAATAAATTACATTTAATTTTCATTCAAAGAAGAATAAAAAAATTAAGAACATTTTTCGACAATGTCGCTAATCTTTTTGTTCAGGCCCTCTCTCAATATCGTCGCAGCTAAGTGTCGCCGGTAATCTCTGACTTCCTCATCCGTGAAATCCATCTTCATATCAGGATTGTCCCGTCGAGCAAGACATTCCATGTATCTCAGACAGTATAGGCCGCAATCCAGCGATCCGATCGGTTGGCTTGGGCAATCCGAAATCTCTTCCATCGGCCAAGTCATCGCTTCCTTCTTATCGCAGTAGATATGGAATATGTGGCCAAGAATTGTATGCCATTTCCTTGCATTGGCCTTGTACTTGGGGTTGCGTTTCAGTGAATTCAGGTGCATGAACACCTTTCTTTCCATGTCGACAGCAACCAAATGCCAGTGCGAGTTATCAGAGTTTATTATGGTGAAAAGAAACGGAATTGGGCCTTATCTTCATCCGATACATTGTCAAATATCGAGGCCCCTGATGATTCCAGCGAGTTCATGAGCAGGTGATGAGGAAGTCAGACACAGAGCGATACAAAAACTGATGCAAATATGCACTTATGGTATCGGTCCGGATGCTCTGTCCAGTTGCGCATCAGAAACTCCTGGCCGGCATCAATTATCTGCCAATGCAATGTAAACCGATTAATATAATTCTAAAATCAACAACTAGAACAGTTTTCTTGATATACTTACATCATCTATTATCATTTCATTGTTAATGAGATCTTGAAGATTTTTCCTTGTTACAACACCAGAAAACATATTGGTGTAGACGATCTCGTCGGTTAGTCGTTCGCTCAAAAAATTTTGAATAATTATTTGGTCATCTTCGACCGTTGTGTTGGGCTTTGACATGCCCACTGTCTTCGCCGACTTTTTAGGACGGGTTGTCTCATAACATTCTCCGACGACCGTGGATGCCTTACGCTTCCTCGGCTCTTTTTTAACCCTCCTAACAAGCGAAGGCACTCCAACGATTTCTATGTCCATATTATCACCCTTTGGCGCAGGGGTGCCAAGTTTATTATCGGATATGGACTCATCTTTATTTCCATTCCCATTCTCTATTTTTTCATCCAATGAATCCCCTCCAATCTCTTCTCCTCTGCTTTTGCATTCCCCGTCTCAATTGGACACTCGGATGAATGGTCCTCCTCCATCTTCTTCTCCTCACTATTTCATTACCAAGCTCGCGGAGGACCAACTCCAGGGAATGCACCTTCTTTGTTTTCTCGTCTCCCTTGTCCTCCTCATTTATTGCATACTTTCCTTTCTGAGCAGTGATTTGAGGAGGCTCTCAGCAATGGACAGCCTGTGCCTGACATCGTCGAGTTGATCCTTAACGCACTCCAATTCAGTCCTCAACTCGCACATCCTGCATAGCTATCCGTTGGTTAGGGGCGCATGTATCTGTTGGTTAAGGGGATGTTACATTCTGCTGAGTGAGAAGCCAGCGCTCTTCTGACAGTGGTACAGTAGCTCCCTTCATCTGCAATGCAAGTTGATAACAAATTAATATTAAGTGAACATATTGATGCATGAAGTTGAAAATTATGGTCAGAGCAATGGAGCAATGTACTAGCTTACCAAGTCGTGAGGCTGCAAGTCAGGCAACCCAAACCGACTGGATCTTCATTTGGTGGTCATACCACTTCAACAGCCGGGGCAGTTTATCAGGGTATGCTGGTTCTCGCATTGATGTATGCTCGAGAACCACGCCTGAACATGATATTTTTTGGATATTAAATAATGTAATATTAAAAAAATTATAGTAAGAACATACTTATGTGTCTCAATAATCCTTACCACCAGTGCTGCCGAGCATCCGAACAGGGTAGGCTGCCTCCTAACTTTTTTTGCATTCTTTGAGTGGACCGGCTCCTCGGAACGCAAGCAAGCAGCTATTTCTGGGAGAGCCAGAACAATCAACTCCTTCAATGCCGAAGCCCAGTCGATGCTATCCAGTTGACTTAAGTCATCCAAGTGCTGGATGAGATACCGTGGACATCTCTGATTAGACTTTGGAGCCAAAAATATGGCCAACATGTATGCGATCCAAAGTCGGACGGTGTCCTCGACATCCTCCTATTTCTTAGATGATCGGAGTTGAAATATTAACTTCTCCAAACCTTCTTGGCGAAGATCTAAACCCTGACCAAACCGTCTGAACAACCTTCCGTTGAACAATAGGCTGGACGTGTCAATCTTCTTCCCATGAGCTGGAAGTCCAAGAATGAGTGCGACTTCGTCGGCACTGAATAGAACTGGCTTTCCGCAGAAAATGAACTCGTCGCCTCCATTGTAACATCTTATGATGTTTGCTAGCAGTCGCCCGTCGACTGTGAACGTCTGCATGTCGACGAAGGCACCAAATGGCGTCCTTCGAATAAGTTTTGTATGCCGTCTAGTGAACCCCATCTTCCAAACCTTCTGAACATATACGGCCGGCCTGCAGCTATTCTTAAACAGCTGGGAAGCCTTCACTGGGGGGACTAGAACAATTTTATTATCAACTGAAACAGGGGGTAAGACATAAGACATACTTGTCATAAAATTTTAAGAGAGGATGTCATAATATTTTAACATAGTGATAAACATACCTGAAGGAGCTGCGTCCTCATTCGAACGAAGAACCATGTCCTTGCATTGTTTCGCCATTTTCTCCGTCTGCTTCTTCTTTGTTCGCGGTCTTCATCCACAAACGAAAGCACTCATCTCCATGAATGAAGTATACGGAAGAATGAACTATGAAAGAAATTTAGGAGGGAAAAGGAGACCAGGCTTCTCGAGCAAGAGACGAAGGATGGCTTCTCGAGCAAAAGGATGGCTTCTCGAGCAACAGACGAATGAGTGCTTTTTCTAGGATTTATGCCGACCTCAGAGAAATATGAAAGGACACCCGGATCGCCACGATCACATCACAGTGACCCACAAACCCATAAGAACTACCCACGTTTTGCAACTTTTCTCGAAAAGATGGCATGGCTGAGTTACTAGGGTGTCGTTGAATTAGTACTAGGGTGACGTCAAATTCCCGCCTTGTTCAAGCATGGGTGTCATCGCCTTAAAGCTTAGGGTGTCGTGAGATTTCAACTGGGGTGTCGCGAAGGATTTACAGCTGAATTCGAACTAGGATGAGCGGGGACTCTCTATGTGGTCAGTTTTAAGTAAGGGTGTCGTTTCCTTAAAGCTAGGGTGTCGTGAGATTTCAACTGGGGTGTCGCGAAGGATTTACGGCCGAATTCGAACTAGGGTGAGCGGGGACTCTCTATGTGGTCAGTTTTAAGTAAGGGTGTCGTTTCCTTAAAGCTAGGGTGTCATGAGATTTCAACTGGGGTGTCGTGAAGGATTTATGGCCGAATTCGAACTAGGGTGTCGCGGGGACTCTCTATCTGGTCAGTTTTAAGTAAGGGTATCGTTTCTTAAAGCTAGGGTGTCGTGAGATTTCAAATGGGGTGTCGCAAAGGATTTTTGACCGAATTTGAACTAGGGTATCGCTGGGATTCTCTCCGTGGTCAGTTTTAAGCACGGGTGTCATCTCCTTAGAGCTAGGGTGTCGTGAGATTTTAACTGGGGTGTCGCGAATGATTTTCGGCCGAATTCCACTGGGGTGTCGCTGGGATTCTCTCCGTGGTCAGTTTTAAGCACAGGTGTCATTTCCTTAGAGCTAGGGTGTCGTGAGATTTTAACTGGGGTGTCGCGAATGATTTTCGGCCGAATTCCACTGGGGTGTCGCTGGGATTCTCTCCGTGGTCATTTGTAAGCACGGGTGTGTCGCCCTAAAACTAGGGTGTCGTGAGATTTTAACTGGGGTGTCGCAAAGGATTTACGGCCGAATTCGAACTAGGGTGTCGCTGGGATTCTCTCTATGGTCAGTTTTAAGCATGAGTGTCGTCTCCTTAGAGCTAGGGTGTCGTGAGATTTCAACTGAGGTATCGCCAAGGATTTTCAATCAAATTCCACTGGGGTGTCACTGGGATTCTCTCCGTGGTCATTTGTAAGCACGGGTGTCGTCGCCCTAAAGCTAGGGTGTCATGAGATTTCAACTGGGGTGTCGCGAAGGATTTACGATCGAATTCGAACTAGAGTGTCGCAGAGACTCTCTATGTGGTCAGTTTTAAGTAAGGGTGTCATTTCCTTAAAGCTAGGGTATCGCGAGATTTCAACTGGGGTATTGCGAAGGATTTTCGGCCGATTTTGAACTAGGGTGTCGCTGGGATTCTCTCCATGGTCAGTTTTAAGCACGGGTGTCGTCTCCTTAGAGCTAGGGTGTCGTGAGATTTCAACTGGGGTGTCGCGAATGATTTTTAGCCGAATTTCACTGGGGTGTCGCTGGGATTCTCTCCATGATCATTTGTAAGCATGGGTGTCGTCGCCCTAAAGCTAGGGTGTCGTGAGATTTCAACTAGGGTGTCGCAAAGGATTTTCGGCCGAATTCGAACTAAGGTATCGCTGGAATTCTCTCTGTGGTTAGTTTTAAGCACGAGTGTCGTCTCCTTAGAGCTAGGGTGTCGTGAGATTTCAACTAGGGTGTCGCGAATGATTTTCAGCCGAATTCCACTGGGGTGTCGCTGGGATTCTCTCCGTGGTCATTTGTAAGCACGGGTGTCGTCGCCCTAAAGCTAGGGTGTCGTGAGATTTCAACTGGAGTGTCGCGAAGGATTTTCGGCCGAATTCGAACTACGGTGTCGCTGGGATTCTCTCCGTGGTCAGTTTTAAGCATGGGTGTCGTCTCCTTAGAGTTAGGATGTCGTAAGATTTCAACTGGGGTGTCGCGAATGATTTTCGGCCGAATTCCATTGGGGTGTTGCTGGGATTCTCTTCGTGGTCATTTGTAAGCACGGGTTTCGTTGCCCTAAAGCTAGGGTTTCGTGAGATTTCAACTGGGATGTCGCGAATGATTTTCTGCCGAATTTCACATGGGTGTCGCGGGGATTATCTCCGTGGTCAGTTTTAAGCACGGGTATCGCAACATTGGTACTAGGGTGTCGCAGTATTTGGCTTCCCCACACTCTCTTCATTGATGGTTTCTGTTCACGAGGGGGGCGAGGTACTCCTGGGGTGTTTGCTGCCATTCACTCTTATCTTGTTGAAACCCACGACACTCTAGTTCAAAACGTTAAGACAAAGCATTAGTTGAAAACCCACGACACCCTAGTAGAAAACCCTATCGTCAAGATCATAAACCACAACAACCTCATAACGAAAGAATGTTTCGTGCTGCGGACGACATTTCCTCCAGAAGTTTTTGTACAAAGACTCCAGTAGCCAGGTATTCCAGCCTCGAAGCTAAAATATTTTCTTTCGATCGGAGTCTCAGAGCGAGGGCGACGGTTCGTGCTCAACTGATTCCGGTGATGCTTCCGAAATCCAGAGCGAGAGGGAAGAAAGAGTTCTTCTTACACACAGATGAAATCCAACGTAAAATTGCACTAGAATGGAGGGAAAGGGCATTTTCGTCTGCATGCTAATTTAAAAAAAGGCAAACTGCTTTAAATGCCTGTCACGTTCAGAACGTTACATCATAGCAGGGCCATACCGCCCGGCACCATCATCCACGTAGGCTCCACGTGGACCAATCAGAAGAGGCGGTGCAGCCCACGTAGGCCTTGCTGCACTGGGGGCGGTGTACAAAGACTTTTCCCATGATAAAATGCAATGGTTAAAGGTATATTGCTCATTTTAAAAGGTAATGAAGGTTCTGGTGGAATGTTCATACCAAGAATTATCACTTTCATAAAACTATTGTCAGCTCTACATGCTTTAAACCTAACAAACAAGGCTAAATCATCACTTCCACAATACCAGTGGGCCTGCTGCTTGTGGCTTTACGGGTTCGGATTTTCTCGGATTCGGGTTGACTGCAACCCTAACCCGACCTAAGTTGCAAATTGGTCCGGATTCAACTCGAATCCTTCGGGTTCGGGTTAAGCAAACTAGAGTTTAAGTACTGCTGCAAATCAGGTTCCGCGGGCCGGGTTCGAGTTGAACCCGGCCCAAGTTGCACCCCTACAGCCAACCCTCCTCCTTGGCCAACCTTCGGCCGCTTCGAATATCTTGGCTATCAGATCATAGAATCACAAAGATCTTGAAACTCCATTTCGAAGCGGTCTTCCATAAATGGAACAGAAACCTAATACGGCTCTCCTTCTACATGATTTGCGGGATCACAAATCCTCTGATAAGGTATACGACAATTCGACCTTATCACCTTCCAACTTTCATAATAGCCCTCTGAAAATTAGATAACAGTTTATCATATTCTCTCCCTTCAAATACCAGGCTCCAAGAGCCCTAAGGAAAGGGGATAGATTCTGTGAGAACTCAATCCCCTTGCTTTTCTCCTCAAAAAACCTTCTTCTCATTATTTGAAGCTGAGGATTATCCACTAACTTAGGCATCGGAGGGTCCTTTGCAGAAAACACCCACCTTCTTGTGACTGAAAGCTGTTTTGCAGGTCTCCGAGGATGAAAGAATACCATCCGGATCTTGACGCACGATGCCACCTCATCCCCAAGACGGAGAACAAAAATCTGCAGCAATAGCAACCATGATACCCATCTTTCACATCTCCTATTTGTAGATGATTTGTTAGTTGTGTCCAGAGCTCAATTTGGCCAGGGGATGGATTAACGCTGCTAAATCTTATATCCATTTCAGTCCCAAACTTGATATATACATTCAAAACTCTATATGTTCATATTGCTGGGAATAACATCACGTAGGCGCATGGCAATACCTCGGCATACCACTGGGTCAAGGTTGAGAATGTATAATTTCAGTACTCCTTTTGAGAAAATCCATGGAAAATTAGAAAGAAATATTTATTTTTTAAATGTCTGCAAAAAATAAAAATAAAAAATCCGTTCAACGAAAGATTAGGTTGGCAGAGTTAATTTCATCTTTTAAATTAATGCATGCAAAAAAAGATAACATGAAAATAATTGCACTGAGGAGAAGGATAAAGAATTTTCAAAGTAAAAGAAAATTTACCAATGATATGAGAAGCCATCCTGATCACACATAAGACGGGGAATCCTGCATAAAATTTGAAAAAAAAACTAACACTTTTTAAGATTTGGATTTAGATTCAGGTCGGATTTATGCCTAATTAATAGACAACACTTGAGTCTTTTTCAAGCTCTCAATATTAGGTCCAAGTAACGGTCTAGTCCTAGTTTAAATTATTTGGAAAACATTAATTTTAGGCCATTCATGACCTGATCCATATATATCTATATATGGAGAGAGAGAGAAGCAGCAAGTCGAGCCAGCTTCCACCCATGTCTTCCGCTTGTTCCGACAGCTAGACAGTATGGAGTCAATGCTTCTTTTGACCACACAGGATAAATTTTTTACATTTATAATGCAGACAAAGGTCTTTTCTCTTCGTTGCTTGGGGTAAACATTGACAACTGCTCTCCCAGGGGAGCCTTCTGAAGTGATATGCTAATCATTGGCTCAAAACAACAGTTCTTGCAGTGTAGAGATCCTGATCTCTGCAAGCAATCTTCACTATCGCACTAGCAGCGGTATTCCAGCCACTGAAAACACATCAAATAGGAACAACAAGAGTCCAGACATTCTGTACCATACTCTATATATAGAGAGAGACACACACACAAACGCACATACCTCGTTCAGTGCACTGTGACCTTTCCATCAGGCAAGATAACATCCTTGCAGTTAGTGTCAGGCCAGGGCTTCGGCCCCTTCCTATTGGCTTCTGCTCAATGCCATATTCATCAAACTGCTATGAGTAGAGAAATATGATCAGCAGCAATAGGATTCTTCTTCAGCATTACTGCCTTGTTCATGATATTTTTGGGAGTTGCGTCCTCTGGATTTGAACCAGACTTCACTGGAGGATTAATTTTGGAAAGGACAGGATAGTCCAGTGGAGTGATCCACGTAAACACCTCATTCGTTCTCCGCTGACACAAGACATGGCTGTGGGCTCTGTTTAGTTCATGAAATGGGGACAACTCCCCACTGTCGTCTGTAAGTAGAAAGTTGGCCAAAATGGCTTCCTGTTCTTTGGTTGTTTTCATTAAGATGTTACCTTCTCCTGCTCCTTATGCTACATAACTTGCTATTAAACAGCAGTTTTGTTGTCTATGCACCACCTACTTAAAATGTCGAGTTTGCAGAGAGATCAAAATTAGCATTCCAAGTGTTTTGAAAGAATCTCAAAGAGTCCAGAGTGCAGGGGGGAGGGGGCTTCCTGGTAACAGCAGCAACGTTCTCCATTTGTTTTATATGTGTCTTTTAATTCTGTAAGATTGTTAATGATGTCTCCCAAAATATTAAGACAAGTTCTCAAAATGCTACGTTATTGGCTTGGTTTCTTTGCCATTAGCAGCCTTTGAGTGTAAATATTACCTGGAATTGTCATTCACTGAAAGAAAAAAAAAAAAAAGGGCCGAAGACAGAAGCTCTCATTTGCCACAGACCAGATGATCCCATACGCTTGAACCTTCTTATGATCATTTCGCTGATCAAGTCCTGATGTCGTCTGATTTGGCTAGCCTGCAAATTTGGATGTAACACTTCTATCCTTAAAACTTTTATTTGACCTGGCACCAGCCTGCACAACAACAACAACGACAAAAGGCTTGGGTGTTTTTGGCCTGCCCACATGGTCCCACCTGTATAGATATGCCGTCACTTGCCTGGTGGAGGATGTAAATCAAATCTGTGAGGCCATCTAGAGACTTTAAAGGTTTCATGGAACGAGTTCTTCGGTGATTGGATGGGAACTGTGGTCAAAAAAATGGACCAAAGTGACAATAGCTCTATATTAGGTGTGCTTTGCTTCAAAAGTAACTACTAGATGAATCTTACCTTTTACTTTTATAAAGGCAGGAATTTTATTTATTATCCTTCTTCATCGTTAGGATAAAAATGTAGTCCATTATGCTTGCTTGCTGTTTGTTTAAAAATTCATGCTTTCTCAAACCAAGTATGATGACCTCATTCATGAAAGTCGACAGCATGTTGTAAGCTCTCATAGGTCTCACCAGTTTGTAGCATCGCAAAAGCTTCTGATAGATGGATGATGGGTGTATGATCATTCATGGAGAACAGAGAAAATGTTGCCAACCTGACTGGTTGGAGGAGAAGCTGATCAGGGAGTAAGGTGAAGGAGAAGCTGGTTGAGGACTAGGGACCATTCTAAAACAGCTCGGCACTGAAAGGATAGTGATGCAATAAGCCATTAGTATAAAATAAGTCCTTTTGAGACAGCAACATGGTTACTGGTTCTTTCCAGATAGCTATGTAGAGGTGTTTGTCAAGGCAAGAGAAGGTGACTGCAATCATATTGGAGGTATCTTTGCAAAAAAACTTATTGTTTACAGATACCAAATATGATGTTGGCTGCCAAGAAAGCTTTCTTTGGTGTGATATGAAACTGACTCTTTATTGCTTTTGTTCCCTTCCCTTTTTCTGGCTGTGGATTACTAATCTGAACCAGAAACACTCAACTTATGCTGGTCTGATTCTGACTGATGGTTGAAGGATTAATATCAGATTGATGGTTGGTTAAATGAAAGTCTCGATGTTATGACGGCCTGGGAGTCACAAACTGGGGACAAACCTAAACTTTGGCTTTTTAAAGTTGAGACTCGCCTGTCCCACTTACCATCACACAAGCAATGTCACCTATAGGGTTGATAGTTGATTGCTAATTAAAAAAGGATCAAACTATCTCATAACTCTCAAATTACTCAAAATTTATTAATAGAAGGATGCACAATCTATAAGAGATGTTCACTAAAATCAGTTAATGTGAAGTGAGATGCAAGCCTAGTTCTGTTAATAAGATGTCAGGTTTTGGGCATGTGGTCTATCTGATACAAAGGTGAAGATGGCAGAGAGTAAGCTATTTACTGAAATTATTATCATATGCAAAGACTTGCTTCTATAACTTACCATTAACCTCCTCTGAGAAGGCCAATACCTGTTTGTTGTGATATGGTCCCCAATTGCCATGGGTTGCCACCACACTGGAACAAGATTCTTTATTTTTTTTTATATAAAAATAAATCGAAGGGGCTGGAAAGGCAAGTAGGTTCTCTTCTGCACTTCTTTTGTCGACTTGTGTTATGTATATGATGATCAGGTCCCTCATTAGTCATTACACTTCAAACAACAATAGATTGGGGTGTTGAATGGTCTTCCCCCCAAGACTTTGAATTCCCTGTTTGGGGTAGGTTCCATCCAAAAATTCAATGGCAGGGGCAACCACCTACTCTGACTCAAGGCCTTGTATTAAATTCCCCAACCACAACTATGTTCAGTTCTTAAACCCTTGTAGTTGGGGTTCCCACCTAATCCCTTCACCATTACTGTCACCATGACTTGGAAGGATGAAACTAATCTCTTCCAGTCCTTTCTTCAGTTCCCTCTTTATGTAATTGATCAGTTATTGTAGTATTTGTTTTCTGGTTGAATCATAAATCTGGCTTGGTGGGGGCAAAGGTCAGACAAAGATTTAATTGTTGGTGACAAGGTCTTGTTCTGACAAAAGAGTGTGAGTGCATTCAAAAGAGTAGGTGTCATGCATCCAACTTGGATTCAATTGAAAGGAGCTCAGGGAAGGGGGTCCCCCTCTTCTGAGAAATTAGTGCGAGGCTGTCTGGTCTCTGGTGGTTTTGTTATTGATCCAACCCCAAATTGTTGCACAAATATGTGGTCTTAAACTCTAGTCCAAATTTGGCATTGTTCATCTTCCCTACAAATTTGTGGGGAAGGATATTTTGCCCACAGCTGCATTTATGTCACTTTTTCTGTGAACTGTTCTCCATTCTGTCTCATTATTCTGCACCATTAATACCATGGTTAATTTGAAAACAACACTACAGCAGTCATAACACCAGAGCAGTTTTTATAACAGTTTTAGGTCACCATCCGCCTAAATTTCCTGTTTTCTAATACACAATGAGCATCTAAATAACAGCTTCATACAGATTAAATTATAATAATTAAAATTTTTAAACTAAAATAAATTTTGAATGAAAGTTTAAAGATCAAAAGCAATTTTTTTCTAATCAGAAACTGTAGAAGATGGAGGAGCACTGCATGCACACAGGAGAAGAAAACAAAAGAAAAAAAATTATCTACAAACCAATGATCGAGAGCAAGTGAATCTATATTTTGACTGAGAAGTCTTCAAGGTGGATAGCAAGTGAGCAACCCCATGCAAGCGCACGTGCATATGCCGGCTAACGCAGGAGCCTCACGTGCTCCAAATCTAAAGTAGCATCCCAATGAATGGGGCAGGTAAAAAGAAGGCGACCCAGAGAGAGAGAGAAAAGATCTTCTAATGGGGTAGACAGAGTCTCTGATGTTACACTGATGACATCCAAAGGCTTAAGAGCAAGGCAGGGAGAGCTCTCATGGCTGACTCTTTGTAAAATAGTATATAGCCAACAACTGCACCAAACTGTTGTTCTGACCCCAATTTCAGACAAAAAAAAAGGATTGGATTCTCGTGGAAATTTTTAACTTCTCCAACCCCATCACTATCAATCTACCCCACCGCCCCCCCCACGGGGCCAAATCATAAAAAAGTGGCCCTAATCTTCATTTAATTTACCCAAGTGGTCTAGCAAGGTTTGAGGATCTTCTTTTAAATTATGTTTGCTGGTTCTGAGTCTTGCTTTTAAGTTAGATTTTGATGGAGCGGTTCATCCGGGTTGAAAAGCTTTTTTTTTTCAATATGCACCCCTATAAGACAAAGATTTTGATCATCATTTTTCTTTCCATTCTTCATGATTTTTTTTAAAAAAATAGAAACTTAGTATTTATCTTCAATCATGTCCGTGTTGTGCCACCAAATCCATAGAAATTTTTTCTAGGCAATAGCTTTAACGCATGGATGGAGCTAGAAACATAAAAGAATACTTGAACAACGCACTCTTTCTTCCTTCTTTTTATTCTCCTCTCTGGATCGAGCTTTTGGTGAAGGTGATTATGTTATTTGATTTCATCTTTTTCTTGAGGAATAAACCAAAGGAAATAATAACTTGACATTAGGGTTACAATTTTTGTCTTGTAACTTGATGATAAAATTTTTTGATTATAATCTAATGTAAAAAATCAAATTGATAATATTAAAATCATCATGGGAATCACTTTGAAAGTCAACTCAACCAACTTAGACTATTGTTACAAAGACCTTAAATAATTATAGAGACATGTTAGCAATTAAAATCTCACTCATATAAGGAATGATGAGTAATCTTGAATCCATTTAAGATTGATAAATTTTACCATGCTTTTGGCACTATGTGGGTAGTGTCATAAATAATGCAAAGTCCAGGGTTATAAGGACATTGGGTAAAGGCCTAAAAGTATTAAAGGGTAACATTGAAGAGATAAAATTGAAGCTTTAGTTTCAAAAAAAAAAATTAAAAGCATAATAACTGAACCCTTAAACGCTTACGTGTTTCAAGAATCCAAATATCTATATAAAGACATATTAAATGTTTGCCTCCTTGATGCTTTTCGCTTCATATTCTTGTTTTAATCAAAATACCCACTCAAAATCTAGCCCATGGTGAAAATCTTGATGGTATGGACATTTCCCCTCTTGCTATATATATCCATATTCTTATTTCATTCAAGTATAAGCACTCAAAATAACCCGTGGTATGAAAATATTAATAGTATGGATGTTTTTTCTCTCTTTAATGTATATAAAGGTATAGAAGGATCTATTTAAGTGCATTAGTTCTGACCAAATTGTGATCAGATAATGGGTTCAATATCGATAATCCAAATTATTATAAGATTTAAAGATTTTTTATGTCCTTAAACTTTTACTCAAAATTTATTTTGATTTTTAAATTTATGGTTATTATAATTTATTACCTCATTTTAAGAATGTTGTATCCTAATGTCTCGTTACAAACGATCATTTAAAGTTGATAAAATAATTATTATGTCACCCTGACATGAATATGTAGACTATTTGATAGGGTAATAAGTTAGTTATTCTGTCATTTCAGCTCTATATAATGAGACATAAAAAATGCTAGCATTCTTAATGCATGAAGGATTAAATTATAACAACTAAAAGTTTGAGAATCAAAACAAATTTTAAGTAAACGTTGAGAACCAAAAATAAAATTTAAATTTAAATTATTTAATTTTTGATCATTTAATTAATAAATTAGAAATTTTCAAATCAAAGTAGGTTGGAGATTATAAACCACATCAAATAGCATGAATTATCGATTTTAGACTCCTATTGTCCCATTATAATATGATAGGATTTAAGTGAAGATTTATTCATCTAAATCTCAATCTATTCCCTCTATCCTTTCTCTCTTTCTATGTACACTACATATAAATGTATATGCACCTACTAAATGTAGCAAAAAGATTAATATTTGCTAATTTTCTAAATTTTAGGTGATACAAAATAGTTAAGCACAATTTACTACTAAACAACTTTTGATAAGTAGCTGTTTTTTTTAACAAATGGAGTAACATATATAAAAAAAAAAGAAAAAAGAAAAAGTGTGTTGGATGATTTTTTTTTTTTTTTTTCCTCTGTAACTTACACAAATTACATCTGCTGATGATGTATAGGGATTGTTTTCATGAGATCTTAATTTTTTTTTATTAGTAAAAAAAAAAAAGCTCTTGACCATTAAATAAATTATAGTTATAAGTGGGAGACGAGAGCTTATATATAATTATGGGGATAGTGGAGGGGTATGATGCAAAACGAGCAAAATAATGTCTTAGGTTTGGACTTGGTCACCTAGGCTGGGGATTCCAACCTCCAACCACTTTTCCAGGTACTATTTATATGATTTATGGTTTGTCCACACGCTCTTGGAAATTTGCTTCTTGGTTGGAGGAAATCAGACGGTCTTCGACGTTGAAAAGAGGACTTGGGGGCATGGAAGCGGCTTTAGATTATTAATTAGTCAAAGCGAGAGAAAGAGATGGGTTTGGTGCTGGAGGAGTTGGTCTCGCGTGGGGCCGCCCCGTCCTATGCCTTGGAAGCTTTCGTGTTCCAAGGCTCGGAGGTCATGGTCCCCATCCAAATTTATTCATACAAAGACCATGTGCTCATCCATGCATCCATGCATGCGTGTAGAGTGCACATGTTACGATGCCATTCCTCGTCAACCATGGAATTTTTCCAATGTTTTAAAAACCGACCCGGATCAGCCGGTTCAATCGGGCCGATCATCAGTTCGATCCAATTTTATTATTAAAGTTAACTTTTATATGACCCGATAAAAATCAAAAAAATTCATTGAACCGATCGGATTTCAATCGGTCCAATCCGGGTTTTAGATATTTTTTTAATTTTTAATTAAATTATATTATATTTTATTATTTTATATTATTAAATAAAAAATTAATTATAATATTATTCGATTCGATCAAACCCGTTCATCCGATCGAACCGATTGACCCGTGATCCAAATATTAAGTAGGTTCGTTGTCCAATTCAATTTTTTAAACATTAAATTTTTCATTCATTTGAGATGAACTTTCATGGCCATGCCCAACCTCAACCCCACATACCCGCACCCACACAAAAGTGTCAAGCAGTTTTTGAGATGAATCTCTCCTTCTTTTTTTCTTTTTATTCTTTTTCATTCTTTTTTATTATTTTTTTTAATGATAAGTTAGAGGAATTGATCCCTAATTTTATTAAGAAAGCGTATTTACAAGAAAGAAAGAATGTATAGAATTAGAAGGAGGGTTTTTGTATACAAGAAAGAAAGAATGGTCTATCTATGGGCGGTCACGGCTTACCAGATTTGGCGAATCAGATTATTTTCTTAGAGGATTGTATTTCTTCACATCAGCTTATGAGGAAAATTAGATTTTTGTCCGTGGATTGTGCCCGTGCTTTTCATTCTGTTGGTTATGACACCTCTGTCCTCTGGGGTTTCCCTACTGCTTCGGCAGCGAACCGTCGTACGGTATTCATTTCCTGGGAGCTCCCCCTTCAGGGTTTGTCAAAATCAACTTTGATGAGAGTGTTCGTGACAAACTAGCTGGTTCGGCCTTCATCATTCGCGATCCATAGGGCGATATGCTGGCGGCTGGCGGATTTGGTTCTCTGGACTTCTCTATTCCTATGTCCGAGCTTTATGTTGCATGGGCTGGTATTTCTTATGCTTTTCAGACTCTTCGAGCTCAGAGGCTTGTAATTGAGGGGACTCTATGATTGTCATACAGTGGATGCGGAAAGAGAGTGCTCCTGATGTATCCACCAATCCGATTCTTAGAGATATTTGGATCATGCTTCAGAAGGTGGATACTGCACAGATTCGTCATGTATTCCGTGAAGCCAACACGGCAGCTGACTGGGTAGCAACGGCCATGGCTCAGCATGTAGGATATAGGATATGGACGATGGGTGATCCATGTCTCCCTGTGTTGTTACAAATTTTACATTCTGATATATCTGGACTGACCCATACTAGACTAGTGTGATCGTCCGTCTGTATCAAAAATAATAATAATAATAATAATGCTTGTTTAAAAATAATCTTTTGGATTGATGCTGGCTGCAAATTATTTTCAGAAATAATGCCTGTCATACCATGTAGAAATCATGAATGATTTTTAAAATCGTCTATCCAATAGATGATTTATAGTTCCACTTGGCCAACATTAAAAAATAAATAACATGAAATTAAGATGATTTTCATTTACAGGAAAAAAATTGGAAATCTAAAAAATATTTGCGTTGCATTGAAATTGACTCTTGAAGAAATAGTTTTAACTTGAGTCAATATTTTTTAAAAGTATAGGCCACCATTGAGCAATAAATTATTTATTGAATTGATGATTTTAAAAATTATTTATTCAAAGGGCAATTTGTGATGTGGAAAAAAAATTCCTCCAAGCTGGCATTCATGATGGGCATTATTACTGAAATAGTTTCATCCAATATTAATGCTAATTTTTTTTCAAAAAAAAATTATTATTAGTAAAAACCCGTTAGAGGTCCATACAGAGAAGAATATAGATTTTAGATAATCATGAACAGTAAATGCCCTTCCTCCTACAGTACATTTCAAGATTCAAAAGTAAAAATTATTTTTTCAAAGAAAAATATAATAGAAGATAATTTTTTAAAATATATATTTTTAATTTCTTTTTCTTTTACAAGTGCCGTCATAAAGCCACCACTAGCTCGCCAAAGGCCAATCTGCAGCTCTTAAGAATATATCTTCTCCTCCGTGTCCTCGTGTGAAATGAATCTCGTGATGGAGTTTCCACAAACCAATAAATGTCCCATGTTATATTTTTATAAGATAATATTATTTAGACTATATAGTGTTAACTTTTGAACTTAAAAAAAGTATATCATTTTCATCTTTGAACTTCAAAAAATGGTAAAAATGATCTTAAACTTTTCTTTTTATTTCACTTTGATCCCTATCGTTAAATAGGAGAGACACTTTTTAATTTTATCTCACGTTGCAGTACACGTGGTAACAAAATCAAATTTAAAATCTATTATCAACCCATTAATCAAAATCTACTAATTTATATATAAAAAAACTTTTTCTCCTTCCTTCCACCATAGTCCCATTCTTCCTCCCCTATCCTCCCTCCTCTCCGCACGACCCCTCCTCTTCCCCACCTTCTATCGCGGCCTCCTTCCTTCCCCCCTCTTTCATCTTGCAACCCCTCCAATTTTTCAATAGAAAAAATGGTAATACCTTTTTGAACCAACATAAGGCAGGTTGCGTGAATCACATAGACTGTATCTCATTCACTTTAGCTGAGCACCATAAATACACCTTCAAGGATTGTCATTTTTTTTATCAAAAAATTGAAGGCTACGAAGTTCTCTCAAGTTTATTAAAGAGAGAAGCAATTACGGGTTAGAAGAATATCTGCAAACCGCAAGGGGCCATGAGATGGAGGAAGGAAGAGAGGGAGGAGGCCATGGCCAGAGGCGGGGAAGAAGAGGGGCTACGGGACAGAGGAGGGAGGGGGTCATGGCAGAAGGAAAAAAAATATTTTTTAAAAAAATTATTAGGTATTGGGTTAATAGGTAAATGGATTGATAATGGGTTTTAAATTTGATTTCGCCATCTGTATGCCACGTGGAATAAAATCAAACAGTGTCTCTCCTATTTAATAGTGGGAATCAAAATAAAACAAAAAGAAAAGTTTGAATACTTTTGCAACTTTTTAAAATTTAGGAATCAAACTGATATAAGTTCAAGAATTAATCCTGAAAGTTAGAAAGCTCATCAGGAATAGAGCCAATCACCAATTAGCTTTAAATTTTGTACCGCAGAGCTATTTCCACTCAACAGGAAACTAAACGAGCTACATAGCTGGAAGCTATCTCTTTTGGCTTGGCTTACAGACATGGGTCTCACGATTTGCTTAATTTCCTTTCGAATAGTAATAAAAAGTTCAACAAATTAAGCAAGAAACTTGTAGGTCTTCATCACCTTCTCTCTTGACCTAGCAAAAATAATACCATCACTATGACTTCTTGTGATATAGCAATCATTGAGTGGGTCACTTAGCACAAATCATTAGATCCCTTACCACAAGCTCGCACACCATGGCTTCTCAATCACCTCATCATCTATACTAACTCTACCTTACTTGTCTTGTCAACCCTGCCATAAATTACTTCCATTGCCCCAAGGGAAAGGAAGCCTTGAGATTGAAAGATGTTTGTAATTTTGCAATCAAGTCATTTGATCTTAGTAAAAAGAGTCATATCCTGTAACTTGCATCATAGGTCTCTTAAAATCTATACAAAGAGAAGCTAGAACCAAACCAAAGGGCATAAATGTACAAGTATATGATGCATATATAAGATAGAAAAGGAAAGGCACTTCAATCTTTGTTGAAATAAAATTTGGTTGCTCAGCGTCATGAAATTAGTTGAAAGGACTTCGACTGTATAAAAAGAAATTTTAAATATGTCCAACTTGAGTATGCCGAAATTTAAATATACTATCAATATCAAGCATGCATTATAGTAATCATGTCGTATTGCTATTTGTTTAAAAATAATGCTCAATTTATGATGCTAATAGGTAGATTAAAAATTATTTTAACTTCTTTCCATTAAAAACATTCGCCCATATTGTAACATATTTAACTCTACTATGATAAAATCTTAAATGTTCTTGTTATAAAACAAAATGAGGGAGCTGTATATCTAAATTTGCTCGGTGCCATCTGTTAAACATTTGAAGCTTTACTTGGCATGGATGTAGGTCAACTACAGATGCCAAGCTCATTATAAAAGTAGTTTATATTTTTTGATTTTCATCCATGTGTCAACCTCAAATACATGATCTTTTTATTATGTTATTTCATGCAAATCCAAAATACATGTTAGGAAATCTTAAATAGAATTCTCAAGATATACAACATGTTAGACATTAGAGTTAATGAAAAAAGGATTTTAAATACTGTGTGGAAATAAAATGGATCACTTTAATAATAAAATCTAGTAATTTGATTTGATTTTGTATTACAAGAGTTTGATTCTTATATATATATATATATATATATATATATATATATATAGTATTTATAAAATCAAATAATCCATATTAGATTTTGGTTATTCTCATCTAAATGATCAAAATGTCCTCACTCCTTTTATTCTTCTTGCCTCCATAACTTTAATTGCCCTATATTAAATATAGCACTTTTCCTCTTCCCAATGTCATTTCAATTAATTTAATATACTGTTACACACAAATAAAATCAATAATTTTACCTTTTTATCTGAATTTATAATTTTTTTTTTGCTATTAGCACCTTTTAACCATCTATCCTCTGCATATAGGATGAATAAACAATAAGCATCCGATAAATAATAAATAAATAAATAAATATATAAATATAATATATATTAGATTCTAAGATTTCTTCGTATTAGAAAATGTATGGTTTTGGAAATTGGACTAGATCGGATTGATCGATCGAACGAGGCCAACTAGGAATTATCATTAGTTTGATTTGATTTTATTATTAAAGTTAACTTTTATATGATCAAGTAAAAACCAAAAATCCATTGAACCGACTTATTTTGAAGAACCGATCCAACCCCGATTTTTAGAGTTTTAATTTTGATAATGAAATCAGGGTTAGATTTTTTTAGATTTTTAATTTTTTACTTTGATTTTTATTTTTAGTTTATGAAATATTGAATTGTTCTTAGATTATTATTTTTATTATATTGTATTATTGTTGGATATTATAGCTCTTTAAGCATCATTTTGCATCATGCTTATTCTTGTTGAATATTGTTATTATATTTTTTAATTAATCTTATTAGTTTCATTGATTTAAATTATAAAATTTAAATAGAAAACATTATATTATATAAAATCATCTTGAATAGATATATAAGTTTTAAAGATATTTTTCTATAGTTTGATATTTAAATTTTATTATTTTTATATTATTAACTTAAAATTTAATTATGATACCATTCAGTTTGACTAAATCGGCTTATTCTATCGAATTGTTTGAATCACGATCCAATTGTCAACCGATTTGTTGTTCAATCCAATTTTTAAAACATTGATAAAAACCCTGCAGTTTGATTCTTTATTTACACACCTAATGCACATTTGCATCCTTACAAAGATGTGATTTAAGAACCATAAACAAGAAAATATTTTTCTAAGTTTTCACATCTTAAAATATTAAGAAAAAAAATGGAAGTCCATCCACGGATCCAACCCATCCATTTCATGGTCATGATCATGATGTTGACCATGATGATGTGCTGATGAATGACACAGGGTCAGCAATATATATATTTTTATTTTTATTTAAAATTTGACTCTTAACATCACTAGATCCAATCATGCAATGGCTGAGGAGGAAAAGAGAAGACCAAATGTAAATTGCCAAACCAAAACACCATTCCCACTTTCAACACCATATCCCCAGAGAGACTCTTTTTACCCTCCCAAACCATTTGAAAACCCCAAGAAAGAGACCCCTCCCCAGTCCAGTCCCTGATGGGGATGAAGTGAACTCACTCTCTCCTCTCTCTTCCCTTCCCCACTCCCCCCAATACAAACATCCCACCCATCTATTTCTTTCCTCAGATCAAAACAAAAACCCCATTTCCTCCGCCCCCTTCCTCTTCTCACCTCCCTTTCTTTCCTCCAATCCGGCTCCTTTCCTTCAAAATCTACGCAAAGGCGTCGCCTTTCCTCCCCTTTCCCTATCCCCGGTCTGCCTCCCTGGCCGTTTCCTCCCCTCTTCTCAGAGGATTCGCCATTTGTGCGCCTGGATCTGCTTTCTGAGGTACTTGATCCAGGGATCCATGGAAGCTTCGGCGCGCTTCGAGAGGTCAGATGATGGCCACACCCTTCGCTGCTAAATCTATGTTATTTTTCTGTGTTTTGGGCTTCAAGATTTGGTTTTGCTAGCTTGGGTGTATTGGGATTTTGATGCCGTAGCTGTCGAGCTGCTGCTTATGATGCAAACGCACTGGAAAAGGGGTCAGCGGGTTGAGGGATTTTCGGGGTTTCGCGGCCGCCGCAGTCCGACCTGAGATGCTGGCTTATGGTGCAGAGCGAGAGACGCCCTCCATTCCAGAGATCTCTCGATAGAGCTCTCGCCGGTGGCCGGATGGTTATTTCGCGGTGTTAGGGAAGTAGGTAATGGGGAACAGTACTTCTCGAGTCGTTGGTTGCTTTGTTCCGCTAGGAAATGGGAAAGAGGGGGTCAATTTGGAGTTTTTAGAGCCCCTTGATGAAGGATTGGGCCATTCCTTCTGTTATGTTAGGCCAGTGATCGTTGATTCCCCCGCCATAACCCCGTCAAATTCAGAAAGATATACTCTAGATTCGAGCACCCTCGATTCGGAGACACACAGCGGTTCCTTCAGGCAGGAGATAGCCGAGGATTTGACCGGCTTGCAGAGGGTTAACAAGAATTTCTCCGAAACTACCTTTAAAACCATATCGGGGGCTTCGGTCAGCGCAAATGCCTCGACCGCTCGGACCGGCAATCCGAGCATGCTTCTCTCCGGCGATGCCCAGGAGCCTGCCGCTTCGTTCGAGAGCACGGCATCGTTTGCTGCGATCCCTCTGCAGCCGGTGCCGCGCGGTTCTGGGCCCTTGAATGGGTTCATGTCGGGGCCCTTGGAGAGGGGGTTTGCTTCAGGACCTCTGGAAAGAGGGGCTGGCTTCATGTCAGGGCCTTTGGACAAGGGTGCCTTCATGTCCGGCCCTCTTGACGGTGCCGACAGGAGTAACTTCTCAGCTCCACTTGCTTACGGCCGGAGGAGGCCGGGGTTTGGACGGCTGATGAGGAGCATGAGCAGGCCCATGAAGACTGCGCTTTCGAAGACTTTTATGAGGCGCTCCCAGGGTCCTGGCTGGATGCAGCGGTTCCTCTTGCATCCGATGACCCAGTTGGTGTGGCATTCCAAGGAGGCAAAGTTTCGAGCAGAAGCTCCGCAGAACTGTGTGGAGGTTGGGCCATCTGAACCCGAGTACAGCAATACGCGTAACTTGCAGTGGGCTCATGGCAAGGCTGGAGAGGACAGGGTGCATGTCGTGCTGTCTGAAGAGCAAGGGTGGCTGTTTGTTGGGATATATGATGGTTTCAGCGGCCCCGATGCACCTGATTTCTTGATGAGCAATCTGTACAGAGCCATTGATAAAGAGTTAGAAGGATTGCTATGGGATTATGAAGACAAGCCTGGAAAAAGTGTGCCTCATCTGGTCTTATTGAAAGTGATGCAGTTGGGGTTTCTTCAGATTTTGTAAAGGAAGAATGTGTTGGTTCCCAGTTGCACAATGATGATTTAGAAAAACAAGGTGAAAATCCTTCTCAAGCGCATGATGTGTGTTCCAGTAAGCAGTGTAATGACGAAGTCGTACCTATCCAGTCATATGAAGATGCAACTGGAGTGGAGCCTACTGTGAAGAATGGATCAGGTGATCGATCGGCGGAAGCTGATGAAATAGTGGAGGAAAAAGATGGATCTAAGGGAATAGGCCAGCTGCAAACGGAAGATGTCCAAGATTGTACTGCTGATCTGGGTGACAGAAATTCAGAAACAGCAAGCCATCTCAATGCACCAGGGAGTGAAGTTTCTCACACTACAGCGACCAAATTAGGAAGCCAAGGCAGAAAAAGCAAGCGCCTTTATGAGCTACTTCAGATGGAATTGCTGGAAGACTATGGTTTGAAGGAGCCTTGGTTAACATCAGAAATTGGGAAGAAGAGGAGTTCCTGGGATTTGCAGTCGAGTGCCAGTGAAGACCTGAGTACCAGAGAAAGCTTGCCAACAGCACAGCCTGTTTCTTGCTCTTCAAGTATTAAAGGAGAAAGTTCAGGTCATGTGGATGATGTTGGCAGACTGAGGGAAAGTGAGGGTGTTTTGGGGGAAGATTCTGGAGATTCAAAGCACAGATCCGTGGCTTCATTTTCTGCTTTAGGGCATAGACAGATGGTGAAGAGATCACTGATCGGGGCAAAATTGAGGAAAATGTACAGAAAGCAGAAATCACTGCGTAAGAAGCTTTCCCCTGGAGTTATGATTGGCACAGAGATCAGCCCCATGCAGATGAGAGGATAGTTAACCCATCAGTAGTCATTAGAAGATGCAAGCCAGGGCCGGTGGATCATGATGCAGTATTGAACGCAATGTCACGAGCACTTGAAGCAACGAGGAAGCTTACATGGAAATGGTCGAAAAGGCACTTGATAAAAATCCTGAGCTTGCACTGATGGGCTCGTGTGTTCTTGTGATGTTGATGAAGGATCAGGATGTTTATGTCATGAACCTTGGTGACAGTCGTGTTATCTTGGCCCAAGACAGGCTAACCGATCGCCATGTTAACCAAAATCTTGTAAAAGATGATACAAGGCATCGAAACCGGTCAAGGGAGTCACTTGTTCGTGTGGAGTTAGACAGAATCTCAGAGGAGTCTCCCATGCATAACCTCAACAACAGTGTCTGCAACATTAACAAAAATAGGGAACTCTCTCTTTGCAGATTAAAGATGAGGGCTGTTCCATTGTCTTCCGACCATAGTACCAGCATTGAGCAGGTAATTGATAAATAGTTATGAGTTTTAGTTGATTTTTCCCTTATAAATGGACAGTATCTAGTGCTCAATTAATCAATGACATAGAACCTAGTTGGATCTATGTGGCAAAATGTCTTAATATATATGCAAAAACATTTTATATCTTTGTGAAAATTCTTGCCTTCTTCTAATAAGTCAGTGGTTGAAACTATATCAAAATGCTGCTTTTATTTATATTGTTACATAAACTATTATAAGCTTGTCTGGGCTAGGAAAGAATCTATGAAGTTGTTGATCATGTTGAATTTTTGTTCCTGTTTACCATATTACATACATTTGTATCATCATATTTATACTGCATTATATTGGCATCAGGTATTCTTCTAAATCTAACAATTCTTCACATGCTGCCTCCCATTTTCTTTCTTAGGTCATACCTTATTAATAAAATTTTAGCCAGTGGTGCTGAAATTGTTCTCCTATTTCATTCTTATGCTGCTAGAAAGCAATATTTTGAATTAATTTTATTAATTATGTGTTTTCTCACTGGATTCACTAAGCTTTACAACTAGGGAAAGGTTCTTTTTTGGAAAGAAAAAAAAGAAAAGAAAAAAACAGAATAGAGGTACCCATCTCCTTCATTTGATCTGATGCCATCCCACTTGCAGGTTGTGCATTGATTTCTGATGGTGACTTATATACTTAAAAAAGGGTAGGCCTAGTATACGAGGCTTCCATCATTATGGGATCTGAGGAAGGTCAGATATATATGGCCTTACCCCTGTGTGTGAAGAGGCTAATTCCATGTTTTCAAACCCATGACCAGTAGGTCAGAATGGAGCAACCTTAGCCTTACGCCAGTGCTCACCCTTATGATGGGTTATATACTTACTAAACCCCACATTGTTATTGGTCATGGTATTGCAGCTAATTTACTTGTATTTTGCTTTTTAAATCATTATCATGTATTACATTAATAAGCACCACGACAACATTGGGTTCAATGGAAGTTTTGCCGGACCATTGGGTACTAGAAATAGCAAAACCAGCTGAACTTTAAATTCAAAACAAAATTATTTAAAGCCATTCAAAGGTTCTGAATTTTTTATTGCCAGTTAGTTTTTATACCATGTAAGTTTTGTAAAGACTATATAAATCACTTGTGAATTTAGTTCTGTTGTTTTGAGAAAGTGCTACAATGCATCTATTGTTCGATAAAAGTATGAGTTGCTCTCCATTCCTTGCTTAACAGACTTTCTAGATGAAAGAAAACCCTAACCAGTTGTTAACTGTTTTTTATGCAAGTACAGGTCAAATTGTGGCTTATTATAAGTACAAACAAAATTATTCCCAGTAATGGAGATGGTCTGGATCATTGTCACAACTTAGCCACGCTAATCACTCACTGCCTAAAGCCACCCCTTTGCTGATATATGCTACCACTTGTGCCACATCTGTTCATCAACGTGACCTTGTCCTTGCTACAGTGTTCACTGGACCAGATGTCCACCACTGAGGCAGACACTCACTTATCCACTTTGGAAACTTAAATGCAACTGGATGGACCAAATAATATAAAGGATGACTAGTCTATCCTTGTGTGAAAATAGAAATCGAAAAACACTATAATTAGAAAATATTAAACAAATACCTCAGTGAAAACCATTGTCTTGACCTTCTGCTTAGGTAAGAGCCATCGCTTATCCTTCTTTTTAATTTAGCCAAGTCTCATGTCCTTGTTCTAATAAAGTGATGATGCTCGATTCAAAAAATTTAGCAATCCTGTCAGATGGTTTTACTAAGGACTAGCAAAGGTTTACTAAGGACCTTACTAATACAGTTATTTTCTTTTTTGAGCAAAGGTTTATATATTTAGTATTCTCTTCCCCTTACTATTGTCAAGCTCAACCAAGCTAAGATGTTTGAAGAAAACTCAATCAAGTAAAACATTTTTAATCCAAGTTAACTTTAAGGACGTTCACCTTGTGGCCATTGTTGTTCATGACCGTGAATAAATGTCTTAACCACTTGGGTTAGCTTAATGAATGCTTACTTATTTGATGTAGGAATTTTGATCCAATTACCTGATTCCACGTTGCAATGATCTTATCAGAAGTCAGAATATATATATAAATATGGATATAGATATACATATATACAATAACTAATAATTTTCATATGCAGCTGCACATTGAGCAGTTTTTCATTATTTTGATAATTTATCCATCTGAGGTCCTTTATGCATCGACTCTTTATTACATCAGCAAGGCATGGGCTTGCATAGCATTTAAAGTCTTTTTGGTTTGTTGAAGATGTAAATCTTGGAATAGAGGGTTCATAGCATCTTTTGATTCTTGCTTTTCTGGCTACAACTGGAGTCTAAGCATGCACCGACCACCTCACTTGTTACTTAATGGAAACTCATATTTGAGATACCAAGTAATCATGTACAAGGTCAATTATGCCATTATTCCCTTGTAATGTATCCCTAATAAAATTATCATCTAACAACTTAAACATTTACTAGGGCTGTTATTTGTCCCCATCTTGTGTGATTTGGAGTCAATGTTAAAATGTTAACCGGCCTAATGGCCATTGTCATGGCATTATACAAGAAAATAATTAGAAAATAATGGTGTATTTTTTAAATCATTATTTACTCAAAAAAAGAAATATTACTTTTCATGCGATACCAACTTTTTTGGAGGAAAAATTTTGAAAAATTTGAACACGTGGAAAGAAACATAGTTTATTATATGTGCGTGCGCACGTGCACATACATATGTGTGTATTTATGAATCAGACTGTAAATGAGTTGGGCCAATCATGATTAGACTCAGTTTCGACCTAGTTTGACTCGAACCAGTCCGTATTTAAAGATTCATGGGTTGGATCGGATTGAAAATTAGACCTGATCTAAATTCTAGATTTGGTTTGGGTCTTACATTTTTTGATTTGACTCAATTTGGACCCGATTCAACCCTTCCCATAAACATTAATTATTATAAATTAATTATATAAATTTTATTTTCCTTCACTCCAATTAACTTTATTAGTTCATTTGAATGACTTTATTTAGATTAATTCTCCTTTTTATCTTAATAATTAGATATCCTTTCATCTTTTTTTCACTTAATTATATCAATATTTATGTTTTATTATTTATTTTGGTGGATTCTTATTTATAAACTCTTTAAATATATCAATACATATTTTAATATTTTGATTTATAAACTTAAGGATGATCATTTACTTGGATAGAATTAAAATTTTGAATAAAAATTTAAATTTAATTTGACTCCTTTTACTGTTATTTAAATTTTCAATAGATATATATCTGATCATCAATTATTAAATTGTAGCTATAAAATAATAGTTAGATGTTTTATTCAAATGTAAATACAAGTCGATCTAATTCCATCCCAAACATCAATGTTTTGATTGACCAGGATCATACTTGACCCAAGTAGATCCAAATGACCCATGAGATCTCAAATTCTTTCCATGGCCCAACTTGACCATTCTGATTAGTATATGGGTTGGGTCTGGATCTGAAATCATGGCTTAAATATAAAATCAGATCGGATCGAGATCAAGTATGACTAAGCTGGCCTGACCCATTTGCAACCCTATTTATATTATTTATATGTATGTATATGTGTACATACATACATAAATACACACATATACACATGTATGCATGCATAAATACATAATATCTGTTAGTATGGCTAGTGTTTTAAACCTTTATATTGAACAGGTTGGTTGGCTAGGTTAAAAGCATCCACTCCTAATTTGCCTCAGCCTCTCCTTTTTTTTTTCTGATTGCAAATCAAAAGTTCAAGATTTTCCATTGACAAAAATAGATTATCATTCTAATGAATCAGTGGTTTGCCAAAGGCCAGCCAATGCTTAAGTCTGTCTATCAATGCATGTAGGCTCTTTAGGGGCTAATAATAAGGGGAATAGACACAATAATAGTAGTGTTGCTGAAGGCTTTTGCACTCAGAAAAAGGGTGAATAAAGAGGGAAATGATGCAGTGCCCTTTAAGAGCGATAAAGGGTCAAACTAGGAGTGTCAAGAAAGGATAAGAACAAGGCATCAGAGAGTCTTGATACTCTAGGATTAATGAGTTGATGAAAAATCAATTTGATGTCATGTCCTTCTCCTGTATTCAATGTATAGAATACATTATTCTTGTTATTTAATTAGACAGTGTATTGCAATGTACTTTATCTTTTAGTTACTCATTTAAAATTTAGTAAGGGAGCATGCCAACTTCTTATTCTTTCATTATCTTTGGCCATGTTGCCTATGGGAAAAGGTATCTTTGTTAAATACATATGCACCTTTTCTTGCTTGATTTTTTCTTCTTGCGGTTCTTTGATTGATTACCATGAGACCACCCTAGTCTTTTCTATATAATAAACAAATTTCTGACTGAATTTTTAGTTGTCACCAATTATTTTGAGCTCATTATGAAGGAAGCATGCCTTTTAACTAAATGCATCTACCTTAAGTTAGCTCTCCTTTTCTTCTCTCTGTTTAAGGGAGAAAAGAGTGAAATTTATCATCAGTAAGTTGGGAAGCATCATTATCTAAGAAAGTTCATAAGTCACTTTTTATGTGCATCTCGCTTTTTTTATCTTTTTTAATTTGGTCTATCCTGTTAAGGATTTTGGAATCAATTCATCGAACTTCAAAATGAGCCGCTTGGTGAAGCATGTGAACTTCCAGAGAAACATGCACTTTAAAAGAGGCATTTGTCAACCATCTATGTTGGCTTTCCTTTGATCAACCTGTAAATAGTATAAACATAAGGAAACTCCTATGAGATACATGCCAATTGGTAACACGAGCATTTGGATGGGTGTGTATGCAACCCGAACAGATTAGCAATTGGTCAAGAAGTTTCCATAAAATACAGACCATAAGTGAATATGTTAATGATGCATCAAAATAGAAGGGAAAAAAAAGAAAAAGAAAAATGAATAGAGAAAAGAAAGTTGAACTTTGTTTATATAAGGAAATATGACAAAATACAAATGATGACCTGGCAACTTAGAGTCACCCAATATTGGGACCCACCCTTCTAAAAGAAACTACTCGACTCCTGCTTATCCTTCAAAGTTGTCCAAACTGCATAGACATGGTAAAGCCTCACTGTAATCTTACCTTACAATGATATTTGTATGAGGATCATCGTAGTGTTGGACTAATAAGGCCAACCACCATCTAACTTGGTTAATTGCTTTCACTGGAACTACCTTTCATGGAACTTAAGAGTATATTAGAAGTCCAACACCATCCAATTCGAACTGTTTCTTAATAACATTTCAGATAATAGCAATCTTTATTATATCTTTCTTTCCAAGCATATAATAAAACAATTGCCTCTATTATTAGTGTGACAATGTTGCATGACAACCGTAATGTCATAAGCACCATGTGCATCACTATGTACTGGTCATAATTTGCGTCTATCACCTATCAAAACGATAGGGAATTTAATAATGAAGGGACAAAATATCTCCTCACTAGGAGAATATGGATACTCCATTATGTTGCTTAGACCAGACAGATATGGTGATAAGAAAGTTTCTTTTTGAGTTCCTGTTGGACATGTACCAGTAGCCACAGAATATTTAGGTTATAGAGCATACTGAATAAGTTGCTGTTCACTGCTGCAAGCGATGATATCGGTAGAGATTGATCGATCTAAATTCTTGCAGACATGTTATGTCAGTTGTTTGTGAGCATTGTCACTAAAATTACACCTATTTTCTTAGATGATACATGCCATTTAGTGAGCTTGGTAAATAAAATTGCATATGTTTTGCATGGAGCATTTAGAACATGACATCTACTTGAACAATGGTTTCCAATGAGACAACCTTCAGTAGCTTGCCATCATTACACTTCACTTGTCTACATTGTCTTGTGGATGTTTCCTCTCAATCATTCGCCACAAGCTTCTTGAATGAGAAAAAAAAAATGGATTGTCCACAACTACAGTATTTTGCATTCTTTTGACAACAAAAAGAAATAAGGAGGAAAGTAATGAAGAAACAGTGTTTATTGCATGTTTTGAAGCAAATGCTCAAGAAACTACTTGGAGTTATCTTGCAAAGAGTTTGTCTAGTTGTAACTCATTTGGTTATGGATTCCACTTGACATGAAGAGGACTGAGTCATATGCTAAATTTTTCCATGAAGGTTCTACATAAGGGTTTCATCCTTCAAGTATATAGGTCCTGTTGCAAGTAGCTGAAGAAAATTTATTTTTTACAAATAATTGGTGATGAAGAAAATTTATTTTTTACAAATAATTGGTGATGCTGAAGATGAAAATGATAACAGATGCCTTGTCTCTTGGTTGGGAAAGGTAATAAGTGTTAAATGTAGAAGGTGTTGTTTTGCTTCTTTGTCAAGGGGAAAAACATTCTATTTTTCATTTTTGTGATGTAATTTTGCATTAGATGGATAGGCTTTGCTCGATGGTGAGCACAGAATGCATTCTGGCACTATAAGCACCTTCACTTTTAGAAAAAGCTAATTTTATGAATGTCTTTCATCCAAGCTCACATCTATTCTAATACAGGAAAGCTAAATACTCCAATTTTTTATCAGAATATAAAAAAGCTAAATACTCCATCAATTCTTTCGCATACTCACAATAAGTGACAAGACCGACTATCTTAGTATCAATAAAATTACGAATTTGCAAAAATAATTGAGCATCAGTTCTTAGCCATTTAGTACAAGTATTATCAGTGGGTAGATCCTCAATTAGATGATTATCTTTAGAAATACTTCGTAGATAAAGTCGAACAATTTTGCACTAGTCTAAATACTTAGATCCATTCAGTTTCCGTTCATAATTTTAGACAATATAGGAATTATGCTAGGCATAACCAAGTTCTTTTGTTCAGCCATTATAATCTTAAACACAAGAAAATACTCCAAATAGACAAGAGAGACAACCAACAAAGCCAATGAAACAGAAGCACCAAACAGAAAAATGGCAGCAGATCTGAAATATATATCGCAACATACCAACAAGAGAAAAGGACTTTCCTGGTGACATATGAGGATGACCCAAAATAGATAAGAGATGGTACAACTCACAGGGGTGGAGGCATGTGTGACTCACTCGCCAAGAATCAGATGACCGAACTTTTTTGGCTGGCCAATCGGCAATCTGCACTCTAGATGAGAGGGGCGGTGAGAAAGGATTGCCACTCTAACAAGGTGACCCAAAAACGATAGTCTGCTCACAAGGGCAGAACCTCAAACCAAAACTGCTCTCTTGGGCAGTGAAGAACCAAAGGAAAAAAAAAATAGAAGGGAAAAAAAATCAGTTTGGAATTTTGATTTCCAGCTCTGATACCATATAAGCCGATCTCATGTAGTTGGGAAAAGGCTTAGATGAGTTGAATGAGTTGAGTTGAGCTCTGATACCATAAACCATAGAAGAGAAAAATTCTTCTTCTTTTCAATTGAGAAAGTGTACATATATACATATATATACACATGTATATACACATGTGTATACATCTATATACATGTATATACATGTATATATACACAACATCATGGAAGCTAAGCTAGAAAAATATATCACTAATTCCTAGAATCAAGCCATTCCTACAATCAAGCTACTGATATAAATAACTACTACAATCAGACGATTCCTATAATCAAGCTACTGATATAAATAACTCTTACAATCAAGCTACTGATATACCAATTTATAGCCAGAAATCTTGTAACACTAATATATAGCATCAACTCTACCAATAGTCTCTGTTGGTGAGGCATATCCATCTGTCATGTCCATTTGTCCATGTTCTTCCTCCTTGCATCACCATATTAGCATTTCCTCATCTTGCGTCCATGTTCTTAAGCCAGCACCAGATAATTGGGAAAAGGCTAGATAGGTGGTTGTGGTGATGATCTTGCACATTGCTTTCTAAAAAAAATAAAAATACATTCATTGCATTTGCCATTATCTAGTAAAAGGTAGTTTGATGATCAAAATCCTTGCCAAGTCTTAGATGTTAAAGGACATCATCCTTAAAGTAACTGTTTAGGACCTACAGAGTACATTGGAGATCTCTCTCTCTCTCTGGTCTCTCTCTGGTAATAAATATATGTGAACATTGCATAATTGACTCCATTAGCCAAATTGCTTCTATTTATCTAGAATCTGTTCCTTCTTGATCATATATAATTTGCTAATTACTACTTTTAGAAGCAGCACAATGCTTGACTTTATATGCTGGTTATATCTTATCATTTATGCAAATTCTGCAGGAAGTTTGAGAATTAAAGCAGAACATGCTGATGACCCTCAAGCTGTCTTAAATGATAGAGTCAAAGGACAGCTGAAAGTTACTAGAGCATTTGGTGCAGGGTTTCTGAAGAAGGTTAGCTGAAACAATATGCTTTTAAATAGGGACCACATGCATTCAAGCTTCTTTTCTTTTCTTTTCCTTTCTTTCCTTTTGTGATTCGTATAGATGAATATTTTTTAATTTATTTATTTTCTTGACAAGCACTCAATGAGTTGGCCATGAGCTGAAGATACAAAACAGCAAGTTGCTTTGATTTGCAATGCATTTCTTATATTTTGTTTTTTATTTTCTTTTATGAAAAATTGACATGAAAATATCAGAAACTTCTACCATTAGAAAGCTCTTCAAAACACACCAATTATCATGGCAAATGTATTTCTTGTGCTTATGTTCTCTGTTTTATGTGACTTATTCTGATAAATTTAATCTCAGTCTATAACATTTAAACCTTTGAATTGATTTTTTTCAGAGTGTACAAAACCAAAAATATGAAGAAAAAGAAAGATCGTACTTGATAGACCCTCTTCTAGAGCAGCCCTATGATCTATGAATCTTTTTTTTTTGTCTGCTCCTTTCTATTTGCTTGTGCATGGCTTTTGTGATTTTTGATAGTCCCATATGTTTCATTTTCAAAATCAAGGATGGATTAAGTAAAGTTTAAACTCTTCTCCAGAATGTAATAAGGCTTAACATCTTAGACATATTCACTATATGTGTTAATTATTAAATTTAACTAGCCCCGAAACCAGTAAATTTTTACGCGGTTCATTATTATATCTGCAATGCCATGTTAAAATTATGAATTAGAATGATTATAATTGCCTTGCTCTTCTTGTTGGGCTGTAGTTCAACAAATCCAAAGCTTCGGCCCCTCCTTTCACTGACTAATACTTTCTAATCTGCTTGTATCAGCTCTAGCTAAATTCCGAAAAAGAGAAGGAAAGAAAAAAATAGCCTCTCTCTCTCTCTCATGGAGGGGTCTTATTTATACCAACTCCTAGGACCACTTCATTTTTGGTCCAAGATCCATCACTCCCCACTTGTAGGCTGATTTGGATGACTTGTTAATGCCACAATAATCTCAAAGAGATGCCTCACAATCAACCAATGTAAAGTCTTGTTTTATTCTAAAAAAAGCTCAGAATGTGATCACAGTTATGGCTTAAGGAAGCTATGTATCTGAAGGTCAAGGTGTTCGAAGGAAGGGGGTCTTTATTGTAAGTTACCATTGTTTCCAAAATCAGATTGTTAAGTGGTTCACTAGAATCTTTCTTCCAAGAAATAAAAAGATCTTCCATGCCACACCAACCACATTGAAAAACTATGCGCTAGGACAACAATTTGGGCACTGTAATAAACACTTCTTTGTGGATATCAACATGAGATATTTTATCATGACTTGTTCCAGCCCAGAAGAAAGGTAGCATGCTTGCTTGTTCAACTATTATCGATAGTGAATTAGTTGTCATACTGATTCTCATATTGAAGTACCAAAGGTGCACATGGCTATCTCTCCACTACATTGGTGATATGATGACAAAGGCAATAGAATGGGCGCTTAATGTATATGTAGAATTCTTGAATTAAACAACTTCTGAATTAATGTTATATGTCAGATATTATAACTATCCTATTTTTCAAAATTAAGAAAGTTTATATACTTCCTGGATAAACCTAAGATACTTCCTTGATACCTTCAGCAATGAGGACAAGAACTTTATTCTTTTTCTTTCTTTCTTTTCATTTCTTTTCCTCTTTTTTTTTTTTTTGGGGGGGGGGGGGGGGGGGGGGGGGGGATGAAATTTGACCTTTGAACAATGAATAGTAATTTTTGAGTGTGTGAAATTGAGATTACTGTATAAAGTATGGTTATAGTTTTTGCATTTGAATGGTGACTCGATGACAGATTGTAAAATTGATGATATTGTGCAAAGTATGAAGCGTGTTACTTTGACAGCACACTTTACTTTGTGGATGTTTATATGCATGCATGTTAAGATGTAGTGACTCTCGTATTTTAGCATTATTATAACCTACATTTTCAAGGTTGGCATATCGGCAGTTCCATGTCCCATAACTGTGTTCATTCTTCAGAGAAAAGACTAGACTCTTCACCCTGAAGCAGCATATAGGTTATCTTTGTTGGCTGATTAAATTGCTTACAAGAAGATATGATGAAATTTGTTGTTCTTTATACTTAAAATGAATTAAAGCCATATCATGGAGAATCAGTAGAATCTCTAAATTTGTGGAGGAGATTTGATGCTGAGTTGAATATTTATATTGCCTACCATTTACAGACATAAGTGAACCTGTGAAGCAGTCGATAATAGGTCTGGAGACTTGTGGAAAAATGCCTTACTACTAAGCAGCCAGGGTGACTGCACTTGCAAGCTGATTTTGCTTGCAACTTAGTGCTATTGTTGTATTCAGAAAAGTTATTTGAGGTTATGAATAGAAAGGATTGATTTGATACTTAGAGAATTTAGTCCAACACCAAATTGAAAGCATCAAGATGACGATATCAAGTTTTATCCAGAAATGAAACATGCATACTTTGTAATGACTAAACTTGAGAAAAGCAACGCAAATCACAATTAGCCATTTTTCATCTCAACTCAACTCAGCTCAACTCATCTAAGCCTTTTTCCCAACTACATGGGGTCGGCTACATGAATCTGCTTCCTCCACTCTCCTCTATTTAGGACCAAATCGACATTCAAATCACAATTAGCGGTTTTTCATCTCAAACAGTGAAAATTTTAAAGGACTGATATGTTATGATTTGTTTGCCAATCAAAAGATTCTGTTTTAGAGGGTGATAATCTTTCACGGTAGAATGTTGGATTGTCTTTAGAGGCACAAATTAGAAACCAGTGCTGCTATGAGGTTGAGCTTTACTTCTATAGGGCTTTAACAAAACTAGTCTTCAATGTCCAGAGGTGGTTAAGTAGAAGCTTTTTCCTGTATTGGTTTTTGGCAAGCAAATTCATCTCAACAATGAAAATGCTATAGGAGGCTCTTTTCTTTTGGTAAAAGGGTGATTGGTTCCTCAATTTAATACTTATTGAACTGAGATCATAAATTCTACTGAGGCATCATGGTCCATATGAGGAACTTAGAATATTGATTATGACGTTATTGCCCATTGCTGAGTACATAACAGTTTACTTGAGCATGAGTTATTTTTAAGTCCTGTGTGAGTTGAGCACTCAAAACATCATTCTAGGATCTATATATGAGTGAAATGTATTGAGACTAGGTTAGGATAATAAGATTGTTTACTGGTTGTTTTCAAAATCAGTATGATGTTATAGTAATGAACTATGGATTAAGCTGGAAATTCTGAGCATTTATGAGGGGATGTTAATGTCCTTTGCTAGGGAACCTTCGCAACTTGTCAACTCTTCTAACTGGTGTTCTAAATTGCATTTAAACTCATTGAGACAATGCTTTTCTAAACGATCAGCTGAGCAGGGCATGTCTTTATCCTGCTTGTTTGTTGAGTCTTAAAATGCGCTCCAGTTCAAGGAATCAGTATAAGGGACATCAATGCAGCATTTCTCAATATTGGAAAAAGGCAGTCTTCTCATGTAACCTATCTTCGTAAAGAAAATTAATTACATCTCTTCGAGTGTCTTTTATAAGATCTTTGTTCTCTTATTCTCCTATAGTGTTTGTCAGATATCATGTAAGAAACTTTGGACATGATCTTCTGTTTAGTGTTGTGTTGGCACATAGAACATATACCCAATTCCTGATAATTTTAGGTATCTAGTATTTAAGAATGATATAAATCTATAAGCTTTGGGGTTTAAAAGAAAAAAAATAAAACCGATGAAGGGAGAGAAGAAACTGAATAGAAAAATCAAGAACAAGCAGGCTAAAGGGGAGAAATCGAAAATCATGAATTATGTATGAGCAATCTCTTAAAATTCTGTAGGCATCTGGAGTATTTTAATGAAGATTTAGAGGTCAGATTATTTTTCTGATAGGTAGAGATGGAGATTGAATATTTTTCTCATGATGCATTGGAAGGTGATTGGATTTAAAATTCTTCTCAGATTTAAATTTAGTTGTCAATTAGTCAAATTGCTGTTTTCTTTTCTTATGACTTTTAGTTTTTATTGGGTTTATTAGGGAAAAGAATTATGAGATTAAAAGATCTCATTTTATCGGATTGTTTATTGGGTGTAGCAGTACTGTTCATGGCAGTTTCTCATGCCTTTTGAGGTAGTTTTGGGATTACAAACAAATTGTTATGGTTTCTTATTAGCTTGGGTCTTCAAGTTATGTAATCAGATTTAGTTGGAATCACTGAGGAAAAAAAAGGAAAAAGAAAAAGAAAAAGAAAAGATGAACGGAAGGTTCAGTCAATCAGTCTTCTTTTCTCTCCAGTCGAAGAAGCAAGAGGCTTGCAAACCTACGTGTGATTTTAGGTTACAGAGTCAATATTATTCCTTTCTTCTCACACTGTTCTTTCAATTTTCTGCACTTTAATATATAGTTCTCTGTTTATACTACACCAACAAACAGGCCTTAAAGATCTGGTTATAGATTATAGCTACCAGTCCTACAACAAGATTCAATGACATTTTAAGAACCACCAAATTTCTTCTGCTTGATAATTAAATAAAACCAATTGGTTGCAACTCCAGCTGGATGCTTGACGTGCACAAAGCAATAATAGTAATAATAATAATAATAATAATAATAATAATAATAATAATAATGTTTTTGCAGATTTGTAATGTGACAGTTATTTTCTGAATTCTCTATTCCTGCCCTTCACTTTCTAACCAACTTGCCTCTTCCCTATTAACCCTCAGCAACATCCATCCTTGCATCTAGGCTGCCCCACAAGTAGCTTAGTAAAGCAGCATGGCAGTGCATTTTGCTAGTGAAATAGAATATTATTGTTTTTTTTTTTGACACCTACTATTAATTACTATTAGAGAAAAAGTGGAACCGCACCATTCCATTAGTTATGAACAGGATTAAAGATGCCAAAAGGAATGCATGTCCTAAACATTGAATGCTGTGGAATATGGTGGATTATTGATCCAGCAAGCCCTGCTACTTGATTTAAACTCAAGTGATTAGTAAAAACTTTAGGATTTGCTGGAACAGGTACATTATTAAGTAAAGAAGTTTATTTGAAAGAAGGATTTTAATGCAAAGGTTTTATTCCTTCTCTTTTGTATGTATATGGAAGATGATTTGCTAAATGTCGTAGATGTGCAGGATTCATAAAACTGAAGATTTAAGAAAGATATAGACTTGATAGCTGATAGTAGCTCCAACTGAAGATAAAATGAGAGAAAACCAATTACGGTAGTTTTGACATATACAACTAAGACTTTTAGATACTCCAGTTAGAAAGAGTGATCTTTTAATAGTCCATGGTAATGATAAAGGTAGACCTAAACTAACATGGACATAAATAATTAAGAGAGATATAACTATTTATAATTTGAGTGTCGACTTAGTCCTGAATAGAGCAAAGTGGAGGAAGTAGATTCATGTAGCTAACCCCATGTAGTTGGGAAAAGGCTTAGATGAGTTAATTTGAATATAGACTTGGTAGCTGTAAAACTATTGGATATTTGAAACTTAAGTTTTCTCTTAGTGTCTGGTATTAGGTTGCCAAAATCATGGCAGATCATAAAGACAGGGAACAAAAGGTACATACTGAAGAAAGAAGAATGGATGCTAGATCTTGAATTCATTGCAATGCCCAGTAGGTGATGGAGATGAATAGGATGCTAGATCTTGAATTCATAGCAATGGACAATAGGTATTGGAGATGAATGGGACAAAAGCAGTTAGGGTGGCTGGGCAAAGAATTTTTAAATCTGAAGACAAGGGCTAGTGGTGTTTGGAAAACTGCGGTGTCTTTTCAGGTAACTGCTTGGTATTGTGCTTCAGATAATGATTGGAAAATTTTAGCATGATCTGCTCACTTGACCTGACCAGTTTAAAGTTGGGTAGACGTATTTGCTACTTTGATCTCATGCAAGTTAGGCACTCATGTTTCACTCAGCAACTTGCTTGAAGTCTAAAGGCGAGAAATAAATAAATTACAGTAGAAAGCATAACTTTTCTTCTTCCCTTAACCGAGTAATTAATTCACATGATCAACTCGTAGGATTTCTTTTCTTAGTAATGAGATTTACTGAGGGTGAGAGAACTTTGAAATATGAGACCATGAAGTTATGTACCCCATCAGACAACAAACTTGCAACCTATGGGAAACAACCTAAATAAGAATTTCCAAATGTTTTTCTCTGATCATCATCTTTTTATTGTTTTGGAGTTTCATTTCAGTTATTTGCCATGTCCTTTCTGTTTGGAGAATGACACCTCATATATTGATTGCTTAGACCGAGTATAGCCTTAGTTGACCTTATCTGACATTCTGCTTTGCCATTTAGATGTTTCTTTAATGGCTTTATTGTGACAAATTTAAATATTCACATGAAGGTAAATCTCAATTTGCAAATCTATTCTTTGTCACGAGAAATTAGTTAGCATGACCTATTTGTGTTTTGGTTTGAACACTGTCCCATGCTCTAGTGAGTTATCATGTTTGGTTTGTTATTTTAAAATACATAGGTGAGCTCAACTCAACTCATCCAAACCTTTTTCCATCTACATGGGGTCGGCTACATGAATATGCTTCCTTCACTCTCTATTCTGTTCTATTTGGGACCAAGTCAACATTCAAATTACAAATAGTTATATTTTTTAATTATTTCTATCCATGGTAGCTAAAAGGCGTTAAGTAATGCCAAACTTAAAGCAAAAGAAACTATATATATCCATGATTTATATAATAAACTATATACGAAAGAAGGTGAAAAGACTATATATAAATTAGCAAAACTAAGAGAAAAGGAAACAAAAGATCTTGACTATATTAAATGTATTAAGGATGAAGATGAAAAAGTCTTGGTAAAAGAAGAAGAGATAAAAGAATGATGAAAAGTTATTTTAAAAAATTATTAAATAAAAATAATTTGATAAATTTAAGGGTAGAAGGATGTGATAACCTAGGAGTGACAAATGAGCATAAATTTTTTCTTAGGTTTAGCATGCTTGAGGTTAAAAAGGCTTTGAGTAAAATAAAAAATGCAAAGGCATTAGGACCAGATGTGATCCCTATTAAGGTTTGGAAAGGCTTAGGAGAAATTAGAGTCATATGGTTAACTAATTTATTTAATAGGATTGTAGCAACTAAAAGAATGCCGGATGATTGAAGAAAAAGCATATTAATATCCATATACAAAAATAAAGGAGATATTCAAAGCGGTGCAAATTATAGAGGATTAAGCTAATGAGTCATACAATGAAATTATGGGAGAGAGTAATAGAAAATTGATTAAGAGCTAAAACTTTGGTGTCAAATAATCAATTTGGATTTCTGCTTGAAAAATCGATCATGGAAGCTATTTATCTATTAAGAAGATTGATGGAGAGATATGGAGAAAAAAAAAGACCTTCATATGGTCTTTATTGATTTAGAGAAAGCGTATGATAGAGTACCTAGAGAAATAATATGATGGGTTTTAGAGAAAAAAGAGTTACCAAAGGTACATATAATTGATAAAGATATGTATGATAGAGCAATAACTATTATTAAAATAACAATAGGAGAAACTAGTGAGTTTTCAATTACTGTAGGTTTACATCAAGGATCTGTCTTAAGTCCGTATCTTTTTATATTAGTTATGGATGAATTAACTAAACATATTCAAAATGATATCCCATGATGTATGTTATTTGCAGATGATATAGTGTTGATTGATGAAACTAAATCTGGAATAAATGCTAAGTTAGAGATTTGAAGAGAGGCTTAGAATCTAAAGGTTTTAAGATTAGTAGAACTAAAACTGAATACATGAAATGTAATTTTAGTGGGAGTAGAAATACAAATGAAGAAACAGTGAAGATTGCAAGCTAAGAGATATTAAGGAGTGAAAAATTTACGTATTTGGGATCAATTATCGAGTAAGAAGGTGAAATAGGTGAAGATGTGAATCATAGAGTTAAAGCAGGATGGATTAAGTAGAGGAGTGCTTCGGAAGTACTGTATGATCAACGCATCCATTAAAATTAAAAGAAAAAGTCTATAAAACTGCTATTATGCCAGCTATGCTATATGAAACAGAGTGTTGGGTAATATTGAAACAACATGTGAATAAATTAAGTGTAACAGAAATGTGTATGTTAAGATGGATATGTGGTAAAACTTTAAAAGATAGAATTAAAAATAAACATATAAGAGAAATGATAGGACTAGCCCAATTGAAGATAAAATGAGAGAAAATCGATTACGATGGTTTGGACATATACAACGTAGACCTTTAGATGCTTCAGTTAGAAATAGTGATCTTTTAACAATTCATGGTAAGAATAGAGGTAGAGGTAGACCTAAACTAACATGAATAGAAATAATTAAAAAAGATTAACTATTTATAATTTAAATGTCGACTTGGTCCTGAATAGAGCAAAGTGGAGGAAGCATATTCATGTAGCCGACCCCATGTAGTTGGGAAAAGGCTTAGATGAGTGAGTTGAGTTAGTTTAGATGAGCTAATATACTTATTTCAAAAATTTATTAACTTTGGCTAATGTCAGGTGGGTGTCAATTCTTTCTAGTTGTAGATTCTACTAACTTTTTAAACAAGAAGGTTGATCTTCTGGATCCTAATTTAACAGGACAGTCCAGATGAGTTTCCAGATTGGACATATTGTTGGAATTGTTTATGTAGTGTCATCCTTTTACTGGTTTTCAGTAATGAGCACTACATCCTAGGGAAAATGTTGAATTGTTGAAATGAACCACTCCTAGAGACGATAAGATGGATGGAGTAATATCTATGGCTATATAAATGGCATGATGTAGAGCAAGCCTGATACGGTCGTTGTAATTTTCAACTTAATCCGTTATCCATGATAGATTTTTTTTTTTTGGATACTGAATGCATCATTATTCATTGTAAGAAAGCTTTCATTCCTTTTTTTCCCTTTTTCTTTAAAAACACTGATTGAATGTCAAGAAAAGAAAGTAAAGCAGTGTTGATCAATGAAGGACGTTAATCTTATATTAAAAGTGGTCATGCAAGATTTGTTGATCCATCTGCCAATAAATGTGGCTTTTCTGTCATTGATATGCATGATGATGATAATTAGGATTGGCTTTTCTGTCCACTCTCTTAACTTGTAGTTTGTCAACTCAACTCATCTAAGCCTTTTCCTAACTACTCTTAACTTGTAGTTTGTCCATGGTTAAATTTCAGACACCATTAAAAGCCTAAGTATTCTTACTGTTCATTTCCTGTGTCATGTGATTAAATTAAGCCCTATGGATCTAGAAGTGATATTGCATGTACTGACAGTTTGGTAGCAATTGATTTTTTGGCTTGAAATAAGAAACAGTATTTAACTCTTTTCTCAAAACTGCCATGTGAAAGATGAGTTGCAGTTCTTTAAATTTGTTCTGGTGCTGACACTGAAGTATTGACCTTGGTACCTGCAAGGTTGCTAGAAATTGCTGTTCCTGATGGTTCTTGCTTTTAGTGTAATGAGTTTATATATTAAAGATTTTAAGCTAAGTAAGGGGCTGATGGTGAATCTGTCATGTTGTCTTGTTTAATGTGCATTCTTGAAGGGTAATGCTCTTAATTTGTTGTCATATTCATTATGTAAAGTCAAATATTTTTTCCTGAAATTTCTAAGAGTTGAATACTCTTGAAGTAAAATGGATGCTTCAATATGTGTTCCTCCTATGAGAAAAGTCCGGAAACATAGAAATAACTGTGTTCAAAATTCTAATGTTTCACTCCTGTGTTACAGGCAAAGGACTTGAGAACCATGTTATTCTTTTATTTTAACTTTGCATTTAGTTTTGTTAGATTCAATGAAAAGTTGCTTTCATGGGACTGATTGTAGTGGTGTTTCCCTTCTTATATAGCCAAAGTTCAATGAAGCTTTGCTGGAGATGTTTCGGGTCGACTACATTGGAACCACACCATATGTTAGCTGCATTCCCTCAGTTCTTCATCACCGTCTCTGTTCAAATGATCGCTTCTTAGTCCTGTCATCTGATGGGCTTTACCAATATTTCAGCAATGAAGAGGTGGTTGCGCATGTTTCATGGTTTATGGAAAATGTACCGGAGGGAGACCCTGCACAGTACCTGATAGCTGAGCTGCTTTTTCGTGCAGCTAAGAAAAATGGTCAGTGGATTTGACATCATGTGTTTTTCTTTTTAGTCATTAAAAATGTTTCAGTTCTAGGTTTCTTTTTGATTGATTGTGCAGATGTCAGTTTTTCTCAAAGGTATTCATGTTATTGCTGATTCTTTCTGAATATCATTTTTTTCCTTACAGTGCAGTCACTGAGATACATGTATGATCAATTCATATGCAATATCTGAGCATTGATCGAGTTATTTTCGAGCATCCTCGCAAGTCAGGCTTATAGCAACTATTTTTGATGGCACTTACCAGAACCAGAACCTTCAAACTTTATCCCTGAGATCTGTTAATATTCATCCTTACCAACATATATATCCTTTATTGCCACCAATTTTTAAACCTCTCCCAAAGTCTTCAATGAAGTTGTCTTTGCTATTCCCTTTTTAACCTGCATCACAGCTTGTCTAAATAGCCCTAGGGGTAAGCATTTGATCGGTTCGATTCAAAATTGTGCAAAACAGGTTAAACCGGATTTCCTGAAATATGTAGCCAAACTGAACTGAATTATTTTAAAAAATTGAACCTCGCAAATTGAATTGTGCTAATTCGGTTCGGTTAGTTTTCTTGGGTCATGGGCTCACTGTTTGGGCTTTAAGCCTACAAGCCTGAAATTTTCATTTTGGCCCCTTTTTTTGGCTTTTGGAGTTATTTTTATTTATGGCCCATTTCTTGGGCTTTTGCACCCAAAATTTTATTTTTTGGTCCATTTTTTGGGCATTTGGGCTGGAAAATTCATTTTTTAGGTTGATAGTGAACAATCTTATTCTATTGCCACTTGAAAAGGCAATAATCATATGAATCTTATCGCATACTTTTCAAAGAATGGATAAGAAAAGGGTAGATATGACGATCAAGGTCTGCAAATTTTTGCACTAATTAAAAAGGCTTGGGTTGGGCTGGCTGGGCTGGTGGGTAGGATGCATAAGGAAATTGGTTTTTCAATTCCATTCCTGAAAATAGCAAACTGAAACCGGATAATCAAATTTTTTAAGAAAAAAAATGAATTGAACCAAATTGCCAAAAAAAACCAAACTGAATTTACTGAATTGCATTGATCCAGTTCGGTTTTTTGGTTTAACCAAAAGTATGCTCCCCCCTAAATAGCCCATCATTGCACATCCAAGACACCCTCCTTGTTGAAGCTTTGCCAGATTTTTGTTGCACATGTTGTGGCCTTAGGCGATTTTCTCTGCTTTACTCAGGATTCAGACAGCTACTAATAGTTTCTTCTACCACTGATAATTTACATGTCTTCCTGTTTTTATATTGCTAATGCAATTTTCATTTACAAGCAACATCCTGTATCATGTTATGGAAACGTCAATTATTCTCATCTCATTCAATAACTATGATGAAGCTTTTGGGCCCCAAACACCTTGATGATTGGAATACATGTTTGGTTTTTGCATTCCCTCTGCAGGGATGGACTTTCATGAATTGCTGGATATTCCACATGGTGATCGCCGTAAGTATCATGATGATGTTTCTGTGATGGTGATTTCCCTTGAGGGAAGGATTTGGAGATCATCTGGTTGATTGCTGCACATTGTAGATTTGTGTCCTTCGCTCAATGTACCAAATTTTCATCGAGGCATTGCTTCTTTCATTAGCTCTCCTTTTTCCACTTGCTCCTCTCCCTCAGGTGAGCTACGAGTTATAAACTTTGTAGTGGCCATCTCTATTTACCTCTTTGTGCTTGTGCAGTCATCCAATTTATTGGCCACTTAAAGGATTACCATGGTCTTTTCAATCATTGGATCAATTTAATTCATGGGTATCAAGAGACCATCCACTGGATGGCTGGGATAGAATTTTGCCAGGCTAGGCATTTTCATCAATGAAAGATCTGAATTGAACAGAAAGCCCTACAAGTAACCTCTCTTCCCCCCCTCCGCACTCCCCCACCCTCCCTCTTCTTCCATTCTTGTTTTATTTTTATTTTATTTTATTCATTGTTGGTGCCATGGACAGTTTATTGATATTAAAAAATCATTATACTGAAAAGGAGAGTGGCCATCTACCTAACCACCCTTGAAGATCACGTTGGCAAATATGCAATTTACATTCCATACAGATCTGATGGACCTAACAGGTCCAATGAGTAATGAGTTTTCCTTTTTGTAACAGTTTTTTTTTTTCAGGTGCTGCAAAATGTAAGATCAAACGAGAGAGCACATGTCCTTTTAACATATTTAGGTTATTGGCAATTAATGTTCACAAGGACTGCATGTTAGCCATTTGTCCTATTGTTAAAGTTTACAAATATTGTTGAATTGTTCTTGGATGAGGCTGAAGAAAAGTGATACAATTCAAGGGCACAATGGTGTTGTTGGTGACAAAGTAGTTGATGAAGGACCTAGATTTTTGTTCAATGTGATTGATGTGGGTAGTTGAGTAGCATTTAATGCAGTATCTAGATAGTTTTTCTAGTTTGGCCCTATCATGCTGCGTTGGGGTTGCAGGCATGGTTAAATGAAACAAAGGCACCTTTGAAATCATTTATAACCTGCGAAATGCTATCGAAGTGACCAATTTACTCTAAGCGAAGTGAAAATTGTCATAGTAAATTTTTTCCACTTTATCTTGGGATGTCTGTTTCGCTTCTTATGGTGTAAATTTTTATAAGTTGATTTGGCGTAGTTTAATCCATTTTCTCTGACGTCAACAAATTCTGCAACCAAATGGTAAGTAATCAGGTGTAAGACTGTAAGTTAACTTACCATGTTTAGTTGTATGGTCAGTAGCGTCATAATACTTGCCCTTCTGGAATCTTGTTTGAATATCTTAACCATCGCTGCTTGTTCCATCTACACGGGGCAACTGAGAAAAGAATCTACAGTTAATGGTGGAATAGATTGAAAAAAGATCAGGAGACCTTTATATGGTAGAGTAATTTATTTAGGAATGAAAAAGATTAGGGTAGGTTTAATCCATTTAGTTGGGACTTAATTTTTTTACAGACAGTCTAAGGTGGAAAGGACTAATGGGAGCATGGTTTTGACTGTTCAGAACGACAAAGCTTGAATTTATCTTTGTAAAGAGTTGTTTCCCCTCTAGTCCTTGGACCGGTCTGACTCCTGCTAGGTTTATTCTCATGTTGCGGTAGCGTTGAAAGAGGAAGAGATGGAAGAATTCTCATGCTGCGGCAGCGTTAAAAGAGGAAGAGACAGGAAGATTTTTATAATATTTTAAAAATAATTTTACATTGAATAAAAAAGAAATATATTATAAGTTTATAGTTTAAATTTATGTGTTATTCATTAACTTTGATATGAGTTTTTTTTGGACATGTGGTTCGAATTAATAGGTTATTTTGGTTAGTGATATCATTATTTTAAGCTATAAATATGTAATATTTTTTTATTTGATGTAAAACTATTTTTAAGGCATACAATAACAAGTTTAGCAAGTCTCTCACCTAGGGGTGCAACTTGGCTCATGAAACTTGGGTTCTCTTAGCCTAACCCTATTTGTAAAATTCAATCTAACCCTATTTTTAAAAACCTAACTTATTTTAAAAATCGTGTTTGGGTTGGGTTCGGGTTGATGAAAAATAAATAAATAAATATGACAATTGAAACAAACAAGCTTAACATTGCACAAATAAGTTAAAGTTTGAAACAAATAAGCTTCACATTGCACAAACAAGCTGAAGTTTGAGACAAACAAACTTACATTTCAAATTGCACATCTAAAATATACATCTTTTACATAAGACTAAACCAAAAGAATAAATAATATATAATCTATTATATATATCTAAACTTATTTCATGTAAACATATAATTTATTATTTATAACAGTAATTAGCCACAGCCAGAATATGTGCATAAACTCATACAATTACGACAGTAATTAGCACTGTAAACCGTTCAAAGATAAGTCTCTTTCTGCTAATTGCATGTGGAATATACTGCCGATAATGAATACCAAAATAAATAAAATCAAATAGAAGAATCATTGATGTGAACCGCAAGAAACCATTCAAATAGTAACCCCAAACTACGATTCACTTTGGTCTTGCAAATCTAATTACCTGCTAGAAGAATATCAATAGAACCAATGCTGGAAGCCTAACTTCAACACATCTTGCCAACTAGAAGCACAGGTCAAAACAGAATGCATCCACCCAATAAATGAGACCATTGTATTGATCTTGAACTCATGAACATGATGACTCTGAGTAGAGGTGGGCACTGGGCCATGCCGCCCATGGCACGACACGGCCCAGCCCTGATGGGCCGTGCCAGGCATGGCCCGGCACTGCTACAGTACCTAACCGTGCCGGGTCCAGAAAATTTTTTCTGTTGGCCCAGCACGGCACGACCCATGACGGGCCTGGGCGGCCCGTTGTGCCGTGCCGGCACGGCCCAGATGGGCCTGAGCCGTGCCGGCCCACCTGGGGCTTGGCCCGTGCACAGCTCAAATAAAAAAATTATAAAAAATATTTTTTTGATAAATTAAAAAATTATTAGGAATAAAAAATTTTATTAATATAAAGCCACCATAATGGTGGAGGGTTTGCATTGACCCCTACCAGTTTATTAATTTAAAATTAAAATGGTACAGAAGGGAGGGGGCTAGGCCTGACCTCTAGAATATAATACAATAAGTAAGAAGAAAAAAATAGAAAGATCGCAACCGTCGGATCATCGCCGATCGGATGGATCGCAACCGTCGGATCGATCATCACCGATCGGGATCATGGCTTGGATCGATCGCAACTGTCGGATCGTCTCCATGGGATAGATCGCAACTGTTGGATCGATCATCCTCGATCGAGATCATATCTTGGATCGATCGCAACCGTCGGATCGTCTCTGATCGGATCGATCGCAACGGTTCAATCGATCATCACCAATCAGGATCATGGCTTGGATTGATCGCAACCGTCAGATCGATCATCGTCGATCGGGATCATGGCTTGGATCGATCGCAACCATTGGATCGATCATCGCCGATCGGGATCATGGCTTGGATCGATCGAAGACATCGAATCGTCTCCGATCGGATTGATCACAATGGTCCGATCGATCATTGCCGATCGGATCATAGCTTGGATCGATCGCAATCGTCGGATCGTCTCCGATTGGATAGATCGCAACCGTTCGATCGATAATAGCAGATCAGGATCATGGCATGGATCGATCGCAACCGTCGGATCGTCTCCGATCGGATCGATCATCGCCGATCGGGATCATGGCTTGGATCGATCGCAATCGTCGGATCATCGCCGATCGAATGGATCGCAACCGTCGGATCGACATCGCCGATCAGGATCATGGCATGGATCGATCGCAACCGTTGGATCATCTCCGATCGGATCGATCGCAATCGTCGGATCGATCATCCCTGATTGGGATCATGGCTTGGATCGATCACAACTGTCGGATCGTCTCCGATCGGATTGATCGCAATGATCTGATCGATCATCATCGATCAGGATCATGACTTGGATCGATCATAACCGTCAAATCGTCTCCGATCGGATTGATCGCAACAGTCCGATCGATCATTGCCGATCGGGATCATGGCTTGGATCGGTCGCAACCATCGGATCATCTTCGATCGGATGGATCGCAACTGTTGGATTGATCATCGCCGATCGGGATCATGGTTTGGATCGATCGCAACCATCGGATCATCTCTGATCAGATGGATCGCAACCGTCAGATTGATCATTGCCGATCATGATCATGGCTTGGATCGATTGCAGACATCGAATCATCTCCGATCAGATTGATTGCAATAGTCTGATCGATCATTGTCGATCGGGATCATGGCTTGGATCGATCGCAACCATCGGATCGTCTCCGATCGGATGGATCGCAACTGTTGGATTGATCATCGCCGATCGGGATCATGGCTTGGATCGATCGCAACCGTCGGATCGTCTCCGATTGGATGGATCGCAACCGTCGGATCGATCATCGCCGATCGGGATCATGGCTTGGATTGATCGCAACCATCGAATCATCACCGATCGAATGGATCGCAACCGTCGGATCAATCATCGCCGATCAGGATCATGGCATGGATCGATTGCAACCGTCGGACCGTCTCCGATCGGATCGATCGCAACCGTCGGATCGATTATCGCCGAATGGGATCATGGCTTGGATCGATCGCAACCGTCGGATCGTCTCCGATCGGATTGATCGCAATGGTCCGATCGATCATCGCCAATCGGGATCATAGCTTGGATCGATCGCAACCGTCGGATCATCGCCGATGGGATAGATCGCAACCGTCGGATTGATCATCCCTGATCGGGATCATGGCTTGGATCGATCGCAACCGTTGGATCGTCTCCGATCGGATTGATCGCAATGATCCAATCGATCATCGTCGATTGAGATCATGGCTTGAATCGATCGCAATCGTCGGATCATCGCCGATCGGATGGATCGCAACTGTCGGATCGATCATCCCCGATCGGGATTATGGCTTGGATCGATCGCAACCGTCAGATCATCTCCGATCGAATTGATCGCAACGGTCCGATCGATTATCGCCGATCGGGATCATGACTTGAATCGATCGCAACCATCGGATCATCGCCGATCGGATGGATCGCAACCGTCGGATCGATCATCGCCGATCAGGATTATGGCATGGATCGCAACCGTCGGATCATCTTCGATTAGATCAATCGCAATTGTTGGATCCATCATCGCTGATCAGGATCATGGCTTGGATTAGCTGGCTGGTGCCTAGGCGCACAGTGCCGTGCCGAATTTGAATTTTTTTAGTGGACCGTGCCTGGCATGACCCATTTGTTAATGGGCCGTGCTAGGCACGGCACGGTAATTTTTCTGTCATGATGGGCCTGAGCCGTGTAGTGCCCATGCCTAACTCTGAGGGAAGAGAGACTACTCACATTCGGAAAACCAAGGTAGAAAAGCCCAAGCGCGGCAAGAGTCACAAAAGGGACTGTTGCAAGGGGCCCAAGAAACCTATACCATCATCAAAAAGAACATCAACTATTGAACCAAAAAATTGGAAAAAGAAAGAGAGAAAGAAATAGAGAAACAGAACCAGAGAAGCAAAAAGAAGAAAAAAAAAGGTGAAACTTCTCGAAATATAGTGCAGATCTACCTTTTACCTGAAGACCCGCTAAATATATTCCTTCAAAAGTTCAAGTTTTACTAGAGATACTTATCATTTCATTCAACAAAATGTCCAAGTTTACGCACATTGCTTGGTGATGTCTTCGTTTCAGCTATCAGAACATTTCATTTGATTGCCCTGCAGTTCTAAACCTCAAACAAGTAGTTAATGATTAACAAAACATGGTGGCAGCACTTTATCAGCTAGGCCATGATAACAAAAGTTGGTAAGGAGATCACCAGAAGCTTTGCTCTAGAATGGAATTTGTTTTGGTGATTGGACAAACCGGCACATTCTGGTGAGAAGTGCCAATGGATAAACCGACACATTCTGGATAATCCATTTGCAAGATTGTAGAGAGATAGATTGAGTTGGCTCAGAAAGGCATTATCAGCTGTTATTTCCTGACGGTTGTAATTTGCATGTGTCTGAGTCAGGAAATACTATGAGTCTGCCTAACATCATGGCTCTTGGCTCAGATAGAGTGTCAAACATATGCTTCGCAACAGTTGCATTTAAAAATGCCCTTCAAGTCATGATTTCATGGCCTACACATTTAGCATCAAAAAAAAAGTTAATCATACATTCAATGAGATTAGGGAGTAATATAAAAATAAAATAAGTCTAATGAAGGATTTTAACAGCAAATAAGCCGTGTCGTTCCAAAAGAAAACACAGAATAGTTGTAAAGGGTAATGAAATGTTGCACATTAAACGACATCAGATTCAACTTTAAATTATCTTTCGTTTTCTCCATTTCATACTACGGTAATATAGGATCAGATTTAGCTTTTCAATAAAAACTTATAGAGTGCAGGCAGGTGATGCATACATGCTTAAAAGGTGCCAATGATAACATAAGACTTAGGCATCTAAACTTAATCAAAATCCAAAGAAGAAACGTAGTGATTGATAAAAGACAATATTGCAGTCATTGAACAGCATACAAGCCATTATCTTATATAACAAGATTTAGAAAGAAAACACATTTGAGAATACAACTAATACCTCCAATATATTAATCTTTTAGTGAAATAGGAGGTCGAAAGAAGGAAGTTATTGAAATACTTTCAGTTTTCTCTGAAAAAAAATTACAAACATGAGTCAAACATTGTATTGAAAGAATGATAAATAATTCAAAATATAAAAAATACATTTTACCTTTTGCACATTTATCCAAATAATCGATGAGTTTTTCATATTCTGGATCATTTGGTGCAGCTCTTAACTAATCTTGAGTACAAATCAAACACTCAACCAATATTAGTATCAAAGAACTACGATATTGGTCAAGAACACGGCCTCCCACTCTAAATGTAGATTCAGATGCTACTATAGAAATAGGAATAGCCAAAATCTCTTGTCATGCATGCTAACGTTTTGTATTTTGTAACAGTAGACCACCATGCCAAAATATCAAATGGTTCTACAGCCCTCTCTTGAAGTTCTTTTAGGTAGGCATCAACTTCAGACATGCTACAATCAAAATTACTCTACTCTTTTTCACGCATGTACTCATATTTTTTGTCATCAATAGTAGTCATGAAAGAAGCAAATGTTACTCCCTTGGGATGAAGAGCATGCAAAAGAAGCATCAATTTGATACATTTCATACAATGCAACCATTTTATCATACACCTTTTTTGATATTGCAGAAGCATCATCAATTGGAAGAACTCTTTTAAGGCACCAATATAAATAATCTAAGTTGTACTGTGGATCCAAGACAAAAGCAATAAGCAAATAGATATTACACTTATCAATAGAACCCCAATACTTCGAAGCTTCTCCTTCATTTTGTTGCACATATGAAGGAGAGGGTCAGTTTGCATAGCTGAAAAAGAATTTAATGCATCTTGGATCTTGTCAACATAACGAAAATGGAGGGATGAAGTGATATACTTGGTACCCGACATCTCAATAGTTTCAAAAAATATGCCCAAGAACTCACAAAGTACTCTAGCATAATTCCAATCCTCTTCAAAAGGAGTGGTACTTCTAAAGGCATCACTATCAGATGCAAGACACTTGAAAGCCTTCTCATAGGGTAAAGCATGCTTCAACATGAGGTATGTTAAATTCCAATGTGTTGACACATCCAAACATAGACATTTTGGTTGAAATTCTAACTCTTTCATATGATCTTTCAAATGCTTATTCTCTACTAGGAGAACTCGTTACCCACTTTACACTATTACGAATACGAGCTATGCAATCTTTAATTTCATCTGTTCCCTCTCTCACAACCAAGTTTAAAATGTGTGCAATACAACGAACATGTAAAGAATCACCATCCCCAAGCAAACCATCTTTCATTCTTAAATTTGTTCACAAAGTGTTTAATGCAACATCATTAGATGATGCATTATCAATAGTAACAACACAAACTTGTCTGATTTTTCAAGTATCTAAACAAGATTTAATTGTAGAAGAGATGGCTTCACCGGTATGTGGTGAAGGAAGAATAAAAAAATTGATGATATGCTTACAAAGCTTCCAAGAAGAGTCCACAAAGTGAGCAATCAAGCATAAATACCCAATATTCTGATTTGAAGTCCACAAGTCTGTTGTCAAGCTTACCCAATGAATGCTTTCCCGAAACAACTTTTGCAATTTAGCCCTCTCTAACTTGTATATTTTGTAAACTTTTTTTAACAATGGTGGTTCTTGAAATATTCTTGATTAGTGGCAGCACAACTTTACAAAATTCTTTAAACCCTTCTTTCTCTAGAAATTTGAATGGCAATTCATCAAGGATAATCATTCGTGCCATTGCTATTTTGCAAGCCTCTTGGTCAAATTTTTAATTCGATAAATTGCCACTACCATCAGATGATGTTGTTGTGAATGACAATAATTGTTGACCCTTAGCTCGTTTGGTTGTATTGTATTTGCATAAACTTAAGTGTCTTGTTAATGTGCTTGTCCCTTAAGTGCTTGGACACTTGAGTTTAAGTTTACAATACTTACAAATAGCATACTCTACTTTTACCTCTTTATCACATATCCTTTGAAAATCAGCCCAGACTGATGATGAAATTTTGTATGCTTTTTTCTTTTGCTCGAAGGAATATTTAGATCCGAACCTTCTGTAGGATTTATGGTATTTAAAGCTGTTGGTATTGGGACACTTTTAATTAACTTACTACTAATCTCTTCCTCTACATTAATTTCTTGCCCAAAATTTATATCCTCCATATTTGACAACCTAAAAATAATTTTAAAGTACTCGACAGTCTTAAATGTTGGATTTTTGAGCTTTGATAGCTCATAAAACAATTACAGAAAAAAAATGAAGTTTGAATGACAAAAGTCCACTCATAAACGACATAATGGCTAAAGGAAAACAATAACTACAACTAAGTGTGTTAACCCAATTATTGATTTTGATGAATAACAAAAACTACATAAGTATATTTCTTATGTTACTAATGATTTTGATTAAGTATTTTAGGAATTTAAAATATTTAATTGATCAAAATCCAAGGAAAATTGAGTTTGAATCCATATCTTGTGTCAAGTGTCAAGTTTTAAAATTAGAGCCGACTCTAAAAGTATTAGAGCTGACTCCGGAGTGTATCGGAATAGTTTGACACTTTTGGCATGGATTAGAGCCGACTCCTGCAGAGATTAGGGCCGACTCTAATCAAAAGACATAGACCTCATTTCTGCATCAAATTAGAACCGACTCATGTAGAAAATTAGAGCTGACTTTAATAGTTATACAGAGACTGTGTTTTTCGAAGTTCAATCATAGCCGACTCCCGCACGAGATGTATCGACCCCACGAAAAGTCAGAGCCAACTCCGTGACGAGCAAAAGTTTTCATTTTGAACATCCCGAGTTAGAGCCGAAGATAGAGAGCCAGTTGAAGAAGAGGGCAATTCGGATGGCGAATGGTAACGCTCTTGCTCTTGTCGTTCTTGCTAACAAGCTTGAGGTTACTCTTGCTGGTGAGCTTTGATCTTAGACCTGGAATCGGTCTTTGGTGCCAACCTGGATTCGGGCTTTGGTACTGACCTAGTGTCGAGCATTGGTGCCGACCTGGCGTCGGGCTTTTGTGCCGACCTGGCATCGGGTTTTGGTGCCGACCCAGAGCTGGTCTTTGGTGCTGAGAGAGTAAGATGCTCAAACATATCTTCATTAGCCGAAAGAGTGAGATGCTCAAAGCTATAACTAGCTGGTTGAGTACATTACTAGTAGTACCGATGGAGGTTGTCCGCATTCCAAGTGCGAGGGAGTGGCTTTCTATCGAGTTCTTGATCCAGTATGCTCTGCGGTGGAGGGCTTCGGTGACCTGGTAGGGCCCCTCCCAATTTGATGATAATTTGTCCCCCTCTGTGGGTTTTGAGACCTCAGCTCGTCTGAGGACCAAGTCTTCAGGAAGGAATGCTTTGAGGCAAACTCGGGTGTTGTAGTACCTTGCAATCCTTTAGCGATAGGCGGCCATCTTAAGTTGTGCCCGATCGCACATCTCCTCGATGAGGTCGAGGTTGACCAGCAGCTGACTCGAACTGTCCTTCTCGTTGTATGACTCCACCCGATGGCTGGAGATGCCAATCTCCACAGGGATAATAGCTTCTGATCCGAACACGAGACTGAAGGGAGTCTCTCCAGTAGGGGTCCGTGGCATCGTGTGATATGCCCACAGCACATTCGGGAGCTCATTCACCCATCTTCCTTTAAAGTCATCCAGACGCATTCTGAGCCTCTGATAATGGTCTGGTTCGTGACCTCGATTGCTCCATTTGTTTGCGGATGATCGACGGAAGTAAATCGTTGGCGAATGCCCAACTCGGCACAGAATTCTTTGAAGGGGGCGTTGTCGAACTGCCGACCATTGTCAGTGATGAGGGTGTGGGGTAGACCGAATTGACAGATGATGAATTTTTAAAAGAAAGACCTCGCCTTGTCTTCGATGATCTTTGCGAGTGCCTCAGCCTCCATCCACTTAGTGAAGTGATCGATGGCGATGAGCAAAAACTTTCGCTGACCAAAGGCCGGAGGGAATGGTCCCAAGATGTCCATCCTCCATTGGACGAAGGGCCATAGAGCCGATAGAGGGCTTAGCTAGAAAGTCGACTGTCGCTGGATGTTGGCATGTCGCTGACAGCTATCGCACTTCCGAACCAACTTGGAGGCGTCTTCTCACATGGCAAGCCAATAGTACCCCTGGCATAGGGCCTTGTTTGCTAGCGCTCTGCTCCCTAAGTGGTTTCCACATATGCCTTCATGGATCTCGCGGAGGATGTAGTCGGCCTCTACAAGGCCAACACACTTGAGGACAGGGTGAAAGAAAGACCTCCGGTACAGTTGTCCGTTGAGCACCAAAAACTTGGAAGCTCGCCATCTGAGTAACTTAGCTTCTGCAGGGTCAGCAGGAAGGGTGCCTTCAGTGAGGTGTTGGATGTACGCGTCCATCCAGGTGGACTCTTAGTTGACTGGTAGAGCTTCCTCCACTGCATCGATGCTCGGGGCCTCCAGATGCTCCACGTAAGTCCTCCCTAGGGCCTCATCGGCCGAAGTGGCTAGGTAGGACAAGGCATCGGCTCTGGCATTCTCATCCCTGGGAATGTAGCTGACGCTAAAGTGAGTAAAGAATGAGGTCTGTGATTGGACCTTACTCAGGTAGTGGGACATGATGGGGTCCTGGACCTCGTACTCTCCAGCGATTTATTCAAAGATGAGTTGAAAGTAGATGAAAGCTCTGAGGTGCTTTACTTCGAGCTCCCTTGCGAGCTTTATTCCTGCCAACAAAGGTTCATACTCGGCTTGATTGTTGATGGCTGGGAAGAGGAACTAGAGGGCATACTCCACCACTATCCCCTATGGACTCGCGAGAATGAGGCCCTCTCCACTTTCCTGAGAATTCGATGCATCGTCCATGTGGAGGATCCAATCTTCCCTCCCTCTCTCGGACGTAGCGTCCGATGGCACCACATGGGGCTCCTTCGGCTGCTCTTCGATCCAAGTACACTCGATCAAAAAGTCTGCCAAGACTTGGGACTTCATGGCCAATCTGATCGGAATGATAGGTCAAACTCTCCAAGCTTGACGGCCCACTTCGCTAGCCGATCAGAGGTGTCAGGACGGGACAAGATAGCCTTGAGCGATTGGTCCATAAGCACCACTATCGGGTGGGCTTGGAAGTAAGGCCTAAAACGTTGAGCGAAGACGATTAGCATGAAAATAATTTTTTTGGTTTTGGAATACCTGGTCTCCACATCGTGGAGCACTTGGCTTGCATAGTAGATTGGTCTCTGCGTCCCATCGACGTCGACGCAAACAAGCACATAGCTTACCACATTGGGGGATGCAGCGAGGTAAAGGAAGAGTTCTTCTCCCTCCCTCGGCTTGGACAGCAACGACAGAGTCGACATGAACTCTTTCAATTCTTCGAAGGCTCTCTGGCACTCCTCCGTCCACTCAAAACAGTTGACCTTGCGCAAAGCTTTGAAGAAGGATAAGCATCTCTCTGCCGACCTTGATAGGAAGCAGCTCAGGGTTGCCACTCTCCCGATGAGCCACTGTACTTCCTTCTTACTAGCCGGCAGCCTCATATCGATGATGGCATTGATCTTTTTCGGATTAGCCTCGATTCCCTGCTGTGTCACCATAAAGCCCAGAAACTTGTCCATCGTGACTCCGAAGGCACATTTCCGTGTATTCAGCTTCATTTGGTAGCAGCAAAGGTTTTTGAAGGTCTCCACCAGGTCAGCAACATGGTTATCGATGAGGGCACTTTTGGTCAGCATGTCATCCATGTACACTTGCATGTTGCATCCAATTTGATCCTCGAAGATTTTATTCATCAACCTCTGATTTGTGGCCCTATATTCTTCAATCCAAAGGACATTATCTTGTAGCGGTAGACACCCTATTCGGTCACGAAGGAAGTAGCCTCCTCGTCTACTAGGTCCATCTTTATCTAGTTATATCCCGAGAAGGCATCCATGAAACTAAGAGTCTCATGGCCAGACGTGGTGTCCACCAACTAGTCAATTCTGGGTAGTGGAAAGCTATCCTTAGGGCACGCCTTGTTGAGGTTGGTGAAGTCAACGCACATTCTTCAGCTTCTATTGGACTTACAGACCATCACCACATTGGCCAACCAATCCGGGTAATATATCTCCCGGATGTGGCTGGCGACAGTGAGCTTATGGATCTCCTTGTCGATGGCCCTCTGCCGCTTAGGGGCAAAGCTCCTCTTCTTCTGTTGGATTGGCCAATACTTTGGGTCGATGTTGAGCTTGTGAGTGATCACCTCCGATGGTATGCCCAGCATATCTGACGCCGACCAGGCGAAGACATATGAGTTGGCTCGTAGGAAGGAGAGGAGTTGGTCTCTCACCTCCATAGGGAGGAGCACACCAATTCGGACCGTCTTCATTGGGTCCTCCCCTAGGGGGAAGGTCAGCAAGCACTCGGCCGGTTCTCCCCTCCTCTCCGAGTCTCTAGGATTAAGTAGCTCTGGCATCTACGAAGCAGCTACCTCCTGGGGACTGGGGGCCATATGGTAACAAAGTGGCACGGAGCTTCGTTCCCCCTGCATCTCCTTGACTCCCCTACTGGTAGGGAATCTTACCAGTAGCATCTGGTGGAAATGATGGCATTCAAGAGATTCAGACCGGACCTTCCGAGGATGGCATTGTAGGTCAGGAGGGCTCGGACAACCAAAAACTTTATGAAGACCATGCTCTGGCATGGCGGCATCCCGACCGTTACCGAGAGAGTGATTTCTCCCTCCACCTTCATGGAGTCTCCAGTGAAGCCCATCATAGGCGTAGTCACAGACCAAAGAGAGTCAAGGGACAAGCTCATTCGAACAAAAGCATCGTAAGTAAGAATGTCGACTGAACTTCCACTGTCAATAAGAATTCTCATTACAGGGTGTTTTGCAATCGTCATGGACAGGATGACACTATTATTATCAGGATTATTCATCCCCTCTAAGTCCCCTCCAAAGAAGGGGATTACAAAATCTACTCCCTCATCCCCCCGTGGCCTCTTGGAAGTGTCACCTGCCCTCTAGAAAAGCATGGCCATGATGATCTCAATTGGGGCATTATCGACACTGACCTAGGTGATCGGAGGTGTCGACGGGCCTAGCGCAGCCGAATTCCCCCTCCTAACAAGCTTTCCCAGGTAGCCCTGCTGGATGAGCTCTTCGATCATCTTTTTTAGCTGACAACAATCCTCCATGTCATGGTCGTGATCCCGGTGGAAGCGATAGTAGAGACTCTTGTTGCAGAGGGCTCCTGGCTTCATGGGGATGGGGCGCCGGAGGTAGGACTCGCTTTTGATCTTCATTAGGATGTGGGATATCGGGGCAAGCAGACAGGTGAAGTGCTCCTCTTTAGGGGCGAGAGTCCAGGGCCGGTTGTCCAGTTGGCGGGGAGGCTTAGGCCTCATGGGACGAGTTCCACCAGGCTTCGGACGGGCTTGCTTCTTGCTGGACCCTCCATCAGCCTCCCTCCGGGAAGAGACTGCCTCATCGGTGCAAATGTACTTCTGTGCGCGGCTCAGCAATTCGGCATAGGAATCGAAAAGGCTTCTTGTCGAGGGAGTAGGCGAAGCGAGAAGGGCAGAGCCCTCGCTTCAAGGCCAGGGTGGCCATATAGTCATCGAGGTTATAGACTTTGAGCGCAACTTCCTTGAATCGGGCCACGAAGTCCCTCAGTGACTCGCTACCTTTCTCCTGGACGGCGAACAAGCTATCGTGTCAGCTCCCCCTTCTCTCTGGGGCCACCAACAGCATACCTGCACACCTATGGCAATCGGATAGAGTTTTACTAATCTTTATGTAGCGCTCCGTAAAGACCTAGAGAACCCCAACTAATTATCATAAATGGCAGACGCTCGAAAACGTATCCTGTAAAAAAACTTTTTATTATCATCTCAAATATATGTGTTGGAAGATTATAGAAAAATTATATGATCCAATCCTTTGATTTTGATAATTACTAAAAGCCATTGAGTTCATTAAAAGATGTAATGAGTTTATATAAATGAGCAACAAATTTATTTTGAACAATCGATGAGAATGTTAAAGTTTGACTCTAATCTATTTTGAAAGAAACTTTAAGCTCAATATTCAAACTTTCGAAAAGAAATGTTATAATTCATGTTTTATTCAATAAGTTTTTGGATTAATTCTTGAATCAATTCTAAATGTCTATTTTATTGTATTCAAGTCAAAACAATGAATTAAAATGAATCTGGAACGATTTTAATGTCAATCAGAAAAGTTTCTGATTTTTGATACGTTCCGGAGCCGACTCCTGAGTTTCCGAGTCGACTCCACACAGTGTACAGAAATGTGCATCTGTCGAGTTGACCCACGAAATTGTCGAGTCGACCCCTGATTCTGTCGAGCCGACTCCCTGACTGTGCGAGTCGACTCCGCTCAGACACCAGAAGAGTGTTTTTCTGAGCACTTCGCGAGTCGACCCCAAGCCTTTCACGAGTCGACTCCCGACTATCATGAGTCAACACTTTATTTCTGGCGAGTCGACCCCTAACCTTTATAAACATTTCTATTTTGGTAAGACGAGCTCGAGCCGACTCGGGAAAAGCAAATCTGGACGATATTTTTTCACGATGACACGTCACTTCAACGGTAAGATTTTTGAATAACGGCTATTTTTCTTGTCTCTAACGGATATATTTTTGTAGATTCTATAAATAGAGGAGCTCTTTTCATATCACATATCAATTTTGAATATCAAAAAGAGAGAAAAGAATATCTTTCAAAAAGAGGGAAAAACAGAGCTTATTGAAAAAATCTTCTAGCTCAAAGTAGAGTGATTCAAAAGGAGTGAAATCAAAGAGGAAGTTCCGACTGCTCCAGATCTTCAATCCAAAAAGTCAAACGAAAATTCACAAGCTTTTCAAAGATCAAATCGAAGGATTTTCAACATTCAACAAAAGGAGAAAAAGCTTCATCTCAACTCCAAAGTTCTCAAACGGTCAAGAATCTTGCTGAGGCCTGATTCAATACTTCAAGAGGAGTTAAAGAGGAGAAGGAAGAAAGCCAAAGCCACAACCATCTGCAATCTTATCAGGCTTTTCTTACCCTTTTATACTTTATTTGTATATTCGCTCAAGGGGAGCATTTTAATATTTAAACTCTGTTATTATTGGTTGTTTGCTGATTCAAGCAGTGGATTGAATCAGTGGAGGTTATTATACCTCGTTGCAAGCCGGAGTGCTTGTGTTGGGTTAGTTGTGAGCCCGTAAAAAATAACGTGTAGGGTTTTGTGCTGGTAAGCCCGTGTAAAACCAGCTGGGTTCGTTGTAATCCCGGAAAAACAACAAGTTTGAGTTGTGAGCTTGGAAAACAACTCGACTGTAATCTGAGGAGATTATAGTGTGGACCCAAGTGAATCTTGGGAGTGGACGTAGGTGTTGGTTGCACCGAACCACTATAAAATTATCTTGTGTTTGCCGTGCTATATTTCTCTCTCTCTATCTCTCTTTATTATTTGCTTGTGCATTGCTTCTTAGTTAATTTCATTCACTTGCACATCTTGAGCAAATCTGTTTAAAACATTTCAAAAAGTCTTAAATTTTAAGAACCCAATTCACCCCCCCTCTTGGGTTGCCATCTGGGCCAACAATTGGTATCAGAGCAAGTGCTCATTTAGAATTTGATCTCACGATCAAGGGCTAAAGATCCTTATGGCAACACAAAGTGGTTCAAGTTTTGCTGAAGGTCATTCTACGAATAGACCTCCTTTATTTAATGGAACCAACTATTCATATTGGAAAGCTAGAATGAGAATATTCATTCAAGCTTCTGACTATGAATTGTGGGGAGTAATAATAAATGGACCTAGTACACCCACACACGTAGTTGAAGGCACTATTGTTCCTAAGCCTGAAAGGGATTGGAATGATAATGATAGGAGAATGGCACAACTAAATGCTAAGGCCATTAATATTTTATATTGTTCCTTAGACTCAAATGAATTCAACCGAATCTCAACATGTAATTCCGCAAAAGAAATTTGGGATAGGTTGGAAATAACACATGAATGAACAAACCAAGTAAAAGAATCAAAGATAAATATTTTGGTTCATAAATATGAATTATTTACTATGGAACAAATGAAACCATCAATGCATGTTCACTAGATTCACTGATATTGTGAATGGTTTGAAAGTCTTGAAAAAGTTTATACTAACTCTGAGCTTGTTCGCAAAATCCTTAGGTCACTTCCAAGGACTTGGGAAGCCAAGGTGACAGCCATACAAGAAGCCAAAGATTGAACATCCTACCTTTGGAAGAGCTTCTTGGTTCGCTGATGACTCATGAGCTTCAAGTTAAACAACATGTCAATGAGGATGAGTCAAGAAAGAAGAAGACCATCGCCCTCAAAGCTGCAGAAAAGGAAGTAAGCAGCAGCGATGATGAAGAGGATGATGATGATGAGTCAGCCCTCCTTGCAAGGAAATTCAAGAAGTTTATGCAGAGAAGGAGGCCCTTCCACAAAAAGAGATTTGTTTCAAAAATGGAAGGAGAAAAAGAAAAGGATAAGAAAAAGGAAAAGGACAAAGAGAAAGAGCCCTTAGTATGCTATGAGTATAAAAAGCTTGGGCATTTTAGATATGACTGTCCTTTACTTAAGAAGGCCTACAAGAAAAAGAAAAAGGCCTACATGGCAACTTGGACTGATAGTGAAGAGTCTTCTTCCAAAGAAGAAGAACAAAAAGAAGTTGCAAATGTTTGCTTCATGGCGGACGACAACGAAGAGGTAAGTACCGAAACCCTCGATGATGAATTTACATTTGATGAAATGTTTGAAGCTTTCAATGAATTGATGATTGATTTCAAAGCTTTGAAAAAGAAACACAAATCATTAAAAACCGAAAACTTAAATTTAATTAAAGAGAAAAATGAATTAAATTTTGTAGTTAAAGATGTAAAAGATAAATGGATACTCTTCTTAATGAAAAGAATGATTGTGTTCTTAAGATTGATTTGGTAAAATCTGAAAATAAAAATCTAATTAAAGAAAAAGAATCAATCTCTAATGAAAATGATTTTCTTAAGAAGATGTTAAAAAGTATAAAGATATTGTTGAGAAATTTACTCTAAGCTCAACTAAACTGAATATGATTTAGATAGTCAAAAAGCTATTTTGACAAAGCAGGTTTAGGGTATAACACATCAAGGAAACAAAAATCTTTAAAGAATATTTTTGTAAAAGCCAACCAAAGTAATATAACTTGTTTCAAATGCAATGAAAAAGGTCATAAATCATTTGAATGCAAAACATTAAATAATAACAACAAGTTAAATGTTAAAGCAAAGAAAATATGGGTTCCGAAAGGAACAATTCTTGTTGCTACTAACCATGAAGGACCCAAGAAAGCTTGGGTACCTAAACATAAAGTTTAAATTATATTGCAGGAATGTCTTGTGGCCAAAAGATCAAAGAAAAAGTGGTACCTTGATAGTGGCTGCTCAAGACATATGACGGGTGACAAAGATGAATTCATCACCCTAGAAGAAAAGAAAGGTGGAGTTGTTACGTTTGGCGATAATGGTAAAGGTCAAATTATGGGCCTTGGTAAAGTCCGTATAACTCCATCTACATTTATTGATAATGTACTTTATGTTGATGGTTTGAAGCATAATCTAATAAGTATAAGTCAATTATGTGATAAAAACTTTAATGT